>JAKSZU010000005.1:88698885-89203885 GCA_026018925.1 Tupaia tana
TTTGAAAAATTAATTTCTGTATTAACAATATAATAAGACTAAATTGGAAAATATCAGGAACTAGTATTTAAGATATATTTAAATAGTAGACTTATATAGAAGCAAATAAGCAACTTATTTATAGAATTCTTTAAGCTTGTGGATATTTTACAAAAATAACACAGTTAATGTGTTCAAAAATCAATTATTTTGTGAAACATAAGTTTTATGTAGATATGCCTGTTTATAATCAAAGAAAATTTAATTAAAAAAATTTTTTTGCACAAGGTGAGCCTGAACAAGAGGAATCATTTGGTACACATATTTAGCAAAAGACAAAATGGCACATTATTGAAAATCCATCATGTGTTTTTACTATTAGCACTTGAGGAATAAATATATATGGAATACAATGAACATACGATGTGAATTTTATTTTTTTAAATAAATGCCTAGGGGACCAGCAGTTAGTGTAATGGCTATGTCGCTGGACTACCACGTAGTCGACCGCGGTTCGCGTCCCGTACCTGGTGGCTTAAAACTCACGCCGGGCGCGTGTGCGTGTGTGCCCAAGATCCTGAGAGGAGAATGGAGGAGAAGGGATTGCGGCATGGCCATCCCCTCTGGGGGGTGATTTCTCACTTTCTATCTCCCTGTCTCTCTCTCTCTGTCTGGCGAATGCACGCACCCTATAGCAAAAACCTCTTAAATAAATAAATAAATAAATGCCTAACACTTAAAGACAAAATTAATTCATTCTTTTATGAATGAAATGCATTATTTTTAAATATATTTCAAAGCTAAGCCTCTGTGGCACAACTGGTAGAGTTCTAGATTGAGTTGTGGAAAGCTATTATTCCAACCTTGGTACAAGTACTTGGCCAAGTCAAAAACACACTGGGTAAGTGCACACTTGGCCAGGGGAGAAAGGAGATTGCAGCTTGACTGATCCCTGTAAGCACGCCTCTCTCTCTCTCTCTCTTATGCACTCTATCAATGAAAAAAGAAAAAGTTAATATATAAAAAGATTTCATGGAGTGTATTAATCTTATTATTTGAAAAGTTGTAAGAATTTAAAATAAATTGAATATTTTGAAGCTAGATAGCTATTATATCGTTGACTACTAGGTGAGTCTTACATTATATACACTAACCATTTTGTTGAAGCGTTATTACTTTTAAATTATAACCAAATTCAAACACAATATATTCTTAAAAGTCTGTAGGTACTCTAACAGAAAAACAATGCTCATATTTATATGGCAGAGTTCAGTTTTTGCTTTTGACATTGATAGGTTTTGTGATCATAGTCTCTCTGGGCTGAAAGTTGTTCATTAATGAGATGGATTGGAAGAGACCACTTCAAGTCATTAATACCTTTCATCTCCAACATTCTATGAACAATTTAGATATAATTGGATTTTAGATGTGCTTGAATGTGCTTAGAGAACTTCAAAGAAACATCAATTTTGATCTTTTTTAACATTATCAACAAGTCAGTTCCTAAATAATTGTTCTTAAAACTATTCAAATTATAAGAGCTTAGAAAAAAATGGAAGTTTGTAAGTATTTCTAAACCACTTTGTTACAATGAGGAATATTGTTAAATAAATTCTCAATTATTGTTGTCCAGAGAGGCACAACGGTGAGAAAGACATGAAGTTACCATCAGGTAAAAGAAATAGAAAACTTAATTCATATGGATTTAGTACATGTGATACATTTAATATAATTACTAGCTTTTTTCTTTTCTTTTCTTTTTTTTTTTTTTTTTTTTTTTTTTTGGAGAGGTTTTTGCTACAGGACGCGTGCACTCGCCAGAAAGACAGAGAGACAGAAAGTGAGAAATCACCCCCCAGAGGAGATGGCCATGCCGCAATCCCTTCTCCTCCATTCTCCTCTTGGGTTCATGGGCATGCACGCACACACGCCCGGCATGAGTTTAAGTCCAGGACTCGAACTGCAGTTGACTATGTGGGAGTCCAGCGACATAGCCATTACGCTAACTGCTAGTCCCAAGCTTTTATATTTTTCAATAACTGAACATGTCCAGATATGTAGTTTAAATATTAGTGTGACTGAATGTTTTGTATTTTTATCAATGAACACAGAGAAACAAAAAGCAATTTTTTCTTTATGTTTGTGGACTATGAATTCCATTTTACCAAATCACATATTTGTAACCTATAATCCCTCACCAAATCTTATTGTAAAGTGTTATAAAGAGAAATAAGTAATAATTATAAACTATTATGTTTTCTTAAGTGTTTAAAAAGGGAAAACATTAATGTTTTTATAGTTTAAGTAGAAACAAATATGAGTATCAGAAATGGAAATCAAATTAAATATCATCTGTAATACCAACACCAACACAGATTTATACATGCACACTCATTTAACTACCATTGGAATTGGAAGAGTTTAGCTCTATGGCAATTAATAAACACTTTATTATAATCAAAGTGTGGTTTTTTTTTTAGAGGTTTTTGCTATAGGGCGTGTGTGCTCGCCAGACAGACAGAGAGATAGAAAGTGAGAAATTACCCCCCGGGGGGATGGCCATGCCACAATGCCTTCTCCTCCATTCTCCTCTCGGGATCTTTGGCATGCACGCCCATGTGTTCGGCATGAGTTTTAAGCTACCGGGTCCGGGACGCCAACGGCGGTAGACTACGTGGGAGTCCAGCGACATAACCATTACGCTAACTGCTGGTCCCTATAATTGAAGTTTTTAAAACTAGTAAAAGTCATCACGAACATGGTTTACTAGAATATTTTTTAAAACTATAGTAACATTCATAGAGAACCATTAAGCTTTCTCAATGTTTTCTGAAATATACACAATGACCATTTCTTTAAATTATAAAATGTCACTACCAAAAACAAAAAACAAAAAAAAAAGGTCATAGCAATGAGAATACTACGGAAGATAATGAAATAGTTTGGGAATGATTCATTCTGCTCCATTATTTATAGTAATCTAGGTTCAACGTTGCATTAAAAGCACACATTAGACATTAAATTTCCAGCTTTATTGAATTTTGACAAATTTAATTAAAAAGACTTATTGAGCCTTACACATTTTTGCAATTACTGAGAAATTAGAACCTTCATATTTTTTAAATTTTATGATGCAAATTGGAAAATTGCTAATCCTGAAAATACGTTTCCTCTACGCTTCATGTATTTATAGATTTAAACATCATGGATAAATATTACAGTGATTCTGCATGAACACTTTGTCTCTCATCTCCCTTTATCCTTTAGTTTATTTAGAGAAAATGATTAAATTATCCATATCTTCTCTCTATTTCAAATTGATTATGCCATTACTCAAAATGATGTGGTTCTCTCCAAATCTGAAGTACAGAAAGAATATGGACAACTAGGCAGCCTTTTTGTGAGAGATCCTTGTTGAGTCTAGCTATGGACTTAAATTCTGATAGCTCTCACTAAATAGCAAAGAAGTTTATGCTATTAGAATGAGTGCAAATCAAGAACAATTTTCTTCTTGCACTTCTCCATGAGACAAGTAAAACCATCATTGTATGAGACCATATCCCTAATTTAATATCTAAAAAAATAGTTTACTTAAAAAATAATTAAAAAAAATTTTTGGGGGGGACCAGTAAGTGGTGTGGTGGTTAAGGTGCTGGACACTCTCACATTGCTGACCATAGTTCGCGTCCCTGACCTGGTGGCTTGCTTTCTCTCTTCCTCTCTCTATTTCTCTCCCTCTGTTTGTGTGTGTTTGTGTCTCCCTCTCTGGTCAAATTAAAATAAATGAATGAATAAATAAAATAAAAATATGCTTCTTTATTATTATTTTTTTAATTAGTGATAGAGCATGTGTATGCACATGAGTGAGAGAGAGGGAAAGAGAGAAACACACTTTCTAGGATCTGTTCATGCCATGATCCCCTTCCTGCAATCCACCAGCCAGATCCTAAGCACATACACTTATACTTATACACTTATACTAAGTGTGTTTCAGGGGGACTGGGATTTGAACCAAGGTTGCCATATGTGTTCTAGCTGCTACTGAACACATTACTGCTGCACCATGGAGCCAGCCCAATAATAATGTCTTATTCCTCTTAAGATCACACTGAAGAAAACAAGAATAAATACCCAAGTCTATTATTAATGAGTAGCAAAGCTACCATTATAGTTTCTAACTACTTGCCATAAATTCGCCTGACATCTTATGTGCAAACTTTAAAGATAGTCAGACTTTAATCATAATAGAGTTTTTTTTCTTTCATTAAAATCAACATACAAAAATATTAAATATTTATTGAGTTTATCATAAGTATTTCTGAATAATTACTTGCCTTAACTCCACATGATATAGAAAAAGTGGTCTTTAATATCAATATATTATACTAAAAAAAAGACGCAAACTATATAAGAAATAAGACATGAAAAATTATATGTCGATGATAGCACTCATGGTGATATCCTTGATTGAGCCAATATACAGTGTGTTCTGATGGAAAATCTCATTTTGTAGATTGTAATGATGTACAGTGAATGAATGCAAATTATTAAATTTAATAAAAAATCATATACTAATTTTGTTTTTTTATTATTATAGTACTTAAATAAATAAAGCACTTTTTTTTTTACAGGGTACTACTATTTTGTCCAGGCCAGTCTGTTCTTATAATCCTCCTGCCTCAATTTCCCCAAGTCACTGGGATGACAGGTGCATACCCTTCATGCCAGTCTCAAACCAACTCACTTGGATATCTACTGTCATTTTTATGTTTATTTTCTTTCTTTCTTACATCCGAATGAGGGAAAGAGGGTGTATGGGTAGAGTCTCACTATGCTGCACCTCCCCAGCCCAGCCTTCCAGTCATCCAGGACCAGGGTACATGTGAGTTTGCTCAGTGTCATCAGGTCAATTTAGGATCTGGACACGGGCTTCCTGTGTGACTCTAGTATTATACACCTACCTACCCTACCATCTGTGCTGATGTGTGTGGCTTGATATCTAATTTTATAAGGTAAAACTATATGAACTACTTTATTAGCACTTGCTGAATGCCTATTTTACACACTATATGTTTGAATAAAAATTATGTAAACAATTACCTAAATTTAATATTTACTGACATCATTCCTGAACTTCTATCTCCGTATCATTGATTATGTTCTTACCTACATACTAATGTTCTTTGTACACAGAATTTTCTTTTAATATTGTTAAAAGTACTTGACTTTCCTCTGTATATGTAAATGACGGTAGAGAAAATTATACATATATTTTATTAATAAATTTATTTAAATCTCATTTGTCTGCTAATTACATCTCAGTCTTTATTTTTCTAACTTTACTCTCCCTTTTTCTCCCATAGGTAGCCTATGATATCAACCTTAATTGAACTCAATGATAACAATTTTTGTATTATATTAAAATTGTTTATCAGGACCAGTAGTTAGCATAATGGCTACATCACTGGACTCTCATGCAGTCACCCGCGGTTTGCGTCCCGGACCCGGTGGCTTAAAACTCACGCCGGGCGCGTGTGCGTGTGTGCCCAAGATCCCAAGAGGAGAATGGAGGAGAAGGGATTGCGGTGTGACCATCCACCCTGGGGAGTGATTTCTCGCTTCCTGTCTCTCTGTCTCTGTCTGTCTGGCAAGTGCATGCACCCTGTAGCAAAACCCTCTCCAAAAAAAAAAAAAAAAAAATGTTTATGAAATGTCCTTTCTCCTCAATTTAGGCACCAAGATACTCAAAGGTAACACCGATGACATATTTATATTGAAAATGTAATAAGATTTGTTGAATATAATATCTGTTATTTGGTTTTCTTTAGTTTTAAGGAACATAAAATAAGTATTTAGTCATACAATAAATAAATGAATGGATAAATAGGAATATAATGATAGCAAACATAATGAGAATATCCTGGAATAACTGAAAGATACTAAGGTTGTACAGATAAACCAAAACTAGAAAAGCAGCAACTAAACCTATTCGAAGGATCTTGGGTAAGAGTCCCTTCTAAATTTTACCACTAATATTGGCCCAAGCCTAAGTGCCTTGGCACAGAATTCCTTCTTAGTGGAAAGAAAAAAATAGTCATAATGCAGCATACATTTCTACTTTAATTTTTCCCTACCTCTACTTTATTAATACAATAGAAAATAGCTGTCAGAGACACTTTCTGGCATATTCATAGTAATTCCCAAAGAAGATGACCTTGGAATTAGACAAACAGCCAAACCAAGATGTATTTAATGCATTTGGATGGCAGGGGATTTCAGTATTTTCTCTGAGGATTATTAGTTATAACACTAATTATAATACATTGAGTATACAGTCTGTGTCTGATGATACATTGAATATAATATCCCGTCTAATCCTCAAAGCCACCTTGGAAGGTAGGTGAGATCACAATAATCCTAATTTTATAAGTAATGAATCTAAGGCTTAGATTATTTTATTAGTCGTGTTCTAATAAATTCCCAGGTGTATAATTTTCCCTGTGTTACATTTATGTTGGAGAGGTTCACATTTACTGTGATGGATCGTATTTGATACTCTCCCAATAATAGCCTTGTGTGGTGAATGATTAAGACACTAATAAAACATACTGAAAGTAAACAAATACATAAATATATCTGAAAGTCAACATTTGCTTCTTACAATGAGAAGTGTATAAACCTGGGGCCAGCAGGTGACCTGGTGATGGGGATGCTGGACTCCCACGTGGCCAACCATGCACTGGGTCCTGGACGTGGCATCTTACTTTCCCACTTTCCCTTTCTCTCTTGTCAAATAAAAATTTTTTAAAAAAATAAATAAAATTAAATAATATTTTTTAAAAGATATTTTTTAAAAAGTGTACAAACCTACCTTGACAGTAATTTTAAAGATGAAATGAGAAAAAAATCTTATATTTAGTCTAAATCAATATATCACTATTGGGAACCAGCAGTTAGCGTAATGGCTATGTCGCTGGACTCACACGTAGTCGACCGCGGTTCGCGTCCCGGACCCGGTGGCTTAAAACTCAAGCCGGGCGCGTGTGCGTGCGTGCCCAAGATCCCGAGAGGAAAATGGAGGAGAAGGGATTGCGGCGTGACCATCCCCCCTGGGGGGTGATTTCTCGCTTTCTGTCTCTATGTCTCTCTCTGTCTGTCTGGCGAGCGCACACACCCTATAGCGAAAACCTCTCCAAAAAAAAGAAGTCACTATTTATGTCTCTAAGCATTTATACACTTATCTATATCTGTGTCCATAAATAAATACATGCTTTTGCAACTTCATTACATCCTTATGTATATCAAGATCTATAATTTTATATATTCATAATTTACCACAGATAATAAAAAGAGTTTCTCACTTTTTTATGCACCAAAATTTTTGTAAATATTAATGGGACAATGCTATAAAAACTTTGAGTTAAAAATGATTATAAAACACAAATTTTATACCATTCTTTGTTACTTTCCTTTATGATTACATCAGGTTCATGTTAAAAGTAAATCTATGTCCAAAATTACAAGTAACATTATTAAGAATATTTAAGTTCTGTTTCTTAGAAGCAATAGTATGTGTGTTCAGTTTGTGTTCTTAATTCAGAAAATACAAAATGGCAACTTTTTAAAAGTCTTAAACTAATCAGTATTAAATCATGATAGAGAAACACTCTCCAGAAAGATTCCCTTGCATGTATTATTTGTTTCTTCCATTATTATTTCTTTTTTATTGCTATGTTTTGAACAGAACTAATCTTTGAAATTATGATTTTTAAAAAGTAACTTCTTGGGGCTAGCAGTTAGCGTAATGACTATTTCGCTGGACTCCCACATAGTCGACCGCGGTTCAAGTCCCGAACCCCATGGCTTAAATTCACGCCGGGCGCGTGTGCGTGCGTGCCCAAGACCCCGAGAGGAGATTGGAGGAGAAGGGGTTGCGGCGTGGCCATCCACTCTGGGGCGTTATTTCTCGTTTTCTGTCTCTCTGTCTCTTTCGGTCTGTCTGGCGAGCGCACGCGCCCTATAGCAAAAACCTCTCAAAAAAAAAAAAAAAAAAGTAACTTCTTGAAGCCCCATATTTTCAATACTAAAGATATGCCCTGGTCAAAAATTATGGGGGTTAACTTGATTGTGAGTTTATTCAAATAAAACAGAAGATTTTTTTTTTTTTTGGAGAGGTTTTTGCTGTAGGGCCCGTGTGCTCACCAGACAGACAGAGAGACAGAGAGAAAGAAAGCGAGAAATCACCCCCCAGGAGGGATGGCCACACCACAATCCCTTCTCCTCCCTTCTCCTCCCGGGATCTTGGGCACACAGGCACACGCAACCGGCATGAGTTTTAAGCCACCGGGTCTGGGACGTGAACCGCGGTTGACTACATGGGAATCCAGCGACATAGCCATTACGCTAACTGCTTGTCCCAAAATAGAAGATTCTTAATCCCAAAATATGAGGACTAATTTCATGTGTCAACTTTACTGGTCTAAGAGATACCTATGTAGTGAGTCGAAAATTATTTCCAGGTGTCACTGGGAGGGTATTTCTGGAAGAGATTCACATTTGAAATTATATACTAAGTAAGAAAGATCACTCTCATCAATGTAGCTGGGCCTTAAAAGATCAAAATGGCAGGAAAAGGGCACAGGTACTCTCTCAGCAAGAACATTTATGTTTTCCTGCTGTTAAATATCAGTGCTGGGACCAGCAGTTAGCGTAATGGCTATGTCGCTGGACTCCCATGTAGTCGACTGCGGTTTGGGTCCCGGATCCGGTGGCTTAAAACTCACACCAGGCGCGTGTGAGTGCGTACCCAAGTTACTGAGAGGAGAACGGAGGAGAAGGGATTGTGGTGTGGTCATCCCCCTGGGGGGTGATTTCTCGCTTTCTATCTCTCTGTCTGTCTGGCGAGTGCACGCGCCCTATAGCAAAATCCTCTCCAAAAAAAAAAAAAAATATATATATATATATCAGTGTTGCTTGTTTTCGAGCCATCAGACTTGAACTGGGATTTACACCATTGGCTCTTCTAGTTCTCAGGACTTCAGATTTGGACTGGAACTATACCACCAGCTTTCCAGTTTACAGAAAGCATATGGTGAAAATTTTCATTCTCAGCTAATTCTTTATAATGAATCTATTTTTGTCTATCTTTCTGTATGTTGTATTTATTTCATTTGTTTGAAGAACCATTACTAATATGCTAAATCTTTTTCTATATTTGATAAAAGACAGATATATGGATATCAAATTTTTATGATTCAAATCAAGGGATAATATTTTTTAAGGGTATAAATCACTCATATAATAGATACCTAGTGGGACCCAATTTTAACTTCTCCTTTCTTTTTTTTCCTTAATAACTGTAATTTAGGGACCACGACTGACAGATATCAACATAAAATATTAAGAAAAGGGTAATATGACTTTTATGTTTTATTTAATTAATATTATGGACTCAAATGATAAAATATAGAGATATGCTTTTCTTTCTTGGTTGAGTATTTTCCTTAAATAAATTAAGGAGAGTTTTTAAAGTATAATTTTTTCTTTCTTTTTCCAGTAGTATGTTCCCTTTATGCCATGTACATTTTTGTGTTATTACTCCAAATTAAAATTTCAAAGTTCAACTGAAGGTTAAATGGTAATCTGAGCATAAGAAAAAAATTATTGTTTCAGTAGAAAAGTCTAACTACGTGCCAAAATATTAGTGCAAGGGCATTGATCGGTTCCTGTAAAAGTTCAAATGGTGGTGTTTCATTGTATTCATTGTGATGACTACTTGTTTTTGTTTGTTTATTTTCCAGGTTCCATCAATGCCCTTCTAAGTAATCTCTACTTTCCTCAGTCTTGAATCCTCTGGTCCTTTCAGCCATATCTACTCTCTATATTCCTACACTTCTGAATTGTGATGTTACTGGTTTCCTTTCCAGTGATATTCTACATAACCTAGAAATAGTAAACATAAAAACAAAAGAAAACAAACAAACAAGACAAAAAAAAAAGCCAAGAACATGCAAAGAAACAAAAAATACAGAAAATTTAATAATTACAAAATAGAAACAAGAGTCCATCCAGCTCACGGCATGGTGGTTGGGGTGGCAGGATCCCAAATGACTGACTGTATGGTTTGACTCCTGGACATGGTGGCTTAAGAAACATGCCGAACACACATACAAGCATGCCCAAAACCCTGAAAGGAGAAATGGAGGTAAAGAGATTGTAGCATGACCATCTCCTATGGGGAGTGCTTTCTCACTTTCCCTCTTTCTCTCTCTCTAGTGCATGTGCCCTCTAGCAAAATAACAACAACAAAACATGTTCACTAGATCAAAAAAAAAAAAAAAGAATAACTAAAAATGGCATTAAAATCAGGTCTTCAGATTGTTTCACTTTAAAATTGAAAATATCATGACCACAAGAAATACATTCTTCAAAACTGTGATTTCATCATCATATTCTATTTCAGTGAATGGTGGTACAATCCACACAATTGCCAAGGAAAGAAATTTGGAATTGTTTTTATCCTTCTTTTCATGTTCAGTAAATCTTGCCAATTTACTTTCTAAAAACCTCTAGATTCCAACCACGTCCCTTTACCCTCACTGATAACTGACTACTCTTCTACGTTATCATCAGCCTACGTTATCTGGATTTACATATAATAGTAATCATCTCGTGTCTCTAACATCATTCTTTTACACTCCAAATCTTGGTGCTGCGAAGACGTTTACACTGATTTTCATAGTCTTAAATTTAAAATATGTCGATATCTTCTTTACGAATATGTTCTATGAAAAAAAAAAAACCAGATTTTACCAGTTAGTACCTATTAAAATGAAGCATAATTCAAATTATCATAGCCAGAAAAGGAAATGTTGACACTTAACACAATAACTTGATGGGTAACTGCAAAAATGTCACAAAGAACATTTTCCATCTATTATGTTTTCCCATGCTCAGAAAATCTGAAAGAAATGTTCTTCTCACATGCTTGTGAGCAGTTCCACCATTATATCCTTGCAACTCTGAATTCCCTAGAAATGTGAAAACGTTTCCTTCTCAATGTCTGGGGGAAAGCAGTCTTCAAGCTTGAATGACATTGGATCAAAATGTCTAATATAATCATCTTGAGCAGTCTCAAAGACTTAAACTTGAATTACCCTAGATTTAAGTCACATGACCAATCTGCAGTTTGGGTAGGGTCTGTATCAGGCTCACTCAGCCATGTGAAACCTGCCACCTTAACCACCATGTGACCTGGCTGTCCTGCCAATTTTCATTTTTTAATATTCATTGTGTGTGTGTGTGTGTGTGTGTGTGTGTGTGTGTTTGTGGAGATTTTTAAAATTTAGATAACTTTAGGCCAGGTAACTGGGTAAAAATATAATTGTTATTATTACCTTATAAATTTCCATTTTCTTGATTATCTACTGATTCTACCTATTCGATAAGTACTTTTAGATTAAGCTCTGTTTACATGTGTTATTGAAGCAACACAATCAACATTGTCATCATGCCATTATGAACTTGAACCTTCTAGATTTTTAATTTGTGTGTCTACTACTTCTTGCCCATCACTTTCTATACTTCTATCTAGATTGTGTGCTCGTGTGCAGAATGTTTTCTTAAGCAGGAATACTGAGATATTAGAGAGTATGTCTATAGAAATAGCCCGTTTTCCATAGTATTCTAAGAATCTTATTGCTCTGAAACCATTTTGTTGAAGAATGGATTTCTTGTTTAATGCTTTCTAAAGCATACTATTTAGCATAATGTCCAACGGCAAACCCTTAAAATGCTCATCAGAGTAGACATAATTTTTTTTTACAAGTTTTTGTTATGGATTGCATGCACTAACCAAAAAGGAAAAGTGAGAAATCAACCTTTCACTGGTGGTAGGATGGCCACTTCACCATCCATTCTTTTCAATTCTTCTCCTGGTATTTTGGGCCCACATGCACATGCACTAGGCATAATTTTAAGCTTCCAGGTCAGGAACTCAAACTGTGGTCAACTATGAGGGAATCCATTACCTTAACCACCATGTCTCCTACTGGTCCCATAGATATGAATTCTCAAAGTGAATTAGTTTTGTACCTATGCATCTCGTAGAATCATTTAATGTCATTTCTGCTGCTGGGCAGAAATATATGTTCCAAATCTAATTTTAGCTGTAGCTTAACTCTAGTCTCATATAAAATTTTCACTAAATGTTTTTATTTCCATGAAGGGATGTGTGTGTGTGTATGTGTGTGTGTGTGTACGTGTGTGTATACTTCATTATAATTATTTAATATAACTTATAGTTTAGTAACAAAACAAAACAAAACAGGAAAATAATATGAATAAAATAATATCCATAGATTTTTTTCTAGAAATACTGTATTTTTCATTGAAAGAAATGGCATATGATTATTAATAATACACATGTATATAAGCATATATCTATGCATATCTATAACTAAACTCACCATGACATACTCCAATGTTTGGAGCTCAAATTGCTTCAAAAGAGTTCTATGAATTCCATTATCTCCCTTCATTATTCATTTTCTGCTTTTATACTTTAGTACTAAGATAGCAATTCCAAAATAAATACTACTTTATCAATTCCCAAAGAGAATCTACTCAAACAGCATTTCCTGAGTTTAACTTTACTGAAGATTTTCCCTTTCTTGGTAAAGATTCAACACTAAATCTATAGCCTCCCATCAACTTGGAAGTCACACTATCATTCTTTCATTCTCTCCAAGTTTAGAACACATTCCACCACCTGCCACATGCCTTTTCCCCTCAGAGGATAAACACAGATTCTTAAGAGGTACTGGTGACAAATGTTGCCAGGAAAAATATTTTCCAACTTGTTGCGAGTGTCTGTACAGCACCTTTTTCTGCACTGCCTTTTTTGTTCTCTCTAGGACAAAGGAAAGGGAAACTCAGTAAGATTAAGGTCATTGTGGGTGGCAAATTTCACTTTAAATCAATACTGCATTTCATTAGGTGGTGTTGTTCCAAGGCTGATGTAATCCTTTGCTTTCTTTGATGCCTGATCCATCTCACATCACCCTGATGGCTAGGCTGGCAATATTTCTGGACAGTAAAAGTATTTTTCTTAAGAGAATATTACTCTCAAATAGAGCAAGAGACAAATGAAGGAGACCGTTTTGCTATTAGCATATGGACAGTAACTTTGAAAGTTGTTGCAAATGCCCAGATAATCAGGCTAAGAAATCCCACCATTCCAATTTGAGCTGATGCAAAAAGAGTGAGATCAATATTTGTTCTAATTTTGTTGCCCGATATGAAAGAACAGAGGCTGTTTGAGCTAACCTAAATCTTGTAGTGTAGTTTTGTACATACAAGAAATATATAACTGATTTCTGTCTTCCAAATTTAAGATAGCATTTCCATTTTGGTAGGGACACTTGTGTGCTTAAATTCACTATATTTATTGAGATTTCCATAGATATCTTCTATATTAAATATACAAAAACTTTCTCCTGGAGCAATATCTTGAAGGCAGATATTAAAAAGTACAAAACCTACCTTGACCATTGTTTTATGGACATGACTCTTCTAGAATGAAATCACTTTTCTGGAGGTTGATATCACTAAATGATTTAAGGAAAAAAGAAATTGGAAATTATAGTTTCTTTATCAACAGTATCACATAGATTGCCAAAGATAAGAGATCTAATTATCCCCTAATACAATCCTGTATTTTTTTAAAAAAGAATAAGAAATGTTTCTACTCTCTTTGCATTTTGTATTCTGAGCAGAATGTCACGGTTTGTGGCCAGCAAGTGTCCTTTCAAAGGTGTCATTGTCAGAACAAATTAATTCATGGCTCGCACTGTGCGCTGTCAGCATCTATTGTTATCCTTTTTCCTTCTTCTCTGTCATTCAGATTAATAACATAAGTGGTGCTATATGCTTACAGCTTTCTTCCCCTTGTCATTTGACTCAGAAGCTCTTTTGCACAAGTAATTTTTCTTCAGCAAATTTAAATGTTCTGCAATATATCTATGTTTAGTTGAAAGTGCTATACAATCATTTCTCTTCTGACTGCTCTTATTAAAACTAATTTAATAGACCTCTTCATGTTGTAGGTTTTTATTTTCTCAACATTTCATTGCAGAATAAATCTGAGGTCTTACATCTAGTTTTTGCCAATAGTCCTGAACTAAAATTATTATAACCTTGTTTATGACACCTTTTAGAATGAGTTTTTTATTAAAATATGGAATCACTATATTCATTTTTGTTCAATCTCATGTTGATAAAATTTTGCCATCTATTTATAGAAATCTTCCACACAATATGAACACATTGTAAAAACGTGAAAATGTGAAGATGTTAGTTTCAAAACAAAGTTATTGCTTATTCTATTGTACAAGAAAAGACCAGAAAGACTATAGTCATTTCCACTCAAACTAAGCAGCTGGCAAAGCAAGGCATAATCTATGGACAATTTATAGGTTATGCTTCCTTTTTTTTTGTAGAGAGATTTTTTTGCAACAGGGTATGTGCACTCTCCAGAGAACCAGAGAGACACAATGAGACAGAAAGTGAGAAATCACTTCTCCCTGCACCCCAGCGAAGAATAAGGCATAGAAAGCAGCCACGGATACCAAAGACAACGTGGGAGGAAGGTAGAACACAGCAGAGGGTGAGGGATAGGGAATCAAGGATGGCCAAAAAAAAAAAAAAAAAGCAAAATATACAAGATATAAGAAATGGAAAATTATTTATTGATAAGATGTATGTTGATGTGCTTGATTGAGCCTATATATAGTGTATTTTGGATGGAAAATTCATTTTGTATGCTGTAATGATGTATTGTGAATTAATGTAAAAAATAAATTTAAAGAAAAGGAAAAAAAATAATAAGAAGAATAAAGTTAAAAAAAAAAGAATAGTCACTGCAATCCTGTCTCCTCCATTCTCCTCTCAGGACTCTGGGCACACACGGACATGTTCTCAGTGTGACTTTCATTCAGGTTGAGGGTCTGGGACTTGAACCATGTTCAATTATCTGGGAGTTCTGCAATGCAACCGTTATGCCATCTGCTGGGCCCTAGACTTGATTTTTTTTTAAAGAATTATTTTATTTAGCTTTATTTATTTGTTTATTTTAATTTGACTAAGGAGGAATAGAGTGAGAAAGAGAGAGAGAGGGAGAGAAAATGGGAAAGCAAGCGGCCAGGTATGGGACTAAAACAGTGGTTGGCCACGTGGAAATCCATTGCCTTTAATCCCCTGCTGGCCCATAGTCTTGCATTTTTAAAAAGCATTCAAGAACTACAGAAACAAGGACTACTGCAGTTTTGTTAAATATTATAATTGCTACAATATCTAGGTTTGAAGTCAGGGTTCTGCTACCAGGCTTCAAATTTATTCTAATGTAGCTACTGCTGCAACCCGGAAGTCAAATAGCTGTTGCAACCATTCAGAGTTCAGAACATTGCAGGAAACGACTGCTACATTTTTAGCTATGCTATATCCATAAAACATAGTGAAAACAGAGCCTTTCTGTCATACAGTCACCAACCACCACTGCCACCTGGGGAAGAATAGCATCTGCCTCCCTCTGTCTTTCCATTTTGGCATGCACTTACTTTCTTCAAACAATTGACATTAGATTCCCAACCTTACTGGAATGAGAATCTGAAAATATCTTTAAGCCCTTCATTCCTTGCAGAATAGTGAGAGAAGGATAAAGTGTTGGATAGATGCTGAGTGTCAGTAGACAGTAACTAGTATTAATTGAGTTGGAATAGTCCATTTTCCAGCTGAAGACGGAAATAGAATCATAAGATATGCTCTTCAGCATTATATTGTCTTATGTCTGCCAATTACCTTTTTCATTTTTATATAAACTATTCCTTCAAAGAGGAAAGTGAAAATTTGAACATTTAGGCCACTCATTAGGATCCTGGAGGCAGGGAAATCAGACATTTAATCTTTAAAGTTCAGTAGTGTGCCCCAGTGAGCTTAAAGAATTTTGGTTTTCTCTAAGTAGAGTAAATGATGAGGAAAATGTGGATCATTCCACATGTTCAACACCTGGATGTGACAGAAAGAATTCCTAATCTTCACTGTCGTGCTCTTATATAATCTCCTAACTTTGAATATAGGTAGAAACTTTGATTTGCATCTAATGTAATAGAATATGGGAGAAGTGGGTCAGACAATGGTAAGACAGTGGCAGACTGGTAAAACAACTGTACTGACATGAGAAGAACCTGGGTTTGCATCCCAGGGCTTCCCTTTATGTAGTGGACATACATGTCTGTCTATGATCTGGGCTGTCTGAGGCTGGGAGTGGATCATGGTATGCTAACCTTCTTGGGTCTCTCTTTCTCTTTCTCTCTCTTGAAAGAGATAAATAAATAAACCCTCAAAGATACATTACAGAGGTGAAGGAATGTCATACCTGTGATTGTATAGTTTTTATATGGTAATTAAAAGTGTTGAGATATCACGCCATCTTGTTAATCAATATGCTCTAGACCTCCCTCTGCTTCTCTTTTTTCCCTCCATTTTGACCATGAAGAAGAAAGCTGCTACAAATCCTTCAGCTGTAAGCAAATGAGTTTTACCAATAACCTGACTGAGTTGGAGTTGAACCCTTCCCCAGTGAAGACTTCTAATGAGAACACAGTTGTAACTGACATCTTCTTTTATTTAACATTTTTTTAAGTTTACTTATTTAGGGACCAGCAAATGGCATAATGGTTATATCACTAGGCTGAATGTAGTTCATGTCCTGAATGTAGTTCAAGTCCTGCACCTGGCAGCTAGAAACTCATGCTGGATGCATGTGCATGCATGCCCAAAATCCCAAGAGGAGAATGGAGGAGAAGGGATTGCAGTAAGGCCATCCACCCCAGTGGGGGGGGTGATTTCTTGCTTTCTGTCTCTCTGTTTCTCTCTCTGTCTCTAGTGAGCACACGAGCCCTAGAGCAAAAATCTCTCTAAAAATATAAAAAAGATAAAAGAACGTCATGTTATACCTCTGTGCCACCATCTAGATCCTGTAACTGACGTCTTGTTTGTGATCTTATAGATCACATACCTAGCTGGGTGACCCACAGGTACTGAGAGGTAATAAAAGAGTCAGGTTTTAAGACACTAAGTTTGTAGTGATTTGTTGTTTAGCAATATAAAACTAATTCATGAGGAGAATTGGAAATACATTAGAAAATTGTAAATATACTAGAAAAACAGCAGGTTCAGAAGAGAAAATCATAGGACAGTCTATCATCTTACCACAGTGAGAACACAAGTTAAAGTGAGCAAATAAATTATTATATAATACTTAAGCTTAAGACATTGTGGATTGTACATCCCTTACCTTCTTCCCATTTTCTCTTCTCAGAAAGGTATGGGTCAGATATTTTGACAGCAGTGAAAAGAATGATAGTATGCTCTTTGCCCTTAAGGAATGAACAGAATCATTTGAAGCAGTACAGATTTAGGCTTGAATTTTATTACAGAATGTTAGCTCATGAACTGTGACCCTGTAATTGTTTTCTGTACATATACAATTTGTTTTAATGTCCCATCTAATGCAGGATTTATTTTGTGATGGTAGAAATTAGGTAGAGTTATAGAAAAGTTGAAAATTTTGTATTACCAAATCGATAAATGCACTAGAAAATATTTGTATTGTAAATAATTACTACCATGAGTTAAAACTTTATTTCAGTTATATTAATAGGTAGTTTCATGTTTCCAATAATTTCTTCAGAGCATATTTAAGTTCTGAATATTCCCCAATTCTGAATCATACAAGAAAAAGTCCTTTATAATGTAATTCATATTAGACTTTACTAAAACAAATATATTTTTAAATATATTATATGCTAATGTAACAGAATTAGTATATGGAATTTTATAATAAGAGGACATTTAAAGGTTATGTTCAATCTAAAATTACATACATTAAGCTAACAAAAGACAAAATAAATATAATTTATTTAGAACATTACATTAGATCATAACCTAATTATTTCAAATGATGCCAATTATCCTTAATCATATTTCCTTTCCTATAGTCAATAATCTGATTAATATGGTGTTTTGCTCTAATAACTTAATTTTATAGCATTTTATTACTTTTCTTGTGGAATATATGAAAATATATGTCTTCATAATGCAAACATATATTATGGGCCATAGATTCTGGACCACTGACATAAAAATCAGTTTTTCATTTTGTGCAATATAAAATGTAATGTATTTAATCTCAATTGATCTTTACATTGTGCTTTCAAAAATACAGCAATATGGAGGGGAAAAACCTTTAGGATCAAATACATCTAGTTAACAATAATTTAAACTGTTTCCATATATGTATTTGACATTTACTGTTGATATGGATGTTTTTGTTGAATTATGTCTTTGGTTATTTTAACCACAGGCTTCTGTGAGCCTTGATTATGTCAAGAAAGATAACCTATTGTGAAGACTAATTCCTCAGATTAGGGCAAGCTTCAATCACAGAACACCCACTATCGTTACAGGAAGTTAGAGTTCCACCTATACTTCTGGTGAATTTTTGGTCTAGATAAATCTGGACCAACAGAAAGTTCCACAAAATATTAAAGATTTTTAAAAATTGTATTATATTTGGGGTTAGCAGGTGGTGTGGTGGTTAAGGTATTGGACTCTCACATGGCTGACTGGTTTGAGTACCAGATCTGGTGGTTTGAGGATTGTGCCCAAAATCCTGAGATGAGAATGGAAGAGAAGGGATTGTGATGTGGCCATCCCCCCCAGGGGGAATGATTTCTTGCTTTCTGTCTCTTTTGTGTACACATGCTCCCTATAGGGAAAATCTTTCTTAAAAATAATTAATAAAAAAATAAAGTGAACATATAAATTATTTTTGTTTAGAGAATTACTGTTATTATTATAATTACTATAGCAATGATTATCATATTATATTAAGTTCAAATTTCACCATATCGTATTTAAGAATATCTCTAGTAGCATTCAATCAATGAATCAGTGATTCTCTTATATGAGTTTCCTTTGAAATATTAATTCTTAAGACTATTTTAATTTCTTCATATAGCTTCTTTAATCCTGTCTTTGAGGCAGAACTGTTTATGGTCCCAGGACATCTTCCTAAGAGCTTCTGTTGGCTTACTTGAGATCGACCTTAGTTCCATAGTTTTCTTGTTTAATCATCAGATATGACATTCCAGTCAAAGCCCTGTCCATAACAAGTATTTCCAAGCATTGTAGTAAGTAGAGATTGCAAAAGAGCAACAACAACCAGAGAATTTGAGGAAGATTTTGAAGGAAGAAAAAGAGACTGATCTTTGCTAGCAGAGGGTACATCATGGAATACTTGGTAGACAGGGCTAAATTGAGAAGATTTATGTGTGAATTATGTGCTGGAGGTTTGCTTTTCAACAGTTTGAATACCTGACATGTAAATATTTTCTCAAAAATATTTTAAACCATACTGTCTGTGTTGTTATAGAGTCACAAACAAAATTATAACAAATATTTTGAACATTATCTTTAAAACATTATCTTTTTTGAAATTTTCAAAGTCGTTTATTAACTGTCAAGAGCTATGGAGTTTAAGCAAATTTTTTTTGATATGAAAAGTTAATGTTTGGGAACCAGCAGTTAGCGTAATGGCTATGTCGCTGGACTCCCACGTAGTCGACCGCGGTTCGCGTCTCGGACCCGGTGGCTTACAACTCACGCCGGGCGCATGTGCGTGCGTGCCCAAGATCCCGAGAGGAGAATGGAGGAGAAGGGATTGCGGCGTGACCATCCCCCCTGGGGGGTGATTTCTCGCTTTCTGTCTTTATGTCTCTCTCTGTCTGTCTGGCGAGTGCACGCGCCCTATAGCGAAAAAAACCTCTCCAAAAAAAAAAAAAAAAAAAAGTTAATGTTTGTGGGGAAATGTAAAAAAAAAAAAAAATTAAATGATTAGAAAAAAAGACTATTTTAATCCCAAATAATATACCCCTTATGCTTTTATACCAATTGTTTGTACTGCATCAGTTATAATTCCTGTTAGCTCTTTATCCTTCCTTATACAAATAGCAGCTTCCATTGTTTACAGGGTACACTCTGAGCCTGTAGTTTTTTAGCTATGAGAAAGGTTCATGGCTTAGAAAAAACATTAGAGAAAGCATAAAAGATCTCTATATAACCACTGAAAGACTCTCTTGGTTATTTTAATTATTAATAAGATAAATAGAAAAACAATGGGATGTTAGGTAAGACTAGCTAGATGACATTGATGGTGATGCACCAAAATTATGTGCTCAAGGAAAGTCTAGAATGTCCTGTGGGTGCCCTGCACTCAGTTACAGTTCCAGTCTCTATAAACACAATTGAAAACCACAATTGTCCTCAATTAACACCGCAGAACCTAAGTTCAGTAATAAACACCTCTTTCATATAGCTAGAACATGACACTTAAAAAATGTGAAGCAAAACCCACAATGAAATAGCATTTTGAAAGCTCACTTTATTCAATTATTGTGTGGATCTTGTCAGCACCAGTATTACACCAAACTGATGTAATACTAGTTTTTCAATTTCTTATCTAATATTTCCTTGAAAAAAATATATTGAAACACATTGAACAAAGACATGAAGAATTGAATATTAAACACAGAGTTCCTTAGGACCCGTTCATAAAATCAAATTAGTGGAAGTCTAGGACGGTTTCCTTTGAACTAAGAGTTTTGTCAGGCAAGCTTATCTGTTATCTCTTAGCACAGTCATTGTCAAACAATAGGTATTTGGGTAACTACATTGCTGCAAAAGAGAAAGCATCCAATTAACAATCTAAGAAGTGTTTTTATTGCTGCCATGAGCTAAGACAAATGTTTAAGGCTTAAAATAGTTTTCTGAGATATTTCTAAGTTACTCTGTTTCTGCTGAAAAAAGAGATGAATCACTTTATTGTATATTAATTTGTTAATTTTAGACTATTCTCCTATTCTTAGCCATTTTAGATTACTATTTTAGAAAAGTTGATTAGGTTAGGTGGCTCACAGCCAGCAAACCCTATGAGTTCCAATTTCCTCTAATCTCAATTTGATTTCTTGGAAGTTAAGTAGTGAGTCCTGATGTGTGCTCTCCCTAATGGTGCATTTAGAAAATGGTACTTTTAGAAAACCAACCAATTGTCTGCACCACATTTTGAAATTTAATTCTGCTTTACCTTCTGTTTAATAGGTAAGCATTAGACATACATAAAATAGAACACTTAACTTGCTTGACAGTTGATACTTTGACTTTCCAGAAAGCCAACAATCAAATCCCGAACTGCTACTCATTAGAATCTACATACATTGCAATTCTGGGAATGGAGCAGCATGCGAACAAACATGAATACCCAGCAAAATGCATTCCTTCCTCATAATACATTAGCACATGTATATCAGATAATGCATGTAAAACATTTAGAAAAATGCCCTCTTAGTAAGTATATAATAAGTTAGCTATTATGATCATTGATTATTTATCAGTATTCATTTTTGTTATGGCCTACATTAACTGAGTGACTAAAGATGGTTTGTTAAAATACATGATATTTTATCCATTTTTAAATATTTTTCAATACTCCATGAAAGAAAAAACATTTCAGGCAAATCATCCATTATATCTTCTTAGTAAATATTGCACAAATAGAAATCTGATATCGCATGGGATTTGAATTCAGACAAATAGGCATTACTCCCTGCTCTGGTACATATTATAGAAACTGGGTGACTTTGAATCAGTCATTTAATTCACTAAGCCTCAGTTACCTTGTATTCAAATTCAAATAAAATAATACCCTTTAGAGGGCTACTATAAAGATAACTTATAATGAGAAAACTCAGCCAAAGTACTGAACGCACTGGCATTTACAGCAAAGGCTTCATGCGAAGCATCTTCCCCTAGACATTTGACTCGTTCTCTCAACTCACCCAGCACAAATAACCTTCCCTCTTTGCTTTCTGAGTCTCCATAGTTTTATCACTTTATTTGTTTGTTTTATTTGTAAGCAGATGGCAGGTACACTCACCAGAAAGAGAGAGAGAGAGAGAGAGAGAGAGAGAGAGAGAGAGAGAGAGAGAAGGCACCCCCAAGAGGACTGTGGTCATCCCTTCTGCTTTTCTCCATCCTGCCAGGATTTAGATATGCAATAGCTGTAGTACTTTCTAACTCCATATGGTAGCTTCAAATGTGCTATTTTTAATTTTTTTCCTCCACCCGATATTATATAAGATGCATGAAGCAAACTGTAGTGTTTATGACCTCTGTGGTATTCTTACCACCTAGAATAGTGTCTGAAACATGAAGATATTGAATAAATCATTTTTGAATCAATGAGTAATGTTCCTTTCATTATTATTCAAAGATTGTTGGATTAATTTTATTTATATGTTTACTGTAAGCAAAATCATCCAAACTGATTAGTTGTATAATCCAAAATGACAATGTCTCTTTTAAACAAAAGAAAGACAATTACAAATTTTGCCATCAATATAAGAATTAATATTAAATATGAGTTATAATTTTTAAATTATTTATGTAAATAATAAGTGTTCCAATTATTTATTTGCATTTATTTGAGTTCTGGGTGGACTAAAAAAATAGAAATTGCAATATAGAATAGCAGATAGTTATACATACATGCTAAATATTTTCCAGCCTTTCTTTTTTCCTTTTTTTTTTTTTTTTTTGGAGAGGTTTTCGCTATAGAGCGCGTGCGCTCGCCAGACAGACAGAGACAGAGAGATAGGAAGCGAGAAATCACCTCCCGGGGGGATGGTCACTCCACAATCCCTTCTCCTCCATTCTCCTCTCGGGATCTTGGGCACGCACGCACGTGCGCCCGGCATGAGTTTTAAGCCACCGGGTCCGGGACGCGAGCCGTGGTCAACTATGTGGGAGTCCAGCGACATAGCCAATACGCTAACTGCTGGTTCCCCTTTCCAGACTTTCTTGATGATTCCAGAGATACAATAAGCACAAGTAAATTCCCTCCATTATTGAGGAATTTGTATAGGGAATAAATTAAAATTAAAAAATAATGTCAGGAAGTTTAAAGGAATGGTACATGAAGCAGTTCAGGGGACAAAATAAGGAGGAGCTGCTTTTTATGTGGGCCTGAACTGATGAAATGAATCTTGAGGTTACAAGGAGTGTTCTAATAACTACTAGAAAATCTTAATTGGTTTCTATAAATCATTCCTTTTCTTTTAAAAAAAAATTCTTTCATGAGAGTGAGAGACAGAGAGAGTAAGACAAGCACCAAAACAGCATCCTGTCATGCTGAAATCCATCACTAGTTTTCCAGTCATCCAGGGTAGGGGCATATACCCAGTGTGTACTGGTCAACCAATAACCAAGCCTCCATCTTCCTCATGAATCCAGCATCTCTTGATCAACCTGTTACCTCCATGCAAATGAGCCAATCTAATACTCATTTAATGCTGTTTACTAAATAATTATTGTCTGTGTACAGCTTGATAATTTCCAAACAATATTTTTCATCAATTTTTATTCATTTTTAATAATAAATATACTTAAATAAATAAGGAACTAGTATAGTTTTAGAGAAAAGGAACTCAAGACTCAATATTTGATCCTATCTTAATTTAAGGTAATTTGATTTCCATGCTGTGATCACTCCCAGCCTCAGTTAGCCAGGTCAGAAGCATATACTCTCCGTGTATACAGAGAGGTGAGAGGAAAAGCACCCCTCCCAAGGCAGGATCATACTGTAATCCCTTCTCCTCTATTTCTTCGTTCTATCAATATTTTGGAGCCATACACCCAAGTCCCTGGTTTGTTATCATGCCGAAGTGCTACGACTCCAACTGTGCTGTTGGCAGTGTGGGATCTGACATCCTTAATTACCAGGCCACGGGACTGGTCAGCATTTGTTTGTTTATTATAGGGCATGTGTGCTTGCTGCAGAAAGACAGAGAAAGAGAGAGAAAGTTAGCACCTTCCACAGGGGATGACCACACCACAATTCCCTCTCTTCCATTCTCCTCTGTGGATTTTGGGCACATATTCACATGTGCCTGGCATATTTCCTAAGTTGTCAGGTCTGGACTCAAATCTCATGTCAGCCATGTTGGACCCAGCCATCTTGACCACCATGCCATCTGGCTGATCCTATCAATTTCATTTTTTCTATCTCTGAAGTACCATCCTTTAAAAAAAGTCTCCTCAATATTGTGTGTAAGAATGTCTTCTTGGGAACCAGCAGTTAGTGTAATGGCTATGTCGCTGGACTCCCACGTAGTCGACCACGGTTCACGTCCCGGACCCGGTGGCTTAAAACTCACGCCGGGCGCGTGTGCGTGTGTGCCCAAGATCCTGAGAGGAGAATGGAGGAGAAGGGATTGCGGCGTGACCATCCCCCCTGGGGGGTGATTTCTCGCTTTCTATCTCTCTGCCTCTCTCTGTCTGTCTGGCAAGTGCACGCGCCCTATAGCGAAAACCTCTCCAAAAAAAAAAAAAGAATGTCTTCTTGTAAGCACTGATCAGTATAACAAACATAAGAACACATAATAATAACAAAATCATGTAAAGGAAGAAAGAAAAAGTTCTCCACACGACCACTACTGAGATAAATATTGGTTAATGTCACTTCCATGGGCTATAAGGTCCCATGCAGTAAAACTCTCCCCAGCACCATTTGGTATCACTCCAGGCCTGACAAGGGACTGAGGCTGAACTTCTGTATAATTGGTTTTGGCCAGAGCGCATACTCCAGGTGCTGCTACTGACCCAGGAATAGCAGATAAAGACTCAAAATGAGTTCTGGGAAGCCTAACTCCCTAGAGATGGATCAAAAAGACCCACTAAATGTTTCATGTCTGCTTATCCCACTGTGCCTAACTCCCATGCACATCAGTCACACATATAGTTTTCTAAAATAAGTTGATCCTCCTATAAAAGAAACCCCCTTTCTCCTGGAGGACGGGCTGAAGCATCTCCAGCTTCAGATCCACAGGTACTCTTTTTCTCAATAAACTTCCCTTTTTTATTTTTTAAAATAAATTCTTTCTTTATTTAATTATTTATTATTGTTAATTTACCAGAGAGAGAGAGAGAGAGAGAGAGAGAGAGGGAAAGTGAGAAAGCAAGACAAGTCTAGGCTCAAACTGAGGTTGGCCATGTGAGAGTGTCCAGTGCTACCTGCTAGCCCCTCCTTTTCTCTTGAGATGATGCCTCCTGAGTCATACATATATCATATGTATGGACATATTGCCAGCTGTCTACATAATCTTATTTTTTTGAACATGTAATTTTTCCTCAAAAGTTTAAATATTCTGTATTACATAAGTACAATAAAAATTCACAAAAATCTCTCTTTTTTTAAATTTTTTTGGAGAGGTTTTTGCTATAGGGTGCGTGCACTCGCCAGACAGACAGAGAGAGACAGAGAGATAGAAAGCGAGAAATCACCCCCCAGGGGGGATGGCCATGCCGCAATCTCTTCTCCTCCATTCTCCTCCCGGGATCTTGGGCACGCATGCACACGCGCCCAGCGTGAGTTTAAGCCACCGGGTTCGGGACTCAAACCACGGTCAGCTATGTGGGAGTCCAGCGACATAGCCATTACACTAACTGCTGGTCCCAAAATTCACAAAAATCTCTTTACAGAAATAAGAATTCTTAAGAGAATTTTTTTTTTTTTTTCTGAAAGACATAATGTACATCTGTAGAGAAGGAAAAATTTTGCCTCCGACCTCTACTTTCTTTTATTTATTTATTTATTTTTATGTTCCTTTTGTGTCTAGGTCTGAGGGTTAAATTTACTTAAGATATATAAACAGGAGAAAAACATACACACTTATTTAACACAAGTTTTACATGGCACAGGAGCCTTTACAAGAAAATGAAGACCTAAAGACATGGTAAAGTTGAACAATTCTATACTGAATAGGACGAGAAGCAGTGAACTATGAAAATGTCACAAGGCAGGAGGGCTTGGGTCAGGGTAGTTATTATGTGCAGAAGTGGTTAGGAAGACAAGTGTTGGGGAATGACGTTTATTTGTACAAATTTTTCTCAGCCTCAGTTCCCCATCTTTGGTGGTAAAAATGACAATTTCCTTCTGGAACAGAAAGTATGTTTTCTTGTTGCAATTTCATCTCCTACTTTTAAAAACAAAATGAAGGTCACATTGATCTTTTTGTACCTGTCATTATTATTTTTTTAAGTACTTTTAAGTTAAAACAGTCAGAGAAGCACATTAGGGGATAGTTTATACTTTGCTCCTTCAAGTCTTTGTTCTCACCTCTAAATTTCCTTTAAGAATGGTCGAAATAGTTCATAAATATATGAGTTCTTGTGGAAAGTCCCATGTATATTTCCCCCACCATATTATAAGAAAAATCATTATTTGAGGATGTATAAGTATTTTGAAGAAAGAGGATGAGGCATATCATTTCCAAGGACTGAACATTGCATTAAAGGAAAGATCTATTATTTAAAATGTTCTTGTTTAATTGAAACTGGATGTTCTTATTTCACTGATGCTAGTCTTGCTCTTTGGAATGCTGCACAGTAAATCTAAACTCTTTTTCTTTTGGGAGCACTTAAATTATTTGAAGACAGCATTCTTCTGTATGCATAAGTCTTCTCCCTATTACACTTCATCAGCACTTTCAACTTTAGTTTTGTAAATCTTGTTTTAGAGATGTCTCATTATTCTAATCTCTCTTCTTCTAAGAATCCAGACTTAACAATGAGTCATTATTATGTCGCAAAAGGAATTCTCAATAGTAAAAATATGACAACATTATGGAAGTCTTTAGGAATTCTTTTATAGTTTTGTTTATTTAAAACAAAAAATATTTATTGCGAGGCATGAGCAATATAAACATATTGATTAGCTGTACATTCAATAAGAGAAAAAATTCCAAATTTATCTAAACTGAAGAATTCAGTAATAACCAATGAAATTGAAAAGTGGAAAAGCACATTGCTAAAATGAAAAAAAAATTTCCTGGGTCCTTATTTTTTTTTAATGGGTAGAGTTGTTTGCCTTATAACAAGGGTAACTGACATAAGAAACACCTCTGACATAATATACACTTCTGTTCAAGTCACTTAAAAGATCAAATTAAGCTAAAATTTCATTTACTGTAATTTTCTAAATCTTAATTTTTATTGATAAATGAAAACAGTAGTATAACTTAACTGTTAATATATTTTAACAATTTGAATAAAGCATTGGCCATTATTACTTTGAACACTTTATCTGGCTTCATCATTCCCTTCCTTAGTTTATGAATTCTATATACAATCTTTTTCATCTTTGTTATTTTCCTAGTTTACTATGGGGTGTGTGAGCTCACAGGAAAGGGATTATATAGAGCGAGAGAGACAGGGAGAAAAAGGAAAGTGAGAAGTCATCCCAGAGGGAAATGACTATATTCTTATCGCTTCACCTACATTCTCCTTTCCAGATTTTTTTAATACATACACATGGGCCCAGTATTTTTCTCAAGCCTTGGATCCAGGACTTGAACTGTGTAGTCAGTCATGTGCAATCTAGTCACCCTAACCTCCATGCCACCTGCTGGCCCAAAATCTTTTTTTTTTTTTTTTTTTTTAAGGTAAAATACGTGACAGCTAAAATTATTTTTTAACCACTTTCACCGTACAATTACTAGCATTAATTACACTCACAAAGTTATTCAGCCATCACCATTATTTATTTCCAAACTATGTTTATCACCCCAAAAAGAAATGTTGTACCCTTCTCTCCAACCCCTAGTACTCTCCAATTTACTTTCAATCTTTATAAATGTTTCTATTCTGGATAGTTTATATATGTGGAATCATACAGTATTTGTTCTACTCCACCTGACCTATTTCATGTAGCCTAAAACTTTCAAGGCTCACCATGTTGTAGCATATATAAAAAATTTGTTCTTTATTAAAGTAGGAAATACTCCATTGCATTGATGTACCACATTGTATTTATAGTTTATCTTTTCATGCACACTAGGTCATTTTCCCCTTCTTATGATTTGAATCATGGTGGGTCTACCAAAGTTTTGTTTTGGAATTTGATGTTGGGGGATAGAAATGTCTAGCGGTCAGTGTGGCTGGATAATGATGATTGCATCATGGAAAGCGGCACTCATGAAATGATTAATAATGTCTCCCAAGGCCCAGTGGTAAGTTCTAGCTCTTGTGAAAGCTGGCTATTTTTTTATAAAAGAGACCTGTGAGCGGCTGTGAGCAGCTTCCTCTGTCTGCATGTGCTTGCCATATTGTCTACTTCTGTCAACCATTGTACAGGCTACCCTGATGTCAGCCTTACAGCTTTGTGCTTTCCAGCCACTAGCATTGTTAGTCAATAAACTTCATTTCTTCTTTTGTGTGTGTGTGATTTTTTTTCTTTCTTCTTTCCTTTACTTTTAGTTTGCTATAGGGCACGTGCATTCAGCAGAGAGAGAAAAGTGAAAAAGCGACCCACCCCATGCCCAGGATTGGGGGAAAATCAAGCCAAAATCTCCTTTTCTTCATTCTCCTCTTGGAATTTTGGGCACGCACACACATACACACACACACACACACACACACACACACGTATGTGCCCAACATGTTTTTCAAGTTGCTAGGTCCAGTACTCGAACTGCAGAGTTAGCCATGTGGGACCAGCTGACTTAACCACCCTGCCACCCGCTGGCCCATAAACCTCTTTTTCTTTATAAATCTCCCAGCCTCATTATTTCTGTTAGCAATGTGACAATGGCTAAGATAGGAACTGTTGTAATAATGCAGGGTTATGTTGCCGCAGACACCTAGAAATGGAGAAGCGACTTCAGAGCAGGATGACACAAAGGATTTTAAAGTTTTGAGGAGCAGTCTAGAAAATCCCTAGTTTCTAGCAGAGGGTCAAAAGAACTGTTTAAAAATAGACTGGGACTCATCGGAGATCGGATACACATCTGTGATCGCATGCTGATAAAGATATGGACAGTGAAGGCCATTCTGAGGCAGTTTCAAATGGAAATGAGGGAAGAAGTTTTACTAAACATCAATCAATATTTAAAAGGGAAGCCGAGAGGAAAACTGGAAAATTTACATCCTGCCCATGTGGTGAAAGAATGAAATAGCATGCTTGACAAAGAAAGGTATGGCAGAGAACAGTTGGGAAAGAGATTACTAGAAATGATGGCAGAGGTCCAGGTGAAAATGATCAGGAAAAGAAGAATAAATCCCCAAGGGCACTCCCCTTCCCAGCACAAGCCCAGAGGCCTAGGAGAGCCGAATGATTTCAGGGGACTGACTTGGGACGAGCTCATTGCCCTGAGTCACCTCAGAACTCTGTTCTCCGAATCTCAGTGAAACCTTCTTCATCCCTGGCTGTGATTCAAGCAGCCCCAGGTGGCGCCTGACCAGCTGTTAAGACTGTTTCACTATCAGCTCTGAAATGTGCACGTGGCAGATTTTGGCAGCGTTGACGTGGAGGTCATTCTGCGGGATCACACTGAAGCATGGAGACCTCTACAGAGAATTCAAAGAATGCTCTAACAGCCTGGGAGTTTAGGCAGAACCAGACCTACGGTAGTGGTGGAGCCTCCTCAGAGAGCTTCCATTAGCACAGAGGCACACATAAATATGGAGCTGGAACAGAGAGCACCACTGGGAAGGAAGGCCATGTCTACTGGAGCTGCATCGGTGGAGTCACCCTGCAGACCCCAGAACTATAGAGCCATAAGTGTGCAATGCCAGCCTGAAAGAGCTGCAGACAAATGTCGACTGAGGACAGCTGAACTATCAGCTAAGCCAGCAAGCCCAAGGTCACAGGCTGCTTGATGTTTTGGGTACCCAACACCCTCAGTGCATCCAGGATGCTGCATAGAGAGTTTTAGGATTGAATGTCTGCCCTTGGGACTTGCTTGGGTTCTGTAATTCCTTTCTTCTAGTGGATTAAAAATTTCTACCCTGTTCCTGCGCTGTAATTGTATTTTGAGAACAGCGATTAGTTTTAAATTTACAAGCTGATAGCTGAAGGGAGTCTCAAGTGGAACTTTGGACTTGGGGTTTTCCTGTTGGTGCTGAAACAAATAAAGACTTTGGGACTTTTGGAATGTATTTCATACATGAGAAGAAGATGAACTTTAGGGATATGAAATGAAATATTATAGTTTGGATAATTTGTTTCTCAACGTTTCACATTTTGGAATTTGATGTTGAAGTGATTGGATTATGATGATCGGATCACAGAGACAACCCTTATGAATAAATGAATGATGTCTCCCTAGACCAAGTGAACTATACCTCTCATGAGAAGCGGTTGGTTCTTGAGAGAGCTGGTTGTTATAAAAGAGAGCTGCCAGCAGCTCGCTACATGCACTTGCCTCCCATCCTGTCATTTATTCTTATTGCTCAAAATTGTTTTGGCTATTCAGGCACACTTCCAAGTCAACAGTAGTATGAAACTGGTTTTTTTAATTTTTAAAAACAATGAAGTACAAAGTGCTTAAAATTTTTATAGATTCCATTTAATCTATAGATCTCTTTGGGTATAGTCACATTTTAACAATATTAAGTCTTCTGATCTATGAATATGTAATGTCTTTTTATTTGTTTAGATATTTCATTTTCACAAGCAAATCTTTCATACTTTTTAGTTTAATGACTTCCACTTCCTTGGTTAAATTTATCTCTATCTCTTTCTTAATTTTCCTTTCAGAGTTTTTATTGCTGAGATGTAGGAACACAATTTATTTATTGGATCCAGGCACCTTGCTTAATTCATTTATTAGTTTTAGTAGCTTCCTGGTGGGTTCTTTTCAATGTTTCATATATATAGGACCCTAACATCTATGAATACATATTTTTAAGATTTCTTCTTTTATAATTTAAATTCCCTCCCCCCTCCCTTTTTCCCCTATTTTTTTCTCCCCCAAGCTTTGTCTAAAACTTCTAGTACAATGTTGAATACCCAGAGTAGAAAACGGAATCCTTATCATATCCCTGATCTTAGAAGGGAAGGTTTCAGTCTCTCACCACTGATACAGTGATAGAAATGTGGTTTTCATAAATGATCTTTATTATGCTGAGAAAATTCTTAAGTTTTTAAGTTGTTGTATTATAGAATGTTGCTGGATTTTATCAAATGACTTTTCTGCCTCCAGTGAGGTAACCATTTATTTTTCTTTGTTCTATTAATGGGATATAATAAATTGTATTGATTATTTTATGTAAATCCCTATTGCATTTTGGGGATAAATACCAGCTGGTCGTGTTATATAATCCTTTCATATACTGCTGGACTTGATTGGAGAATTTTTGGTTCATAGTTTTTTCTATATTCAAAGGGGTAATAATCTATCATTTTCTTTTCTTGCCTCATTTCTATGTACGGAGTAATGCTGACATTATAGGATGACTTAAATTTTCCCTCCTCTTCTAGTATTACGTGAAAAAATCTTAAATACTTTTGTTAATTTCTCTTCAAATATTTAGTAGAATTCATTATTATTATTATCCAGTGGTTTTAAATTTCTTGATGACAGAACTATTAGATAATTGCCCCTTCCTTTCCAGCTTAATGTCTTATCTACAAGTGTTAATGAAGCACCAACAAACTATCCAAGGTGAAAGCATCAGAGGGGAATCAGACCTATGGTCTAATCTGGTCACATGGCCTCTAAGATCTCCCCTGATTTTACTTCCCCTAACAGAGTCCTTTCACCTGTGGCAAGTCTGGATATCTGAAGGATAAATATCTGCAGGAAAGGTGTTGAAAGTCAGTTCCTTCTTAGAGTCTCAGAAGGAAATTACGTGCTCGGCTTTCTTCTAGCTTCTAGCAGTTGTCAGGGCTGTTTAGCATCCCTTATGTTGTGACAATATACCTTCAGTACTTCATAAAACATTCTTCATCTTCATAAAACATTCTTCTTTTGTCTTTCTCCTTATAATGATATCAGTCATTGGATTGGTATTGGGTTAATGGACTACCTTATTTTATTACTACATCATTTTATCTAATGATATCCATAATACCTATATACCCAAATAAGGTCACATACTCAAGGTATAGGAAGAATATAGATTTATGGAGGCTTTATGAAATGCAATACAAATCTGTAGTAAATAGGAATTAATACACCAAATAAGTGAAATACGTAACATATCAGATAGTGTTAATTGCTGTTAACAAAATAAGGCCCAGAAGAGAAATAAAACATTGTCATTTTGGGTGGAGTGATTAGTCAAGTTATCCTCCAGGAAAGTTCTAAAAGATATGAAGCAGGGATGTTACATGAATACATAAACAATCAGGAAATATAACAATTAATACAAGTGCAAATATTTTTTTAGAAATCAAACTATAACTTTCATGTTTACAATAATAAAATCCTAACTATACTAACCGTCCTACAATCTTTAAACGTTTTTCTATTCTCAATGTAACCAACTGATCTCTGAAAAGGAAAGCAGACATGTCAAGTTCATCTCTTTGTATTATTCCCCTACCTCTAATACCTTGGACATTCAAGACTAGGCTGCTTTGACAACCCTGAAATAAACTTTTTATCTCCCTTTTGGATTGCAGAAATAATTCTGGCTTCACTGTCTCCCAGAAACTTTTCTGTGTGTGTCTAGATTCTCATCAGATATGCCCACAAGGAAGAAAAGAGCTGCTGATCTCTCTGTGAGCAACAGTCTGCTGCCAGTGTTTATGTCCTAAACAGAAGCAGAGGTTCCTCCTTATTTTTCTCATGTCAATTTTTCTCACAGTTTCACATCTCTGAAAATGGACTGCATCTTATATTCACAACATGCATCGCTAACTGTTGGCAAAATGTCAGTTACAGCACCGTTGTCATTATCTGCATGTGTATGATTTATGAACTTGTTCATAGCTTTTCATATATTTGAAATTTCAATTGGGTTATGTGCACTGTTGGTATAAACTTTTTGTATTTAATTCTTTTTCAAATGTCTTTAAAAAGGTGACTGCAGGGTAACAGATTCTGAAATGTCCTTGGCCTACCCAGTTCTTCCCTCTTACGCTTACTACTCTTTAGAAGAATGTACCAAGAATGCAAGATCATGAGATAAGGGGGAACTTTCCACAACAGCCCACTCTTTGTCCTCATTCCTTACAGAAGAGGATGTTCTGCAACACTTGGTCTCAGATACCCAAGTTGCTATCAGGGGATAAAACCCAGAGTAAAGTGCTTTTGGGGCCCTTAGTGATAATGTAAAACAGGGGCTGGTGCAGATGAGGCTCCATTCAATGTGCACAGCTTTCCTAAGCCTGCAGGGACTGGCTTGTTATGGATCCTAGGCTTCTGCTGATGCTTTCTGCGTGTATGTGAGTAATAAAGTTGCTTTGCCTGACTGGAGCAAGTCTTCAGTCTCACCAGAATAGTCTTAAGAATGCAAGTGGTAGAGTGTGACACTGTGACAGCTGGGTCTCTTCTTAGTTCCTGCCAGAGTCAAGAACCCTTGTAAAACTCTGGCAGCTCTATTTGTGAAAAGCCTCCTGCCAGACATGGGAAACTTAGCAAAAATTGGTGATGTGTTTAGAGCCCTCCCCTGGGATTGGTAACTAGCACACCATGTTCCCCTGCCAGGAATTGATACTGTCACATGGTATTTCTGCTTAAAAATGACAATACAAATTGAATTGGAACAGTAAGTTACTTTATGCAGAAAGATTCTCAAATTAGAAGCAATAACTTGATATAAGAAAAGCAAATAATCATTTTCAGAATAATAATTACAATTTTTTTTTCGAAGGAACAACCTAGTTCTTAATGGATACCAAGTAAGATGCACAGCAGCAGATAAAACTTTGATATATTTTGTTAATGAGCTATGAGTAAAGATAACGCTCTATTACCCACTGAGCAAAGAAACCCAAGACGGGAGAATTGACCAAATCCCACGCAAGAGATGAAAGACATTTTAAAGTAATGAGAGGCTGGTCACATATTGCTCAGGATCGTCATTAAGACATGAATATCAATTTGTTAAAGACTTCCCATGCCTTAAGCAGAAGATACATACCTTTGAGACATATGCAAATCTGTTGAGAAAAAGATAAAAAGATAATTTTAGAAATAATTAATAGAACAGAGGTCAGTGTCTTGAAAAGACATTGTGGAAAAAATGGACAGAGGAGCTTATTATTATTATTACTGTTGTTATGGTTAGGCTTTGTTAGGTCACATAGTTTAGTGTTGATCTAGAATTTAAATCAGAATATATATATATATATATATGTATATATATATATATACACACACACACACACACACACACAAACACACACACACACACACACATATATATATATATATATATATATATATATGCATAATTTTTTTTTAATTTGCTATAGGGCATATGTGCTCACCAGAGAGAGACACAGAAAGACACAATGTGAGAAAATACCTCCCAGGGGGAGAGCCACCCTGAAGTCCCTTGTCCTCCATTCTCCCCATTTGGGGGAGCTTTGGGGCATGTAGGAACCTAATTGTAGTCTACCAGTGGGATCTAGCTGCCTTAATTACTACACCACATAGCTTGCCCTAAATATTTTTAAAACATTTATTTATTTATTTTGCTAAAGGGTGAATGTACTATCCAGAGAGAGAGAGAGAGAGAGAGAGAGAGAAGAGAAAGCAACCCTTGTAGCACATGGTCATGTCACAATCTCTTTTTCATTTCTCCCTCCTTTCAGGATTTGAACATCATCTTCACATGCTCCTCAAGTCTTTGGGTCTGGGACTTGAATCACTCAGCTAGCTATGTGGGCTCCAGCTGCCTTAACCACCAGGCCACAGATTGACCCTAGTTCATATTTTTTTCTGTCTTTGTTTTTGAACAAAATTATTTTTCGATATTCGATTTTCCTTCCTTTCCTTTCTTCTTCATCCTTTCCATCTTTCCTCCTTCCTTCCCTGTCCATCCACCTTCTTTCTTTACTTTTTTCTTTTTTTTCCTTTTCATTGTTTCTCCTTCTTTCCCTTTGTTCTTCACTTTCTGCTTCTGTCTTTGCTCCTTTCTTTTGATGAAGAATTAAAAGGAAACCATTTATATTTGCAATTATTAACAAGCTAAAATTGTTTTAGTTCTGTTGATAAACTGATGTAATAATGCTGCAGTTTCTCTGAGTTTTTTCATATTTAGTCAAAGGCATGTTGAATTCTCCTTTAATGACTATTTTTTAACAATACCTTTCTACATAATTAAAGCTCTAGAACCTTAAATTGAATAGTTCCATTTATCACTTCCTCAGTTACATTTTTATATACTACATTAACTATCTTTACAAGTTTGACATTATGACTAAATAGTAGTGTTTACTTATTCAATGTGTGACTACATCAACATGTAATAATTTGAAATTCCTATACAACTTTCCTAGGATAATAATACAGCTTTAACAAGCCCAATATTTCATTTATTCAATTAAAGAATAGCTTATATCCTTAAAGAAAATAAATCTTTTGTGAGAATAGATATTTTTGAGAGACATGTTCATTGATAAGAAAATCACCATCTGGTTTAAATAGATTATGCTTTTATTTCTACTTACAAGTATATAGTATAATTTATCAAATATCTATTTTGTCATGGCCAACACATATTTGAACTTAAAAAAAAACACATTTATCTTCAAACATACCATAAAACTACAGCACAGTCTATCTGCCAAATATTTAAAGTAGCCAGATGCACACGTTTAGCAAATTTCTAGTTTATCTGGCTGTGATGGTACCACCCATTATTAGAAGCAAATAATGGCTAGATGTTATGTATGCTTAATTCATTTTTTGATATTATTTTAGTTGCACAGAGGCTGCTCTGTGAAGATAAACTTGGGACATTCTGACTTACAATATGTTCTACCTGATTTTTGTATTATCTCTCATGCCTACAGAGATTTGCATTCATTATTATTGTAGAATGCCTACAGATTACCTTTGAATATCTAACAGTGACATGTGCTTTTTGATACATTATGGGTATGAGGTTTAATAGTCTTGGGAAGCTTAAATTGTATTAAACTTTTATTAAGTAAGGATTTTCTCAATATAATTGAATAACTCAAAGCTCTGACAGCTAACATGCCTTAATAAAGATTAAATCTTCACATTATGTTAAAAATAACTTTCATATTATAAGTTTAAAAAGTAAGTGAAAATAAAACTTTCAATAAACATCACTTAATATTTAGCGTTTTGAGTTGCAGTCACTTAGAGCACTCATGACCTAAATGATCTTCATAAGTATTTCCTCTCAGTTTTTGCCTGCTTTGAAAGTAAGTTTGGATTATAAATTCTGATGAATCTTAAGAAAAACAAAATCAAGGCCAGTCCTATGGTTGCAGTGTTTAGGTTCTGCACAGAGGAGATCAGATCCTACATGGTTGAACAGGGTTCGATTGCCATCCCTATGAAAGTCCCTCCAGGTGCACATATTGTGGCTTGATTAGGCCCCAGTGAGGAGATGTTTTTGCTCTCTGTCTCTCATGTGTGTATATGGTCACACATACTCTGGCCAAAAAAAATATATATATATTAAAATATTTTAAATTACTTTGCTCATTAGCAAACTATAACTTCATGTTTTGATATAATTCATGTTGCCATATTGTCAATGTTTTGCAAGTATCATTTGACTAAGTCAAGTCAAACTTCAAATTCCAATATTCTTTGGCATTACTTCTCTCAATGTATTTTATATTGCTTAAGTTCTAAATTGTATGCATGAGACCCTAAAAGCGTAGTGTGTTTAATTGGCTGAATAATTTTTGAAATTTTATATCATGGTGAAAATTTACTACAAGATACAACACTTAATTAATTACTAAGTGCCTTTTGAAATAAGGTGCATTATTTTGGTACTCAGATTGGGTCAGGAATTATGTATGTGCATGTATGTTATACATATATAAAATGATAAAAATATTAACACTACTTCTTTTTTTTTTTTGAAAGGTTTTCGTTATAGGGTGCGTGCGCTCGCCAGACAGACAGAGAGAGACAGAGAGACAGAAAGCGAGATATCACCCCCCAGGGGGGATGGTCACACCGCAATCCCTTCTCCTCCATTCTCCTCTTGGGATCTTGGGCATGCACGCACACGCGCCCGGCGTGAGTTCTAAGCCACCGGGTCCGGGACGCGAACCGCGGTCGACTACGTGGGAGTCCAGCGACATAGCCATTACGCTAACTGCTGGTTCCCAACACTACTTCTATTATGCTTTGTAGTAGGTTAAATTTTCTTTACAAAAGAGGAGAGCTCCCATTCTTTTCTTCTTTCTCATCCTTGTCTTCATTTTTATATTTCTTTCTCTTTTTTTTTCGTTTTCAATCTCTTACCACTTAATAATTAGCTGATATTACCAAAGGCATTGATGTTAGATAGACCAGAGCTCCAGGCTTTTTCTGCCAATATTTATCTATGTAACTTAGAAAAGTGGTGTTGTACATATAAAATAAAAAGTTTATAAAACAATAATACAGATTAGAACTCAAGGAGGTAGGAAGGATATTGGAAAATGTATAGAAGGTATATATTGCTTTTATATATATATATATATATATATATATATATATATATATACACACACACACACACACACACACACACACATATATATGTATATATACACACACACACATATATAAAACATCAATGTATTAACATACATTGAATACCTTAGGTCTTAAAATGAATGTATCAAAGCATTGATGATTCTACTATGCTATTGACAATTCCTTCACATAACTTGTCTATTACTGTTGATAATGCTTATTAGGATAATTGCGTTGTGATATTCCTTCTAGACAATAACTTCCTAGTTCACTCTTAATGCCTTAATGCCCCCTTTGGAGGTATTTATTATTATGACTATATCATAAGAGGTAGTCTGAGAAGTAAAGTGACTACTTCATGTCACATAGCTATCATATAATAAAGCTGACTTAAAAATCTTTATGCATAAAATATACCATGACAGTTATACATGGTAAAGTATTTTCAATTTTTTTTTGAGAGGTTTTTTCGCTATAGGGTGCGTGTGCTCGCCAGACAGACAGAGAGAGACATAGAGACAGAAAGTGAGAAATCACCCCCCTAGGGGGGATGGTCACTCCGCAATCCCTTCTCCTCCATTCTCCTCTCGGGATCTTGGGCACGCACGCACATGCACCCGGTGTGAGTTTTAAGCACCGGGTCCGGGACATGAACCACGGTCAACTATGTGAGAGTCCAGCAACATAGCCATTACGCTAACTGCTGGTTCCCAGTATTTTCAATTGTTTTAAATTAAATTGTGCTGAGATAGTGGAGGGGTGGGCCATATTTTACATTCTAAGAGTTATGCAGCATAGCATGAAGTCAATGTTCACAGGAACACAGAGTATGTATTCTATAAAGCAGGGGTCCTCAAAACCTGGGCCATGGACTGATAACCAGTCTGAGCACAAACACTACTGTGAACTGTGCAGGCAAGGGACGTACGGTGCACATGCCTCATGTGACTTAATGCCTGATGATTGGAGATGGAGCAGACATACTGGAAGTGGCTGCAAATACCACATTATGGCAAGTTGTATAATTATTTCATTATATATTACAATATAGCAATAATAATAAAAATAAAGCATACAATAAATAAAGAGCTTAAATATCCCAGAACCATCCCTTCCCCTTGGGTCTAGACAACCATTTCCTGAGGTCAAAAAGGCTGGGGAACGCTGCTCTGAATCATAACCAGGTTGTTATCCATTGGTAGGAGTAGGTGTGTGTTACTATGCAGAGATGATTTGATGGCATCTTAGGAGCAACTCCTAGAAAGAGACTCATTTCCATTTATGAGTGGGCATCAGAGACACACCCATGGAGTAAGATCCACACACAGGACACTGTGTTTCCTATCTTTCTTCCTTTCTCTTTTTCTTTCTCTTTCTTTCTTTCTTTCTTCCTTCCTTCCTTCCTTCCTTCCTTCCTTCCTTCCTTCCTTCCTTCCTTCCTTCCTTCCTTTCTTCTTTCTTTCTTTCTTTCTTTCTTTCTTTCTTTCTTTCTTTCTTTCTTTCTTTCTTTCTTTCTTCTTCCTTCCTTCCTTCCTTCCTTCCTTCCTTCCTTCCTTCCTTCCTTCCTTCTTTCCTCCCTCCCTCCCTTCTTCTTCCTTCCTTCTTTCTTTCTTCCTTTCTTTCTTTCTCTTCCTTCTTTCCTTTCTTTTCTCTTTCCTCTTTCTTTCTCTTTCTCTTTCTTTCTTTTTTTATTTCTATTGATTTATTTATGTTAAGATCATGTTCACAAACGTGTGTGTGTGTGTGTGTGTGTATATATATATATATATATATATATATATATATATATATAAATGATGCACCTGTGCTACAGACAGAAAGAGAGAGAAAGCATCCTTGGCAGGATCCTGTCATGCTGCAGTGCCTCCTCTCCAGCCTCCTAGTTCCTCAAAATTTTGGGGACCCATATGCACACTCAAATGTCTTTTCAGGACAACCAGAGATCTGAATACACAACCAGCATGTGACTCCCAGTCTTGAAGGACAACATGTTAACTCTTCCTCACAGAAACTGGGTCAAGGCATAGCGTTTTTTTTTTGTTGTTGTTGTTGTTTTTTTTTATTTTATATATATATTTTTTTATTATCATCCTATTCTTCTTTATATTACATTGAATTACATATAACTTTACAGTGTATTACATTGCTTTTCAAAAGGGAATGCCAAGGGCATAGCGTTTTTATAAAGAAATCATAGAAGTTTAAGCTGGGAAGGGATTGTGGTGGAGGATATTGGAAATACCAAGCTGGAGACATGTGTTCCCTGACAGGGAAGTCCCCCAGTGATGAATATCTCAAGACCATTTTAAAACTGGAAATCTGAAAGGACAAGTTTTGTAGTTTAGGGGTCTGCCAGATATTGCCAGGGATTTCACTAAGCAGTGGAAGATGCGATTTTACTAAGCAGTGGAAGATGCACTCAATCTTCTTAATGGAAAATAGCAAGAAACATAGAGGTACAGAAAATAAATAAATGGAGCACTTCACTGGCGTAAAGAGGGGCAAATGTCACCTATATGATACCAGCAGAATTGGAGCATGAGACTAACACATGAATTGAATAGATGTGGTGTTAGTTAAAGTTTTTGAGTCAATGTCTGGTCCAGAATTTGGGTCTGCCGATCCTTCCCTCTACTCAGACATGAACTAATTAAATGATACAATATTTATTCACTCAATATTACATTGTTTATTAATTTATTTATTTGTAAAATCTATTGGGCAGCTTCTTTCAGTGAGGCATTGATTTACGTACTAGAGACTTACTTGTAAATAAATTAAATGCAATAATACTTGCTCTTACAAGATTATTTAATTGAAGATTTTTTTATTTTTTAGTTTTTGTGTCATTGGGTACATGCACTCAATTCTGGACAGAGAAAGAGAGAAAGGGATGGACAGGCTGCAATCCCTTCTCTATTTTCTTCTTGAGATTTTGGGCACACACACACACACACACACACACACACTCACTCTGCATGTTTTTAAGCTGCTGGGACTAGGACTGGAACCGTGGAGTAGGCCCAATGAGATCTGACAACTTAACAGCCATGGCACCTGCTGACCAGATTAAAGATTATTATTTAATGAAATATCAGAGAAGTAAATGGACAATTATAGTATAGTGTAATGCATTTAAATGTAAGTCTTTTGGAAAATACATAGGGAAAGTTCCTCAGTCCAAGCTTTGGGGAGACAAAGTTTTTTTAAAAGATGAGCCTGACCTGAATCTTCTCTTTTTTTTTGGAGAATTTTTTGCTATAGTGCATGTACACTCGCCAGAAAGACAGAGACAGAGAGACAGAAAGTGAGAAATCACCCCCCAGGGTGGATGGCCATGCCACAATCCCTTCTCTTCCGTCCTCCTCTTGGGATCTTGGGCACACACGCACACGCACATGTGCCCGGCGTGAGTTTAAGCCACCGGGTCTAGGACTCGAACCGTGGTCAGCTACATGGGAGTCTAGCGACATACCCATTACGCTAACTGCTGGTCCCCCTGACCTGAATCTTGAAAATAAATTACTAATTTTCTGTTTGAAAGGACTGGAGAATGACACCTATGAAAATAGCCAAAAAATAAAGTATATATATATATATTTGTAAACTCTAATATTGCATGAAAGCAGAATAACAACCTACTCATAGTAAGAGTACAGAGGTTGGTAAAATATGAGGCTGAATAATTATCAGAACACTAAAAGCACCTATTTAACATATAAGTTGATTTTTAATATATCTCAGGACAAGGGAGGGGGATCACACAAATATTGTTTTCAGGAAGGTTGCTGTGTCTGTCTTATGAAAGATAAACCTAAGAAATGCAATATTGAGAGCAGAAAAAAACAAAGTATAAAGTTTGGTTCTAAAATGGAATTTAGAGCAGATGCTGGTAGGCAGATGATAGATAAATGGATAGATAGATGATACAGGATTGGTAGAAGGGATAGTAGGCCTCATTCCTCTACAACTAGAAAACAGTGTCCTATTTCCTTCTGTAACCAAGTTATAAGTTCCTGAGCCTCAGACTGCCAATGTATCAAAGATAATTCTACCAGCAATTTGTACCCTAGCAATTTGTGAGGGTTTTCAAAGGTTTAGCCTTATATGTGTTTAAAAGAAAAGCTTTCAGGTCGTTCTTGGGTATTTCTCATTTTTCACAAACATGATGTTTTTGTTGTCAGCCAAGAGCATAGTCACAGCAATGCCCCCACCCTCTGTTAGTATCAATTCTGTTTCTCCATGTCAAGCAGAGGAGCCAACCACTCTGGTCTACAGTCCTCTATATAATCATGAAATCTTTCCTGATTTTCCAAAGCACAGATTGACACCTTGGAGTAATTTTTTTTATAGTCCAATGATAAGGAAGAAGGATGCATAAAGTAGATTCCTCCAACTTTTGCATGTTTAAGAATCACATGGATAGCTTATAAGACAGATTCCTGGATCCCACTCCTAGCAATTTTGAATCAATAGGGCTACAGTGACCTTGAAAGGATTACATTTCTAATAAGCTCCCAAGTTCTGCTCCAAGTTTGTTGACCTTACTCTTTGTAGTAAGGATCATGACAACCACTACCAAGCTGAGACATAACATCGTGTCTCTTATAAGATTGTCTTGTTCCTTCACTTTCATCTGCCCTTAAATTGGACAAGACTTACTGACCTCACTTTTAAACATAATGGATCTTCTATCCTTGGGACTCCAAGAAGGAAAGAGAGAAATACACTGCCCTGACAGTTCTCTTCCTCCTTCAGACGAAGACTGTTACCCCAAATTATTATTTTCTTTTTTTTAAAGAGGTTTTTGCCTTAAGCCAGGTGTGCTCACCAGAGAGAGAGAAACAGAGACAGTGAGAGGAAAAATGAGAAATCACCCCCCCCCACCACCACCCGCCAGAGAGGATGGCTATTATACAATCCCTTTTCCTCCATTCTCCTCCCAGGATCTTGGGCACACATGCATGTGCACATGCATGCGTGTGAGTTTTAAGCTACTGGGTCTGAGAGACAAACCATGCTTGGCCATGTGGGAGTCCAGCAAAATAACTGCTGCACACCCTGCTGGCACCATCCCAAATTAGTATTTTATAAAAATTAATTCTAATAGAGTGTTCAGTTTCCTTCAGGGAAACTTTCTCTGAAAGAATGTGGTCTACTACTGTAGTTGAGTTAGACAGTCATAGATATTTCTGTCATTGACACTATTTTATTTGTTTCTATTTATTCAAATAAATACTTGAATGGAGCTTAATCAAGTGCTTTTATGAACTATATAAATATTAATTTATTTAATCTTCATAAATGTCTTATAGTAATGAGATTAACCTTGTCTTTAAATATGAAAAGTAAAATTTAAAGAGAATAATTTTCTTGACCTCACATAACAACAGAGATTAGGGTCTGATTCTAGACCCCATATCCTTAGCTACTACCTTATGCTCTTTTTCCATTTTTCTTTTTTTTGGAGAGGTTTTTGCTATAAGGTGCTTGTACTCACCAGAAAGACACAGAGAAACAGAGCAACAGAAAATATGAAATCATCCCCCGTGTGGATGGCCAGGCCGCAATCCCTTTTCCTCCATTCTCCTCTCGGGATCTTAGGCATGCACACACATGAGACCAGCATGAGTTTAAGCTATCGGGTCCGGGACTTGAACCGCTGTCAACTACATGGGAGTTCAGCGACATAGCCATTACACCTACTACTGATCCCCTTTTCTTTCCATTTTTCACTGAACAAACACAAAATCTGTATTATTTAAATTTTCTCATGTTTATTATATTAGAAGGTAACTGGTTAATTTGTGCAGAAATTGGATAATAATGGCACAAGGATCAGAGAACAGACTAGCAAAGCAAAAGGCAAGTTTACAAGTAGAAGTCTGCAAGTAGAGCTCCATTGTATGTCTGCCATTATAAATGTTGAGCTGTTCCTTGAAGGAGGCCATTGTGACACAGTGTATAGTAAGGAAGATAGATCTCAACTTCAAGAAAATGCATACATGTAAGGTCAGAGAATGTAGCATAAACCACTGCCAGAAAAAAATAAATAAATAAACAGGAAATACCTTGGAGGTGAGAGGAAGATAGCCGTGGAACCATACCAGGAGGAAACAGCGGAATTCCCTGCACTTCTGTTGAGAGTCATCCCATGTCTAGCCAGTAGTTTGGGGTCCTTGTAATTTTATATTGTTTTGTTTAGCATTTGGATGTGGAAGGATAGAAGAGTAGAGTGAGATCTTTAAGCTGTCACAAAAACAGAGAAGGATACTGGCCCTTCCCTCTTCACTACTCCTGTGACTCTGGAGTGTCTATATTTCTTTTTTTCTTTTTTTTTTTTTTTTTCAGAGAGGTTTTCGCTATAGGGCGCGTGCACTCGCCAGATAGACAGAGAGAGATATAGAGACAGAAAGCGAGAAATCACCCCCCAGAGGGGATGGCCATGCCGCAATCCCTTCTCCTCCATTCTCCTCTTGGGATCTTGGGCACGCACGCACACGCACCCGGCGTGAGTTTTAAGCCACCGGTTCCAGGACTCGAACCGCAGTCGACTACGTGGGAGTCCAGCGACATAGCCATTACGCTAACTGCTGGTTCCCAAGGAGTGTTTATATTTCTGATCTATGGACAGAACATAGGACTTTAGACATGTTGCCTTTATTTTTTCAATTTTCTTTTTTGAGAGGTTTTTGCAATAGTGTGCGTATGCTCACCGGAAAGACAGAGAGAGACAGAAAGACAGAAAGCAAGAAATCACCCCCAGGGGTGATGGCCACGCTGCAATCCCTTCTCCTCCATTATCCTCTTGGAATCTTGGACACACATGCATATGCACCTGGTGTGAATTTAAGTCACCGTGTCCGGGACTTGAACCACGGTCGATTACATGGGAGTCCAGTGACATAGTCATTACGTCAACTGTTGGTCCCTACAATCTGCCTTTTAAACTACACCATAAATGTCTCAGTTGGATCTCAACCTCAACCACTGCAATCTGATGCCTTCCTCAACAGACTTAGGATTTACTCTGAGACTATCTTGATTTGTTAAGTTCTTTTACCTTAACATTTACTTCATCCTTTGCAGCAATGAATTATAACAATTATTTTTAAGAAACACTACAAAAGTAAGGACCAGCAGTTGATGTAATGGCTATGTCACTGGACTCCCATGTAGTCAACCGCGGTTTGAGTCCCGGACCCAGTGGTTTAAACTCATGCCAGGCAGGCATGTATGTGTGCATGCCCAAGATCCTAAAAAAGAGAAGAGATTGCAGCATGACCATCTCCCTTGAGGGGTAATTTTTTGCTTTCTGTCTTTCTGACTAGCACATATGCCCTATAGCAAAAAAAAAAAAAAAAAAAAAAAAAAAAAAAAAGAAATACTACAAAAGCATATGGATAATAGATTTAGGACAACTTAAAACACTGAAGATTTGAAATTGAGGACACTTGAATTACCTCTTGTTCACCCTGTTCTGACCTTGGGAAACAAGAACTATTGAACAGAGTTTGATAGCTAACTATTAAGATAGAAATGTCATTTTTTAAAGGTTTTTGCCATGGGGCATGTATGCTCTTACTGGGAGAACCAAAGAGGGACAGTGAGAGAAAGTGAGAAATGCTCCCCTCCAGGGAGGATGACCACATTGCAGTCCCTTCTTCATTCTCCTCTCAGGATTTGGGGTATTCACACACATGCACCTGGCATGATTTTCAAACCGCCAAGTAAGGGACTCGAATCTCAGTTGGCCATGTGGGAGTCCTATGCCTTAGCCACTATGCCACCTGCCGGCCCCTGGGAATATCTTAATTTAGTATTTCCTTACGTTGTTCATTATGCTTTTTCCATAAATCTCCAATTTCTACTATTATATCCCTACTAAATTGCACTATCCTTATTGCCAACTACATTTATTATATCCTCAGCCACTCATTAACATCATATATTATTTTTACTATAATGGACATTAGTTTGTTCTCAAAAATATCTGATTTCAAATATTGTTTCCACCAATTATTTGTCTAAACTCTCCTTTCTATCTTCCATGTATTCACTTATAAAATGTGGTATGGAGAATGTGACTTAGATCATTTTGGAATTTTGGCATGGTAGGCAGGAAACTACTTATGAATGAGGCAGACATGAGGAGAAAGCATTGGCCTCATAATTTTTCTTCCTTTTATCTTATATGCAAATGTGGTGTGTAGAGTTATGACAGCAATCTTGGAGTGTACTGTGTCAATTCTGAGAACGATAACTAAGGATGCCAGTGCAGAAAGATATAAATAGCTTAGTCCTTGATGGTATGTTTGAGCTTTTGAATTCATTTTTTAAAAGTTTAATTTGGTAGAGGGTGTATGACTCGCCAGAGACAAAGAAGAGATAGGGACAATGAGAAAGCAGTCCCCGTGGGAGGATGATTATGACTCCAACTCTTCTATTTCTCTTTTTAGGAGTTTGGCCACACACGCACATACCATTGGCTTTTTAAACCTCCAGGTCCAGGACTTGAACCACGTAGTCAGCCATATGGGATCTAACTTCTTTAACTGCCATGCCACCAGATTGCCCTTTTGAATGAGTTTTAGGTCATTTCATCTTAAAAGTTCCTTTTAGGGGTCAGCAGATGGCATGGCAGTTACATAGGTGGACACCCACATGACCAACTGCAATTTGAGTACAGAATATAGTGGCTTGAAACTCATGCCTAGCATATGTGTATGCATGCCCATGATCCCAAGAGGAGCATGGAAGAGAAGGGATTGTGGCATGGCCAACCCCCATGGGGGGATGATATCTCATTCTCTCTCTCACTGTCTCTGTCTCTCTCTTTCTCTGATAAGCACATATGCCCTAATACAAAAAAAATCTCTTGAAAGAAAAAAACAGTTATTTTTTATAACTAAGTATACTTCTGATGTTGGTAGTACCTGCTAGTCGTGTTTTCTGGCATGCAACCGAAATAATGATTTTTCCCCTTAATTATTTTATTTCAATTTCTTTTATACATTCAATCACATGTTACTTAGCTTGCAAAGTGAATATTCCAACATGTGTACATTTTTCACCAGTCCTATAAAGTTGTCTTCGATAGATAATAACCATTTTTTGTACCATAAATGACTTGCCTCTCTATTTTTCTCCTTAATGTCCTTCCTCATACTCTACTCATTAACCCACCCTCTTCCCACACTGTATCTGGTATTCACAACCATTTACTGAGTATTACCCAAAGGACAGAAGAATTCTTAAACAGAAAAGTGCTTGCACATTGATATTTATAGCGGTATTATCCACAATTGCTAAGACATGGAGCCGGTGCAAATGCCCATGAACAGATGAATGGATTGAAAAAGTGTGGCACATACACTCTATGGAATACTACTCAGCCATAAAGAAAAAAAATCCAAGACCCTGACTTTTGACAAAAAGTGGATGAATATGGAAGATTTACTGCTGAGTAAAGCAAGTCAGGCTATGAAGGAGAGACATTGTCTCTATTTTATGTCTCTACTTAACATATACCGAATTTCCATACTCTATGGCCAAAACTGAATGACTAAAGGATATAGAAACATAGCAACCCAAAGAATTCTTATCTTACAAGATTGAAAATAGAACTTGTTAATGGCAGGGCATTAATCTAACTTAGAGAGGATGTTAAGTGATCGTGATAGTATTCTTATCTGCAGTGTAATTAGTATCTTCAGTACTTACCTAAGCCTGCGAGTTGATGCAGGTCAATGCTAATTTATTAGTCAACAGTGACTCTAGCTGTTTAGAGTTAAGATCTTTATAACAACGAATCAGAAGAAAAGTGTTAGGGGCAAAGGCCAAGGAAAACCTTACTTGGATTTTACAAAACTCATAGATATAAAATAATATTCTTTTTTCATTTATTTATACTGATAAAGAAGAAATTCCTTGTTTTCCGTTTTTAAAATTTTACATAAACTTTATTAACAAGATGAATCAATTTCATTGCCTTTTTCTATGTTATGAAAATTCCCAAAGTAGCAAATAGAAACTTCAAATTCTAGTTAAAAGAAACTGTTGCTGTTATTGCTTAAGAAAACATTCAGCATACAGTTTTCTAGAATAAGTGGTATACAAAGTTCACATGTTGAAATCATAACCTCCAGTGTAATAGCATTAGGAAGTAAGATTTTAGGATGTAATTGGGTTATGGAGGTAGAGCCCTCATGAATGGAATTAAGGCCCTAAAAAAAGAGAGAAATCTCCAGGCCTCTTTCTACCATGTGAGGTTACAGTGAGTAACTGGCAGTCAGTGAGTTGACAGGACTTACAGGCCAGTCATGCAGGCACCGTGACTCCATACTGCCAGCTGTCAGAATTGTAAGAAATAGATTTCCATATTTTATGAGCCACCCAGTCTATGGTATTTTTGTGTAGCAGGTGAAAGTGACTATGCATTTTGGAAACTAAAATTCTAAACCAATAAAGCCCAAGTTACAAGATAGAAAAAAAAAATTAAGCATAAAAATAGAAGGGACCAGCAGTTAGCGTAATGGCTATGTCGCTGGACTCCCACGTAGTCGACCGCGGTTTGCGTCCCGGACCCGGTGGCTTAAAACTCACGCCGGGCGCGTGTGCGTGTGTGCCCAAGATCCCGAGAGGAGAATGGAGGAGAAGGGATTGCGGGATCACCACCCCCCTTGGGGGGTGATTTCTCACTTTCTGTCTCTCTGTCTCTTTCTGTCTGTCTGGTGAGCGCACATGCCCTATAGCGAAAACCTCTCCGAAAAAAAAAAAAAAAATCATTTTTTTTAATAAGAATTTTAAATTTGTGCTGGTCCATGGCTTAGTGGTTGGGGTATCCAGATCCCACATCATAGACCATTGGAATGCTGGCATGGCATAGGTGTGCATGTCCAAAATCCTGACAGGGTGGAGAATCATGACCGTGCTTCATTGGGGAGTGCTTTCTTCCTTTCCCTTTCTCTCCCTCTCTCCATCTCTGCTGAGAATACATGTACTTTGGCAAAAACCAAACAAAACAAAAAACCTTATTAAAAGAATTGAACCACATAAACCAGTTTTATGTCATTTTAGTTCAGGTCTTGTTACAAGTGTTATTTCTTCCTCTATTTTTTTGAAAAGTTTATATAATATTATTTCTTTTTATGCTGTTTGATAGAATTGACCAGTGAAGTAATACGACCTGGAGTTTTATCTGATAAGTTGTTTTTAATGGTTAATTCAATTTTTTCAATCAATACAGGGCTATTCAGATTTTCTCATTTATCATGGGGTCAGCTATGTTAAATTGATTTTTTTCTTCTTCCTTGATCAGTCCAGTGAAAAGCTTACCAATTTCATTGTCCTTTTCAAAACTAACTTTTCATTGCTTGTTTTTGTTTATTATTCCTTTGATTATCTGTTTTTTAGTTCATTATTTCATACCTCTACCTTTATTGCCTTCCTTCTAATGAATTTTGTATAATAGTCCAAATTTTGCTTACTTCTTAAGAATACCTGGGTTATTGCTTTTAAACCCTTTCTCTTTTTCATATATAAACATTTGTAGCTATGGCTTTATTTTAACCATATTCTGTAGATTTTGATAGAGTTTGCTTTTCTCATCAGTTTAAAATGTTTTACTTTCTACTATAATGTCTATCTTAATTCCCAGGTTATTTAAAATTTTGCTATTTAATTTAACTATTTGAAGATTTCCAGATAGTTTTATATTAAATATTCCTAAAATAATCGTCCATGGATTAGGCTATATCCTCTAGAACTTTTGAGATGTATTGGTTGTCATTTTATGATCCATATATATATATATATATATATATATATATATATGGATTCATATAGACTATATATAAGTCTAGTGTACTTTATCACAGTGCAATCAAATAGTATATGCATTTTGTCATCATTGAGTATGGCATAATTTAAGTGTCAAATATATCAAATTAGATGATAACACTATTTATGTATTCCATAGCTTACTGATTTTCCATTAACTGCGAAGATGAGAGTGAAGCTATCTCCAGGTATAATTGTGAATTATCTATGACCCTTATTTTTATTTGTGTTCTTGCTCAATACATTTAGAGCTACACCCATATCATTTGTTTTTGTTATCACAATTATTATTGTAATTGCAATGATTTCTCTAGTATAGTAGGCAGAGTAATGGCCCCTCAGAGATGCTCAGTCCTAATCCCCAGAACTGTGAATGTGGGAATTTACTCAGCTAATGGATTTTCCAAAAGTTTTGAAAGTAAATTTTAAAATTTCAATTTTGTCCAATTCTTTGTCTCATTCTTATTCACTTTTGATTTTTTCCAATGTCTTATTCAAGTTCGTGGTCCTTTCATATTTTACTTCATATGATAGTAAATTCTTACAGTGAATTTATAACTTAAGGTATTATATTTTTTTACTCTAGAATTTCCACTTGGTTCTTTTCCAATGTAATTTTTATCTTTTGGGGATATCCTTTCATTATTTTTACCTTTATTTCGCTATATATATTTAATATATGTGTTAGAATAGTTCAAAGTTTGAATCTGCAAATTTTATTATTTCTCTTTTTTTCTATTGGCTCAGTTTTTTTCAGTTAATTCTCACTATTTTTTTGCATATGTGCCAATACAGTAATTTTTAATTAGAGACTGGACATTGTGAACATTATGCTGTTGAATGTCTAGATTTTATTGTCTTTAATGGAGTGTTTAGATTTGCTTTTCACATCCGGGTAATTAATTTCCCTTTTGACCATCTTGATGCTTTTTTATCATATTTCGTAACTTTGTTCACGCATGTCTTAAGAATCCTTTAAGCCTCAATTAGCGCTACTGCTAACACTCTCCCCAGCATAGCCTTTCTGTAGTCTTTACTAAATGCCCAGGATGTTCAACAATGCTTTTCACAGGTGCTTTTTGAACATTTTGGTCCTAGTAAGAATAAGGGGAGCTCAGAATTAAGAGACACTGTATGAAGAAAGAGAAAGGGGTCCAAAGAAGCACAAAAATGCCAAATATGCAAATGAAGAAAACATCTCAGATCAGGGTCATTTTAATGGGTTGAAACATATTCTCCCAAATCCATGTTTATTTGGGACACCAAAATGTGACTTTATTTTGAAAGAGCGTCTTTGCAGATATAATTGGTTAAGGATCTCAAGATGAAATTGGCCTGAATTTTGATGGGTCCTACACCCAATGATTGGCATCCTTACAAAAAGAAGAGATGATGTAGAGAAGAAAACCATATGAAGAGAGAAGTAGAAACTGGAATACACATCTACAAGTCCAGGGATATGAAGGATTGCTGGGGCACATTACTAGGAGAAGACAAGAGAGTTTTCTCCTACAGAGTTCAAGAGAAACATGACTCTGATGATGCCTTAATTTTGGACTTCTAGTTGCCAGAACCATGAGAGATTGTTTCTCTTGTTTTAAGCTGCCAAGTTTGTAGAAATTTATTACTGCAGTTTTAGAAATGATTACAATCCTTGAGTTCAGTAAGATATAAGAAACTGACAATGTGTGGATCATAGATGCATGAACGTTCTGCTCTTTAACAATTATATGCCTTAAAAACATCATTAATAGTAATAAGATTTTATGTAGCCTTTAAGAAATGTTTCAGAAGGCTTTGTTCATAAATTTTATAATACTTCTAGCATACAGTAAATTCAAAATAAACTTAATTTTATGTCTAAATTTATTTTTGCTGCTGCTTATATCTAATGCAATAATAATGGATTAAAAATATTCAATTATGTTTTCCTGTGAATTCTTCCAAAAGACCAGAATACATGAGAAATGTTCTCCTATCTCAAGTATCATCTAAGTGTTAATTTAAGTACATTGCATATTAATCGATATAATACTTATAAACAACAGTTTTCTTGAGTACTTTTTTTTTTTTTTTTTTTTTTTTTTTTTTTTTGCTATAGGATGTGTGTGCTCACCAGAGAGACAGAGTGAGAGGTGGTGAGAAACCACCCCTCAGGAGGATGGCTACACACCAATCCCTTCTCCTCCATTCTTCTTAGGATTTAGGGCATGCATACACACGCCTGGAGTGATTTTTCAAGTCACTGGGTCCAGGTCTTGAACCATGATCAGCTACATCAGAATCCAATGCCTTAACCACCATGCCACCTGCTAGACCCTGGAGTAATAAATTTTTAATAGTATAAAAGGATCCCTGATCTCAAAACATTTGGAAACTGATGTTATAGATATTATACTAGATATAACACATCATTTAAAAAGAAAAGTAATAATACAAAATATAACAATTAAAATTTAACTAGAAAAATAAGCCTCCATTATTTTCCAGTAGAACAGAATAACTCACAGAAAAAAAATGGAATTTTCTATATATAAAGTCAAATTTGAAGATTTGAGGACAAAGATTTCTAGAAATAATAATTTAAGAATAAGTCAAGAACAAACAAGACAATATAAAATGAAGACTGAAATATTTAGGTTCCTGAAAGTCTAAATAAAAGAACAAAAACTCTGATTGCAGACATAATTGCTATCATCACCTCAGCTATAGAACTACACTCATTATTTTGGGAAAAGAATATATAATTTTGAATTTCATCTTCCTGAGAGAAAATCATTGAAACTGTGATGCATACTTATGGCTCAGTAAAATATTGTTGATAATGGAATTATCATTATTACCCTTATTATATTAGTCATGATTACAGAATTAGTATACTAATATGTATTAAAATTTTATAATAGGGTAGATTCCAATATTCTTTGCTGTTTTTTATGACCTCTATATATTCAATAATAATGTAAACCAACCTTTGAGGTTCTGTGATGCTAGGTACCTGCATTGAAATTCTTTGTTTACTTGATGGACATATATTGTAACCAACTACCTACCCATCCAGAGAAATGACAATTTAACACATATGTTGTCATCTAACCTGCATTCAGATTCTGGCTTCAACTTTGGCCAGTTCTGATCATTTGACCAGTGATTTAAATTTACACAGTTTCTTCATCTGTGTGTTGGGAATAGTAATATTATTACTTTGAAAGATTATTATGAAATTTAAATGAGCTAGTATATGAAACCTGGGAAGCCTGGCAGCACAGTGGTCTAGGGAAGGGATCCCACATGGCCGGTCATAGTTAAGCAGCTTGAGAAATAAGCCAGGGAACAATGTGTGTGTACCTGAAATCTTGATGAGAAGGAGGAGTGGATAAAAAGAGGATTACAGTGTGGCCACAACTCATTGACTTTCTCTCAGGGGCTCAAGGGTTTTCTCTTGGTCTCTCTCTATCTGTTACCCTATCTCTTCCTGGTGAGCAAGTGTGACTATAGAATTTAAAAAACATTAAAAACATAAGCCATAGGACCAGCAGTTAGCGTAATGGCTATGTCACTGGACTCCCACTTAGTCGACCACGATTCGCGTCCCGAACCCGGTGGCTTAACACTCACGCCAGGCACGTGTGCGTGCGTGCACAAGATCCCAAGAGGAGAATGGAGGAGAAGGGATTGCAGTATGGCCATCCCCCCTGGGGGGTGATTTCTGTCTCGTTTTCTGTCTCTCTGTCTCTGTCTGGCGAGCGCACACGCCCTATAGCAAAAACCTCTCAAAAAAAAACATAAGCCATTAAAAAGGGTTAAGCAGTTAATAAATACTGAATAAGTGTTAATTAATTATATATTTTTTCATTTTTTTCTATCCACAGGATTCTGGCACTTTCTATTTCTACACAATCAGTTATCCAGAATTTTATTTTCTTTTTCCATCTGAATTTCAAAGAGGCAAATAAGTGAGTTCTAATATATAAAAAGTGACCATAAAATTGATTTATTTCTTTAATTACATAAGAAGAGATAAAATTCTCTTATATATATATATATATAATCTATAATATATATAAATATAACTTACAGGACAATTTGTACAAAACCTTTGAAATTTAAAATAGGGTCAATTAAGTGTGGATATTAATATATTTTATTTTCAGTGAACCAATAACAAAAGTTACTTTTGAGAGAGAGATAATAGTCCTGGACTTCTAATAAACACAGTAATGTTTAAGATTTTATAATCTGACATAATTTTAAGCTCTATTATTTTTTAATCTAGTGAGTGATTTTATAATCTGACATAATTTTAAGCTCTATTATTTTTTAATCTAGTGAGTGAAATTTAAATGGCTAATCAAGTTTATCATATACATTAGCAAAAGATAAAGAAAAAATTAACTTGTCTTGATTTTTACTCACCTGGTAAAATTGATATTTTTATTTATGATCACTGTCCAACATTAGTTGATTGTGTAGTTTCTCTCTAGTTACAAGATACGTGAACTCATTGTTCCAATGGCATAGCTCTACTTGTGGGCATACAATTCTTAACCCAAGCCCTTTATCAGTTTATCCTCAAACATGAACAAATTTATTACCACAAAAACAAAGTATGTAGGGACTGTTTGGTTGTTCTTGTTCCTTATTAACTGGTTATTTTTTTCCATAGACTATCTGGTAAACTTAATGTATCTAAAATAAGTTAGCAAAGAGAAATTTTAATTTTAAACATATTTTAAAAAGTAAACCCAAAGAATAAACAATATAAAAACAATGCAATAACCAAAGTAGTTGACATTTCCATGAGGAAGTTTATATGTAGGGTGGCTTACATGAGATTACTTATCATTTATCCAAAAAGGGGAAAAAATATAATATCTAATACCAAAAATTCAAGTGATGGCAATAGAAGTATTATTTAGTCATGTAAAGGCAACTCCCATGTGGAGGTGGGGAGTGGGCACATCGGATGACTGCTGCTTTTCCCTTTTTCTCTATAAGCCTTCATAGCATTTTTGTTTTAAACTATATACACATTTTTTTAGAGGTTTTTGCTATAAGGTCCATACGCTAGCCACACAGACAGAGACAGAGAGACAGAAAGCAAGAAATCATCCCCCAGGGGGGATGGCCACTCCGCAATCCCTTCTCCTCCATTCTCTTCTCGGGATCTTGGGCATGCACACACACGCGCCCGGCGTGAGTTTAAGCCACTGGGTCTGGGACGCGAACCGCTGTCAACTACGTGGGAGTCCAGCGACATAGTCATTATGCTAACTGCTGGTCCCAAATTATATACACATTTTTAATGAAATAATATGATAACATTGAAAAAACAGATATAAAAAAAAGTGCCAATACTGAGGGTCTTGTGTGAACTATATAGAGACCAGGTATTAGAATAGGCTCAGTAATAACTGTATTTCTATGAGAACTCTCAACAAAATAAAGATATCCATTCAACTGTAAATTAATCTAATAAAACCTGAATGAACATTTCAACATCTTTTTTTTAACTTGACCAAATGACCCCAAAGACACAAAACATTAAAGGAGCTGACCCAAGACTATCTTAAATGCAAGATGTAATAAAAGATCAGGTAGAACATGTCATCTGCTTAACAACTAGAGACGAGAATAATTACGTAATAAATGTACCATCTATAGATCAATTAGTTTTGATCAAGCATAACTTGACTCATGAGAAGAATAATAAAAAAATGAAAGTGTAACTAAAAATGTTCAGAAATCTGACTCAGGCTGGTGGCACAGTCAATAGCAAACTGAACTGCAGTGTTGAAAGTGCATGCTAATCATGGATTCAGATCCCTGGGTTGGCCTGAAAGCACTGGAAGTGTGCATTTGTGCCCAAGATCTTGATAAGCTGGAGGGCTGGGGAGAGGGGATTGCGACATGAGGATACCTTAAGATCTCAAGGTGCTTCTCTATCTTTCTCGTCTTTACTCTTACTCTAATGCACACACATGCACTCTCTACAGTGAAATTGTTTAGAACTTCAGAGCTCATATGTAACAACTGAGCATGAGACATGTTCTTTTTTGTTTGCATTTGCTGGAGAGAGACAGAAAAAGAAAGTAGAAAAGTAAACAATCACTAGAGAAATGGCTATATCACAATTTCATCTTCTCTATGCTCCCCTCCGGATTTTGGGCACACATGGACAGACAAATGGCATATTTTTCAAGCCCCAGGTCAGGATTCAAACTTCACAGTTGACTATGTGGGATCTAGCCACCTTAACCTCCATGCCACCTACTAGCTCCTAGATTTATTACTTTTTTTATTTATTATCATCATAATCTTGTTTATAGTACATTGAATCACATATAACTTTACAGTGTATTACATTTCTTTTTCCAGGAGAAATACCATGCATATCAGTCAATACAGAGACATTAAAATCCCCATTTCATCATCCAATATCTTTTCATTGTTTTTCCCAATTGTTATTATTATTTCAATTATTTTTTTAAACAGTCAATCACTATTTCTCGTTTTGCTTGTAAAAAGACTTTACCCAACAAGAAATACTTCTCAGACCAAACCAGTTGAGAATACTATACATGTCATCAACAGGTAATAAGCCATATCTCTGTCCTACTAATGTCATGCCTCTCTGTTCTTCTCCCCCCACCCCCAGATTTATTCTTTAAAGTAGAGAGGAAATGTTTTTTGTGACGTTACTTAGTGAGTATGTTCAAGGAAAGCAGGACTTCCTCCCATGTCTGATACAACCATCTTCCTTTCACCAAATTTGTTCATATTAGTTATTATTTCAGCTTCCTTTAATTTGAAAGAAGTAAGTCTGATGAACTTTTGCACACGTCTAACTTTCTCTTGCTCTCTCCCCCATTTTTTTGTTGTTGTTGTTTTTGCCATAGAGTGGCACATGTACTCACCAGACAGAGACAGAAAAAGGGAAAGGAAAAAAATTATCCCTTAGGAGGAATAGTCATGCCACAATCCCCTCTCCAGTTTTCTATTGAGATTTTGGGCACATACACAGATATGTCCAGTTGATTTTCAAGCTACCAGTTCTAGGGATTGAACCATTGTCGACCATGTGGGAGTCAAGCACTGTAACCACTACCTGCTAGCTCCCTACCTGTTTCCTTATCTTTGCTATTCAAATTATTTTAACTAATCATTTACATTTAATGATGATTTTCAAATGCATCTAAGTAACTTGAAAAAATACTCAAGTTTACTAGTGAAACATTTTAGTTGACATACTCTCCTAGTATCTTAGAGTAGACTTATTTTTAGTGAAAAAGCAATTCTAAAATTTCTCTAAGCAGTTATGTATATTTAGCCTTAATGGATGTTCATTTACAAAGATAAATTAAACTTTTTTTTTTTTTTTTTTTTTTTTTTTTTTTTTACAATTGTGCATTTGCTTATGGGAAAGTGACAAAGAGAGAGAAAGTGAGAAAGCATCCCCCTATACCCCCAAGGGGGATAGCCATGCCACAATTCCTTCTCCTTCATTCTTTTCTTGGGGTTCTGGGCACACACATGTATATGCCTGGCATGCATGCTTTTAAAGCCATAGACTCCAGAAATCAAAATGTGCGGTCAGCTACGTAGGATCCAGCCACCTCAACCACCATACCACCAGAAGGACCTATAATAGGATAACTTTTAAAATTTTATTTCATAAAGTATTTCATAAAGAAAACAAGCTGCCTGGGGTTGGCAAGTGGCATGGTGGCTAAGGTGCTAGACTCCACATGGCAGACCACAGTTCAAACCTTGGGCTTGGCGGCTTGCTTATTTTCTTTTTCTATCTTTCTCTTGTCAAATCGAATGATAATAATAACAAATACAATTAAATAATAAATAATTTTTCAGAAATGAGTTGTCAATGATTAATGAAGTGTCCATGAATTGATATATTGAATAATTTTATTATTAAGTGATGAAATATCAAACACGAAGAAATAAGTGAATAAAATTTAATATTTTTTACTGACTAAGACTGATTTCACTTGACTATTAATTTGTCATCTATAGTGTGACAGACTGTAGCTTATTTAAACACATGGTAAATAATAAAAGACAACAAAAGATGCTGGCTGAAATAAATAATACCCCATGAGCATAAGTTATATATATAATTTTTTAGTGAAATCAAGGATTGACAGTAAAATAAATCAAAATTGCAATGATTTATCTTGGAAGGAAATAAAAGCAATCAGTATTCTCTAATTTACTACCTAGCACAAACATTATATAAGTTATTTGCATAATAACCATTTGAATGAAAGTCATATCATATGTATTAACACTTTCTAAATTAGATTTTGAAGCTCCAATGTAATTTAATAGAGAAATATAGATTAAGTAAAGACAATTGTGATTTTTAAAAAATAAAAATTCTCCTTAAGCTATCTATTGTCATTTCGACCATCAAATTTCTTTTTTCTTTCTTTCCTTTTTTTTTTTAGAGAGAGAGCATTTTGCTATAGGGCATGTGTTTGTCATAGAGACAAAGACAGAAATAAAGAAATCATCCCTCTGGAGGATCCTCAAGCTGCAATTCCTTTTCCTCCATTACCCTCTCAAGATCTTGGGCATGAAGCACATGCACACAGCATGAGTTGTTTTTTTTGTTTTGTTTTAGTATATTTATTTATTTAGTTATTTATTTTTTACAATTAAACTAGGAATTTATTTTGGTACAAAACCGTTTTGAAATTTACACATAGTATTCCATTACATGTATTTCCATAAGCTTTTATTTTCTGAAAGACTTTTTTTAATTAATTAATGTACATTCATTCCCTGAGCATCATCACAGCATACAAAATGTGCTTTCCCATCCAGAATATATATATTTTTTATATATTTATTTATATATATATATTTTACCCCTATCTCTGACTCTGCCATTTCCCACTGGTGCTCCTCCCACACTATCTCTGGTGTCTACAGTTGTTTTCCATTCTTTTTCCCCCCACATTTTATTGATCACAAAATTTTTTAAATAATCTAACTACTTTCAATAGCAAGTTCAGTTGGTAATTTCAAGAAAAGCAGTTTTAACTTTAATAAATCAAAGAAATGCTAAGGAACTTTGCTTAAAACTTAAAGCCAGAAACAGGTTAGGATTCTGTTCAAATAGTAGGTACAATTATGTGATTAAATGTAATATAAACAAGATAATGATGATAATAAATAAGTTTTTTAAAGTAGTAGGTACATTAACCTATTGACAGCTCAAGAAAGGACAAAATCCTTAAAACCAGAAAAAAAAAAAAGCCTACAAGAAAATCAGCAATGTATTAGCCAAAAGTCATAAAATTTTATTTCACCAGTTCAGTCTCATGTACTTAATCTATCTTCTGTGTGGTTCGATCTTCCCGATTAAATTCTGGGATATAATATTCAACTCCAGATTTGTCCCTACTATTAAGTTGGCCATTTTCTTAGTTTTGAACTCTTATTTCTGTGTGTCTATATTTAATTTTCCTGGTATAGCACTCCCTTGAGAACTTCTTGGAGATCTGGTTTGGTGTTGATAAAGTCTTTCAGGTTTTGTTTATCTGAGAATGTTTTCTTCTTTTCTTCCCATATGAAGGCTAATCTTGCTGGGTACAGTATTCTTCATTGAAATTTATTTTTCCTTAACACTGTGAATATATTTCCCCATTCTTTCTTTGCTTACATTGTTTCTGATGAGAGATTCGCTGTTAGACTGATGGGATATCCTTTGTAGGTAACTTGTCATTTCTATCTCTTGCCAGTCTTACTATCTTGTCTTTGTGGTTTTGGTCAATCTGGCTATAATGTGTCTTGGAGAAGATCTTCTTGGGTTGATTCTAAATTGGGGTCCTTTGTGTTTTTTGGGAAAGATCCAGTACCAGCATGAGTTTTAAGCCACAAGTCTGGAACTCAAATAGCAGTGGACTACATGGAAGTCCAGCAACATATCCACTATCCCATCTACATTTTTTTAAAAGTTTTTATCACACACGTGCACTCACTGGAGAGAGACAGGGAAAAAGACAGTGAGAGGGAAAGCGAGAAATCACCCTAAAAATGACTCAATCTTTAAAATAGAAAGAGAGAGTAATATTTTGAGACATCTTTGAAAAATATAAATTATGCTGACAATGTGAAAAAATTGAAAATTTGTTCATGAGATGAAATATTAAGTCTTTTTCTATCACTACTACAGAGCTAAATATAAAATGTAAATAAGATTTTTACAATAATCTGAAATATGTAAATGAAAAAATGTGTTCAATCTTGCTTCTTATAACAAAGTTTATTACTGCTATGTTGGAAATTTTTGTTTTTAAAAACGATTTTCTTCAAAGGTGGATCAATGAAAGGAGATTGAGATCATCTTTGCTAGACTTTAAGAAAAGACAAGGAGCTTAATAAAAATAAAATAAAATAAAATAAAATATTCCAAGATTGCCATATGACAGTCAGAATGCTTTCAAGTTAAGTTTTCAGGATCTAGTACACTCAAGTTTTGTGGCTCAGTTTTTTTCTTTTTTTTTTTTTTTGTTTCTTTTTTTTTTAGCTAAAAAAATGTCCTGACCTTAGGCTTTATGTTTTTACACTGAGAAGAAAGTCAGTTAATAAAACCTAAAGTATTCTTACACAGGTACCAAAGATTTCTTAAGTGTGTTCTTTCTTTTTAAATGCTTCTTTTAAAAAGCACACATAAGAAATTAAATATAATGAGGGGCAGGAGTAGGAAGTGGGTAGAAGGAAATTAGTGTCTTAAAGTAAACTGCAGTGTTGCTTTATTTTCTGTTAGTACATGTGGAGTAACAAAAAAAGTTTATTCCTTAACAAGTACAGGAAAATAGTACAAAATGATCAATTAGGTCACTTCTGTAAAATTTGAATTAAAGGCAAACTATAGACAAACCTCATGACTGTTCTTCATGTGAGCACTAAGGATATGGTGAAAATGAATTCCGAGCAAATTAAAGGGACTCTGGGGAAATGATAAAGGAGAAATGGACATAGGTCATATTCTCTTAAAACTTTTTTCATTAAAGCAAGGGAGTTTTGTAAGAAAAATCTATATTTGAGAGACACTAAAACATACTTGTCCTTGAACTTAGTATTTCAAAAATGAAAACTGAATAAGGAAAAGTTTAAACAGGAACTGAAGAAAAGTCCAAGAAATTTTGCTTTAGAGGTATAGCATTAAAAAGCAATCTTAAGTTTAAGAATAAATAAAGATGGATTCTCACTTGAGTTAAAACTAATACAAATGTATTTATAAACTCATAGTTGTCTACATAAGAAATTTCTTAGAATTAAATTGGAGAGAATTTAATAGATTTACTCTTGGAATGAACAAGATTATAAATGAATCAAAGACTAAAGAAAAACTTATTTATATGAATATTCAAGTGAGTCAAATATATTTATCCAAAATGACTTTATTATTATTATATAATTTATTATCACTTATCTATGTCATGCGCTGTAACTGGAATTAATAGAAACATGACAAAGAAGCCCTAAATATTACAACACAGTCGAATTACAGTGTTTTTTGTTTTTTTTTTTGTTATAATCAAAAGAACTCAAATTCAAATCTTACTTCTGAATCTAAATACATATAAAACTACTGGTTTACCTAACTCAGAAAACAAATATCAGAGCAGAACTATTACTAATAAGGAGATTGAGTGAGTAATAAAAACTTCTCATTTTAGAAAAGCTCAGGACAGATGGTTTGTATAGTTAATTCTACTGAACACTTTAAGAACTAACTGAAATCCTTCTCAATCTCTTTCAAAAAATTAAAGAGGATGGGACACTTCTGAATGCATTCCATGAGGTTAGAATTACTCTCATATCAAAAAAAAAAGATACTACAAGAAAATAAAACATAGACCAATAACCTTGAGGAACATAGATGCAAACATTTTTAACAAAATACTAATGAACCAACTTCAACAACACATTAAAAGGATTATACTTATTAACCTAGTGAGATTTTTCCCTTTATTCTAACAAGCAAGGATGGCTCAACATTTGAAAATTAATCAATGTGATTCACCACATTAACACAACAAAGGATAAAAATTGCATGATATAGTTCATTACACAGAGAAAAGAGACTTGGCAACATACAATGATCTTTTATGATAAAAAATAATAAAAATACTGGGAAAAAAGAAAATTTTCTCAACATAATAAAGACCATGTGTGAAAAACCCATAGTTAACATTGTCCTCAATATGAAAAATTAAGATTAGGATTAGTCTCATCATTTCGACATAGTATACTACTGGAAGTTCTAGTCAAAATAACAAAAGAAGAAGAAGTTAAAGCCATCCAAATCAGAAAAGAAGTAAAACTTATCTGATTTTGCAGATAATGTGGTTTTACATGATGAAAAATCCTAAAGACTGTATCAAAAGCTGTTAGAAATAATGGAGAAATTCAGTAAAATGTAGGATGCAACATTAACATACAAAGAACAGTAAAAATTCTTTTTTTCTTTTTCTTTTTCTCATATTGCCAGAAGTTGTGTGCATTTCCCAGAGACAGAGAGAGAGAGAGTGAGAAAAAGTACCCACTCCCCATGGGAAGTGATCACACAAAAATCCTTTATCCTTCATTTTCTCACCATTCAGGATTTGTGGCATACATGAGCACATGCCTGGCATAAAAGAAAAGTGCAGTGATAGTGCACCTGGGCTACATGGGAGTTTCCTGGGTTTGCATCTTGGGGCCTTGCTACCACACCAGGAACATGTGTATGCCTGTGATCCAGGTTAACTGAGACTGGAGCGGTCATGGTGTGATGACTCCAATGAGGGTGCTAGATTCTCTTGACTTTCCCTCTCTCTCACTGTTCTTCTTCAGAGGGAAGAACTAAACATACTTTAAAATAATCAGGTGGCTTTTTATATAATACATTCAAACTAAGAAGGGGACTATGAAAATGTCCATTTACAATACCATCAGTAAAGAATATGGGCCAGCAGGTGGCTTGAAAGTTAAGGCACTGGGTCCCACATGTTTGGCTGCAGGGTTTGAATTCTGGGCCCAGTGGCTTGAAAATCATGCTGGACACCTGTTCCTACATGCTCAAAATCCTGAGAGGATAGTTGAGGAGAAGGACTTATGCTGTGGCTATCCCCTCTGGGGGAGGTAATTTCTTACTTTCCCTCTCTCTCTCTCTTTCTCTCTCTCTCTCGTCCCACACACCTTACAGCAAAAGAAACGTGAAAAAAGGATATATGATTCTTTTTTTTTTCTTTTTTATTATTTTAATTTAATTTTATTTATTCATTTATTTTATTTTAATTTGACCAGAGAGAGTGACACAGAGAGGGAGAGAGAGAGAAAGTGAGAAAGCAAGCTGCCAGGTCTGGAACTTGAACCATGGTCAGCCATGTGGGAGTGTCCAGCACCTTAACCACCACACCACCTGCTGGTCCCAAGGATATATGATTCTTATACAAATATTATAAGAATATAAAATTTTTTCTATGCAAAAATGTGTCATTACTTTTCCGACAACCCAAAACTAATAAGTAAATTTAACTAAGGAAGCAAAAGATTTGTATACTAAAACCTGCAAAATAGTGATAAAAGAAATGATAGAATAGGACCAGCAGAGGGCATAGTGGTTATGTCACACAAGTCCCACAAGGTCAACCACAGTTTGAGTCCTAGACCTGGTGGCTTCAAAATCATTTCGGGCACATGTGCATGCATGCTCAAGATCCCAGGAGGGGAATGGAGGAGAAGGAATTGTGGCATAACTACCCCCCCTGGGGAGCAATTTCTCACTTTTCCTCTCAATGTCTCAGCCTCTCTTTCTCTCTCTGCTAAGCACATGCACCCTAATGCAAAAATCTCTTAATTAAAAAAAAAAAAAAAGAAAGAAAGAAATTATAGAAGATAAAAGACATTCCATAACTATGGATTAGAATATTTAATATTGTTAAAATGCCCACACTATCAAAAGCAATCTACAGATTCAATGAAATTCCTATAAAAAAACCAATCCCATTTTTTATGGAAATAGTACAAAACAATCCTAGGGCCAGCCCCATAGACTGGTGGTTAAGAGAAGGTAAATCATACATGGCTAACTGCAATCTGAAAGAGTACTAGTCCTGGTGACTTGAGTAATGCACTAGGCATGTATGTGTGTGAGTTCCAAATTCTGACAGAAGAGAGAAATGAAGGACAAGGAATGACCATGCCTCATTGAGAGGTGCTTTCTCTCTTTTCCTCTTTCCTTCTCTCTCTTTCTTTCACAAGTAAGTACATTTGCCCTCTGGCTACTAGAAAATGAAAGAAGGAAAGAAAGAAAAAAAGTAAAAGGAAGAAATAAAAAGAAAGAAAAAAGAAAGAAAGAAAGAAAGAAAGAAAGAAAGAAAGAAAGAAAGAAAGAAAGAAAAAAAAAAGAGAATCCTGTAATTAATATGAAATCATAGAGGATTGTAAATATCTAAAAGAATCTTAAGAAAGAACAAAGCTGGATGCTTCACACTTTCTAATTTCAAAATATATTACAAAAATATAGAAATTAAAGAAATACGATGCTGTCATAGAGGCAAACATATAGACCAAAGGGTTGGAATGAAGAGTGCAGAAATAAATCCATGCATATGATGTTAAATGTTCTTGGATAAGGCTGCCAAGGATAGACAAAATGGAAAGGATAGTTTCTTCATCAACTGTTCTTGGGAAAACTGAATATCCACATGCAAGACAATTAAATTGACCCTATTTTACTCCATAAACAACATTTAAAAAATAAAACTAATTAATGACTTAAAATCTCATTCTGTAAAACTACTAAAATGAAATATAGAAAAAACAGGTACATTATATTGATCTTGGCAACGATTTCATGAAGACATCAAAAGCACAGGTAAGAAAAGCAAGAATGGAAAAGAATAAATAAACTGCGTAAAACTAAGAAAAAAATCCCATATAGCAAAACAAATAATCAATGGAAGTAAAAGGCAATCTATAGAGTAAGAAAAAATATCATAAACCTCATATTTGATAAAATGTTACTATACAAATAAAGAAGAAGTTTCCACAACACAAGAGGAAAAAAAATCCATCAGTAAATAAAGAGCCTGAACTAAAAATGAGCAAACGGTTTGAATAGACATTTCTTCAAAGAAGACATACAGATGGCCAACAGATATATAAAAAGATGCTTAATATCACTAGTCATCAGGACATATAAATGAAACTCAAAATGCCCTACCACCTCACACATGTTGGAACAGCCATTATCAAAACATAAACAAAAATTGTTGGTGAGAATTTAGAAAAAGTGGAAGCCTTGTAACGCTTTGCACAAAATGAAAAATGGTGCACTGTTTTGGAAAACAATATGGAAATTCTTCAAAAACCTAAAAATAGTCTTATCATTTGATTCATCATTCTCCCTTTTTAGGTGCTTATTTGAAAGAATTGAGAAGATCTTGAAGATATCTCCCATAGTCATTGTGGCATTATTCAGATGATCTTCACTGTGGAAGTTATCTAAATGTCCATCAGTTGGTGAATAGAAAAGAAGCTGGAGGAATGCAGACACACAATGGAGCATTATTTGCTTTAAAAAGATGACAATTCCATCATATGCACCAACACAGATGCTCCTGGAGGACATTATCTAAATGAAGTAAACCTGCCACAGAAGAACAAATACTGCACGATTTCATTATTGTAGAAAGTAATCAAGCTTTCATAGCAGCAGAAAGTAAAATAGTGGTTGCCAGGAGTTAGGGGGAGAAGAAAATGAAGAGTTACTATTCAATAGATGTTATAAAAGATGAAGTTGTAGAGCTTCATCATACAACATCATCCTTATGGTTAACAATACTGCTCAATACTGCTTTGTATATTTTAAACGTGGTAAGAGAGTGGCTCCCATGCTATGTCTTAAACACACACACACACACACACACACACACACACACAATTTTAAAAAAAGAGAAAAATCTGACTTGTAAGTACTATAGACACCATGAAATTAGAAAGGCCTCTAATGAGACCAAGTCCTGAGTCCTGGGGAACTCTTCCTGAGGAATGATCAGATGAGAAAGGAGGAGTGGTATTTGATGAAAAACAGGAATTAGGATAATTACTCAAAGCAGAGCCATCATCTTCACTGGTAGTGAAAAAGGATTTGCACATACTTGTATCTTGTATCTATAAATACTGAGCACATGCTAAGCTTTTGGGAATGGTTTGGCAGTGCCTGCTGTTTCCTTGTAATCCAGTTGCAGAAATAAAATGCTTTCTTCTGTAGCCTCTGCCTCACATTTCTTTTTATTAACATAATTTATTTATTTTAAATTTACTTGTTTTATATTCATTCACTGAATGTCACAGCATACAAAATGGGATTTCCCATCCAGAATACACTGTATAGTGGCTTAATCATACATGATATTGTCAACAAATAATTTTACATTTCTTGTTTCATATTTAAGTATATATATGTATAGTTCCCCCCTATTTCTCACACTCTGCTATTTCCCATCTTCCTCCCACACTATATCTGATATCTACAGTTGCTTTCCATTCCTTTCTTTTGTTCTCCACATTTTTTGATTCAAAAATATCTTAATTAATCTAACTTCTTTTAATAGCAAGTTCAGCTGATATATACCTATCTGTGAACACATGTCTGACTTTATGCATGAAACTCTGTGAGTAGAATGAATATACCATAAAGTAGCACCTAGCTGAAGCTATATACCTTACTGTGGTCGTTAAATAGGTATTTTTAATTTATTTTTTTAATTTAAAGAAAAGCAGGTTTAGCTTTAATAAATCAAAATTTTAAATATGTTAAGAGAACTTTGCTTAAGGCTTAAAGACAGGAAACAGGTTAAGGTTCTGTTCAAGTAGTAGGTACATGAACCTATCGGCAGCTCAAGGCAAGACATAATCCTTAAATCTGGAAAACAAAGCATAGGAGAAAACCAGTAATGTTTTAGTCAAAATTCATAATATTCTATTTCACCAGTTCAGTCTCATATACTTAATCTATCCTCTGTTGTGGTCCAATCTTTCTATTTAAATTCTGGAAGATAACATTGAACTCCAGACTTGTCCCTACCATTAGGTTGGCCATTTTCTTAGTTGTTTTTGAACTCATTTCTGTGTTTCTGTATTCACTTTTTCTGATATAGCACTCCCTTCAGACTTCTTGTACAGTTGGTCTGGTGTTGGTAAATTCTTTCAGGTATTGTTTATTTCATCGTAAGTAGAAACAATTTGACTTAGTTTGCAGGTAACACCATATATAAAAAAGCACTACTGTTGAAGAGCTACTCTAGCAGAAGTTTAAAAAGCAGTTTTAAAAGCAACAGTTACAGGGCCAGCAGGCAGCATAGAGGTTAAGGTACTAGATCCCACATGTCTAAAAATCATGCTGGGTGCATACCCTAAATCCCAGGGAGACTGGGAGAGAGGGGATTGGGGCATGAGCATTCCCCCCGGGGTATGATTTCTCAGTTTTTCTCTCTCTCTGGTGAGTACATGTGCCCAATAGCAAACTAACCAAATAAATAAAAGCAGCTACAATACTTGCAAAGAGTCTGTATCCACTTACAAAGTGGAATCTGAAAAACAAGATTGGCAGCCTTGATAGAATAGGAAAAAAGTGATTGTGCAACTTGAGATCTATGATCCAATATATAAACCATTTAAAATTATTCTACTCTATGTTATATAATAAATGTAAGGTTAAGACTTTAAAGATAAAATATTTATTCTTTTTCTTCTGTATGATGCCAAATTTTCTAATAATTGCCAATCATGTCTTTATATTTTGCCACTTATTTTCAGAGGACCTAGAATTCTAGTAAGAAAGATAATTTTCCTTCAGTGAAATGACAAATATACATTTTGCTTTTAGTTAAGTTGCATTTGCTTGGTAACATTAATCAGTCTCATTTACCTAGAGTACTTCAGGAAAGTGTGTGTGTTAAGCCTCCCAAGGAAAACTAGCTAGAGGGAAAAAGGACTCATTCAGTGGCAATATATTCAATGTTTGCTTTTAATTAAACTTTGTGTCATTTAGCCTTTGTGAAATGAAAAATGCCATGGTGAATATAAATCAATAAAAATAAAGATTTTTAATCTCTTACAGGATGCTGAGTGCTGAATTAAATACAAACTAGAAATAAAAGCTCAAAACCACATTTTGCCACTTAGTATAAAAGTAGTCCAGCTAGCCAAGTAGAAAAGAAGATTTGTTATGTTTTTTTCAGTTGTTTAATAAAATATTGATTTTAAAATGTGACTCGGTAGTTATGAGAAATAAAAGTATTTCTATGATATCATACTATGCTGGTATTTTGCTGTTCCTTCAATTCTTATTTGAATAAAATGATAACTTATTGTATCAAAATATTTACCTGTACCCTAAATTTAAAATTCAAGTTGATATGTATATTTTATTGTCTTAAACAAGTTTTTCTTATTACCTGTTAAGCTATGGTTATTGATAATGTTGAAGTTTACTCGAGCCCTGTAATCCTCTAGTTATGTTAGAATTCCACCACCACGCCTTTCTGTGTTCTGACAAACAGCTCACTGGAAAGATCCAGTCAACATCATAAGGTTTATATTTGACTCAAGGAAGACTCTTTTGCTTGCCTATAACAAGGCCAGTCATAAATCTTCCAAATTCTTATTCTTTGCCTCAAAATTATTAGTTGACCTTTTTATTTTTATCTCTACTGATCATTCAGAACAAAATATTTATTAAACAAACATTGTTTAGTTAAATTAATGATTCCTGCCCATTGGTCTACCTTAAGCTCGAACCAGCATATATCCCATCTTTATTTATTTTAATATATTTTTATTTAGATTTAATAATTATATGTCTTTATAGCATACAAAATGGTCTTTCTCATCATGAACATGGTGTATATTAGTCAAGTCATAGATACCATCAACAAATAACTTTTCATTTTTGTGTCTGTAAAATGCTTTTTTTTCCTCTGATCCTCTCCTTCAGACCCTGTTGCTCATCCTCTCCTATACTGTTTCTAGAATCTAAAGTTGCCCTCTCTGCTATTATACATTCTAATCTTTCAGTTCCTGCTCCAAAGTGCAAGCGCTTGGTATATATTGAGTCGGAACATACAACGCCTGTCTTTCATAGTCTGGCTTGCTTCACTTAGCATTAAATCAGCCATATTTACCCACTTTGTATCAGATGTCAGAGTCTCATTGTTTTTTATGGATGAGCAGTATTCTATGTTGTATATGTGCTACATTTTTTTTAGTCTATTCATATTTCCTCTTTAAGGGTCCCTTCTGGAGAACAGCTGGTCTCAGCATAAAACATTTTTTTATCTATTATGTAATCATGCCTCCCCATTATTTTAATCCCCAAACTTGTTTTTTTTTTTTTTTTTTTTTCTAGCCTTGATTACTCCTCTCTATAAAAAGAAAAATCCTTTTTTTCCCCCTAACTCTTGAACAACCTTGTGGAATTTCTATTTGGAGTATTCTTCCAGACGCAAGAGGCTTTTCAAGTAGAAGGGCCAGATTAGTTCTAATTCAGCATTATAAAACATGTTCACATCGGGAGAACTTCTATGAAGGTTAATCAGAAATTCCCTATACTATTTTTGCATGTGTTTTTAAGTCTCTTTTAAAAAAACAAGTTAAGGAAACAAAAGAGTATTTCTCAGTTTATCCATTCTAGGCTTCTTGGAAATTTTTTATAAAATTAATAAGTTGATTATTGTGGAGCGAAAAAAAGACCAAAAACTCTGATCATTTGAAATATGACTTTTGGTATTTAATCAACATAAAGACCTTAATTAGGGGTGTGGTCACAAGCTAGAAACGGGGTCATGACCTCACCTCAGTTCTTGATGCCTCTGTCGATGCTTCTTCTCTCTTATATATGACTACAATCAGAGATCTTCCCGTACCACTTTACAAAAGTTGCATTTTAATTGGAACATTTGGAGGGTTCTTTTGCTTACAAATAATATAATATCAAAAAGTTATTTTTAAAAACAAACTGATAATAGGGGCCAGCAGATGGCATAACAGTTATGTCACTACACTCCCATGAAGTCGACCATGTTCGATCCAAGACCAGGTGGCTTAAAACTTGTGCCAGGTGTGTGTGCGTGTGTGTGTGTGTGTGTGTGTGTGTATGTGTTTGTGTGTGCATGCGTGTGTGCCCAAATTCTAAGAGGAGAAGGGATTGCAGCATGGCCATCCCACCTAAGGGGGGATTTCTCGCTTTCTGTCTCTCTCTGTCTCTCCAGTGAGCACATGTGCCCTACAGCAAAATCATCCATCACTACGAAAAAAAAAGAAAAAAAGAAACTGATAAAAAATATATGAAAAAAAGATAAACAAATGAAGGGTTTTATTTTCAGATATGTAAAGGGGTTATAATTATTTAGAAGAATGTAACACTGAGGGCATATATAGATAGACAAATGATAGGTTGAATATTTGACACAGGTTTTGTTTTTAGATATGCAAAGGCATTATACTTACACAAAAGAATGTAACATTAATTATATATATATATATGTGTGTATTTGTGTGTGTGTGTATGATTATAAGGGTATGCATCCTAGATATGGGAGGCAGTTATCAGTATGCCTCACTAATGACTCACTGGAGCTGGCAGACACATGCCTTAATTACCATGGGCTCCACAGATAAGGTCTGTAGGGCATGGGAAACATCCCTACCCTGGCTAGGTCATGTGATGCCTGTTCTATATAATGTCTATGGCTTACACATCATCCTCTTTGATGCATACTCAGACAGCCTTTCTCGGAGTTGCAGAGGAACAGCATAAGTAAACTGGCTTGATCTATGACACATAATAGGGTCACACATAATAGTAACAAGGTAGAAAAACATCTACACTAAAGTCCTTATCTCTAACTGTAGAACTTCAACCACACCCTTGAAAACTTGCAAACAGTTCATTGTGCCTGGTAAAATATATCAAAAAAGAAGCTCAACATGACTGCACAGCACAACTTGTCTGCGTTCATCTGCATTTCTGCTTCTGCATCTTCCTCCTTTCTCTAACTTTTTCCTTCACAGGACCAAAACCCTAGGGCAGACGTCAACACTATTACCATCCAGAGAGATGTTACTCCTAAACTTGCCAGCAGACACCAACATATGACAAATCCATCTTTTAATTAGGAGTACATTTTTTTTTTCCTCACTACTCTTTCTGGATACTGACAGAGATTCTCTCCTTAACCAAATCTTTCCCAGGTTCCCCTGAACTTTCTTCTCAGGTAGATCCAGATTTTGGGGTTTCAGGTTCATCTCTGCATTACCTACTTGTAGCAAGAATTCTGCTAAATCATTTAAGTCAGAATTTCCCACTCGTAATACCTGATCACCCTTGATAGCTGACTGAATTCTTCATCCTTAACTATTCCCCAGGGGAGGTATGGATCACCCTTTCCTAACTTCAGCAAGAATTCTATTAGGTCCATTTAATTTACCCTTCATCCTTATTGTCTCTTTTTAGTAATTTTTCAACCACTGATCTCTACTCCATTGTTTGAATACAAATTCCCATTTCCCCATGATGTATTTGGAAGTGAGCCTATCCTTTCTCTCCTACAGTCAAATCCCATTGAAGTAGCCTCTCTCTGGGTAGTGCACTCACCAGAAAGACAGAGAGAGGAAGAGAGATAGAAAGCAAGAAATCACCCCTCAGGGGAGATGGCCATGCCGTAATCCCTTTTCCTCCATTCTCCTCTCGGGATCTTGCACACACACGCACACACACCCGGCTTGAGTTTAAGCCTCCAGGTCCAGGACTCGAAATGCGGTCGACTACATGGGAGTCCAGCAGCATGTCCATTACACCAACTGCTGGTCCCAGTAGCCTCTCTTGACCTAAGTCTCCTCTACTGTTATTTAACAAGTATAAAAAGTGTTTTTCCTTCAATAATACAAACATCCTTTTCCTGGGAATTCTTTATTCTCTTGTCTGTTTCTTTCCACTTTTCTGGCCATTCTGGACTTCTGTGCTGGTGTTTCTCTATCCAGCAGCCTTCAAGGCTATGTTAGCCTTAGACTTCCTTCATCTACATACATTTTTATGCTGAAACCGTGTTCTCTCCTACTACATTTTTCATATTCTCATATTATAGCCCTTTATTTTATCTTCTGAGGCCAAGTTTAGTATTGCTTTGCACTATATATGGAGGAATTTTAGACACTATTTTTATAGCAGTAGAAAAGGCAGTAAAGCTTCAACCACTCCTGCTATTATAGAATCTGATACTATAGAGAAGCTATTGTTTGTTTTATAATGTAGATGATTTTTCTCTTAAGAACACATATGATGGCAAAAAGATTAGTGGTAATCAAAGAACAGGGTTAGAGAGGAAAGCATTGGTGAAACACAGAGTACTTTTAAGGCAATGAAACTACTTCATATGAGAGCTTAATGCGCATACCATTCCAAACCCACAGTATAGTATATATAATATCAAGAAAGAACCCCCTGTGAACTGTGGACTTGAGCGATCAGAATATGATAATAAGTGTACCAGTCAGTGGAGAATCTTAATAACAAGGGAGGCTTTGCATGTGTATTGGGTAAGGAGTATATGGGAAATCTTTGGCATTACATTTTTTTTTTTTTCCATAGGGTGTGTGCACTCACTGCAGGGAGGCAGAGAGGGAAGGTGAAAAATCCTCACCCTCCTCCACAGGGATGTCCACGACACAATCCCTTCTCCATTTTCCTGTCAGGATTTTGGGCATGCATGTTCACCTGCCCTATGTGATTTTCAAGCCACTGCATCCTGTACTCAAACCCCTGTCAAACATGTGTGAGTCCAGCACCTTAACTGCTGTGCCACCTGCTGACCCCAGCCTTTCTTAATTTTGTTGTGAAGCTAAAACTGGTCTTTAAAAATGGAGTCTTTTATAATGATAATAAAAAAAGAATATACACGGTAGAAACTTACTAAATCCTCTTTCATATAAAGTAGGTAAAAATGTTCATTATAAAGAGAATATAAAAAAAATTACTCAAAAAAGTTTAAAATGTCACATAAAATTGTGAAAGATAGTTTATTGTTATTTTTACATTATTGTTTATGGAACAAAAACTAAAATATTGAAGATTCATTCTATGTCAATTTGACTGACTGCAGTTCAGGGAAACAGTCTCAAGAAATCCCAAGAAAGTGCTTGTACTTGGCTACGTCACAGCAGATCTTTTATTTATTTCAAGAGAGCAGAAGTTACTATGAAAGCTGTTAGGTGACTACTTGGAGATTATTCATTGGTTTGGCTGGAGAGGGCAGAATATATTGATTTGGGGCTTTATAGGTGAGTCATAAATAGATTCAGAGATTCTTTTAGTTTTTTATTAGTTAAAAGACCAAGGCTTTGTTTAAAACGTGGAATCAGCAGAAATAAAGGGTAAACTTAGCCTTAACACCGAAGAGTTTCATAATCCTAATGTAATGTTATGCCAGAGTCAGGATATGAGGAAGTAGGGACAATTACTGGGTCAAAGCGGGCTGTTCAGTAAGATTGCTGGCATGCAGGTGTGGCTCTCCCCTGGCTCCATAGGAGGAAATATTAAAATAAGAAAAACGTGGTCAGAGTTCAGGCCTTATTATTATTACACCACTATTCACTTTTCATTCTTAATAAAATAAAACAGCAATTTTAAGGGCAGAATCTTATCCCTTCACAGGCTTGTTGTAACTGGCAGACAAGAGGTAAGTTGAAATGAAAATAGGAAGTAAAAAGTGAAAAGAATGATTAAGGCCTGGTCCAAATAATCTCCAAAAGTGTTTGATTACAGAAAATGCTCTTCAGTATAGGAAGGCCTGGGTTGAGAGCCTCCGGAGGCCCGCATTTATGTCAAGGCTGAAGTACTTCCCAAGGTAAATCTGGAGGAAATGCAATAGTATTTTAAAGCCCTTAGAGTCGTATGCATTTAACTCTCATGTCTCTAAGTGTGTGTGTGTGTGTGTGTGTGTGTGTGTGTGTGTGTGTGTAGGAAAAAATTCAGGAAGTAACGCCCACATAGTGAAAACCAACCCATATTTTCAAACTTTAAAGGCTATTTAGGACTATCTTGCCCTGATTGTTGTTCAATATATGTCTTTAATAAATCTGTAATGCTATTCTACAAAACATCCCTATGATCTATCAAAACATGTAAGAAAAATAACAGGTTGTCTGATCATCAAATGTAGTTAAACCCAGAATTTCTAAAATTTTATCCAAGATTTAATTTAAAACCAATTTTAGGGGACAGTGAAAAGCATGAGGTAAAGAAACACAGATGCCAGAAAGTAAATTTTAAAATCATACAAACAGAATATGAAGTTCCATTCGAGATGGAGAATTGGAGTAAAATCTTTTTGTGTTTCTAAGAGTTGCAAACTGAATAAAGTAATGTGAAACTATTAAATAAGGTGACCTGACCTGCTAAAAGCAATTTAAATCGCTAAAGGAAACATTCAGCACTTTTCACATGTTGATGGAAAGAGTTGTCTTCCAAAGGGTCAGTAATGTTAGAAAGACTAAAACATATGGGAGAATATCAGAAAATTGCCCTTTGGATACTTAATGGAAAGCATTATAAGTGACCTTGTGCCTAGTGAATGTAGTCTGAAAAGATTCGGTCAGCTTGCACCTGTGAGAATAATACACATTTCTAAAATGTTAACACCTAGTTATTTTCAGCCAGGAGGCAATTATTTTTCCTAGTAGAATAGGTATTTTGTGAATCTTATTTTAATTGTGATTATTGAACATTTCAGTATTTTGAATTCTAAATCTGAGCAAAATCTGTCATGAATAAATACATTTTTATATTAACACTAAATATATAATAGTGAGGTAGGAGATGGAGACCCTAAAAATGTATTAAAGCATAGCCCAAAATGGCTAAGTTTTTAAGTGGAAACAGCGACTCCGCTGCTTGCTCAGGAAAGATGGCATGCAACAGTGGCTCAGTGATTAACTTCAGAAGCATGATTTAAAACAAAGCCCCCCCCCCTTTTTTTACCAGCCTCACTATGGGAGGAAGATAAAATAATGTTTTTTATGGCCAAAGCTTTTGGATTTTCTTACCCACTCCAAAATTAAGAGAAATAACCAGATCCATCTAGCATGTTATTCCTGCCAAAAGGGGACTAATGTGACTAATGCACAAGAGAACAATTTGGACAAAGCTCCTCCTACCCAAGACAAAAAAAACCTTCTGCAAAACCCTCTGCCCTAGTTCTTCCTCAAACAACCCACTTTCTGGGACCTGCTCCAAGCTTGGGAGCTCTGTTCTTCCTTCCCTCTCCTTTAATAAACTCTCCGCTTGCTATCCCCTCTGTGTGTCCACTTCTTCATGAGACAAGAACCTGGGTCCTGCTGCAGGTGCTGGGCCTGATCACCTCTGCACCCAGTGTCGTTGTATCAAAGGTAGAGCAGTCTCTGTCTGTGCATCACTTGCACTGCAGCAGCGAGATCCCAGAGAGCAGCCTGCCCTGGGTTTTATACCCGGGGTCAATAGGAACCCATGTGTTATATATTGAAGGGCATCTTGTTTATACGTGTGGTTGAAGCAAAGCTAGGGCTGTTCTAGCTGATCCCTTTTTATGTAGGATAGTGCATTTTCTGCACATTTTACAGTGGTTCTTGAGAACTACAAGTGAGTTGCAGGAAAGAATTGGGTTGGTCCAGCACTGGTTTTCATATGGAGAACTGTCCTATAGTGGGCATTCAATATTCATTGCTTAAATGTATAAAATAAAGGAATGACTTTTCAAATATATGCATAGACATAACCTTTTAGTATTGATGTTTACTTTTTCATCTAAAAAGTTTGTATGAAAAGATTTATTGGGCCAACCTGTGACATGGTGGTTAAGACAGCTAGTTCCCACATGACCAAGTGTCCATTTGGGTCCCAGACCTATCAGCTTCAGAGGCACACTGGACGTAGTGTGCTCATGGCCAAAATCCTGAAAGGAGGGAGATGTGGAAAGGAGATTGGAGTCTGACTATGCCTTATAGAGAGTTATCCTCTCTCTCTCTTGCTCTCTCTGTCTCTCTAAAAAGTGCATGTACTGTCTGGCAAAATTAAAAGAGATGTGAGAGAGAGAGAGAGAGAGAGAGAGAGAGAGAGAGAGGTGTTTTCATGTAATCATGTAATAGTGGAGGATACAAGGGTCAGGATGTTTTCACTTCTAGATAATTATTAGCTGTGCTACACTGGACAAGTTACATCATCATTTGAGTCTCAGTTTCTTTATTTCTAAAATGTAGTTCACGTTAATTTTAAATAATTCAGTCCTACTTCTGTGGGTCTTACATGCATATATGTGAAGTTACATTATTAATGTAAAGCTCTAAAAACTGGGAAAATGTTCTCAATTTGAATATCCTTGAAATTAAAGCTTAGCCTGCCAATAGGAGAAAGGAAGGAGGATGCTGCCGCCTACCTGTGCACCCTGTTCTGCTACCGTATGTACCATGCTCCTGGCCAGAGAAGTTGGGGTAAGTCAGGGAGCAAGGGACAACCCATGGAAGGACTAGCTGCCACCACTCATGGGGCCCACAGTAACATGGGCTGTGCTCACTGCTTGAGAGCGGCAGGCCCCCTCAACAGAGGAGTGATTTAGGACTGTGAGGGGTGAGGAGCGAGTCAGCAGAAACCTCTGGATTCCATGGGGTTTCCTTGCAAAATTAGAGAGGAGCCAACCTTTTGAAGCCAGTGAGGCTGTGGAAGAATCCAACTCCTAGAAAAGAAAATAGAGAAAGTTATTCCTCTGAAAATCCAAATCCCCAAACTTCCTCCGTGGATTCCAGTATTTCCACTTCAGAATAGGGAAATTGCACAGATCTAACACACACCATTGGGAAGGGCACGTGCATGTATCTTCAGAAACCTACTCCAAAAATATTTGGAAGAAGTGAGTATTTCACCAGGTGCCTAAATATCAATGCAGAGTCAAACGAAATGTGAGAAATATAGTTAGTATCTTCCCACCAATGAAACACAGTAACACCCTATCAACAATGGATACAGTGCAAGAATCATCAAAATATTAGGGGAAAAATTCAGAATGTTCTTTGTAGCAAAACTCAGTGAGATGCAAGAGACAATGGATCAAAGAAATGGGAAAATCATTCTTGAAGAAGGAAATGCATGAAGCGGTAGATACCCTATGAAAGAGTCAAATAGAACTTCTAGAGATGAGAAATACAGTACAGGAAATTAAAATCTTCTTTGAAAGTGTTTGCAACAGATTAAATCATGTGGAATAATGAATTTCTGACGGCAAAGACAAAACCTCCAATTTAGTCCAAGTTACCAAAAAGAATGAAAAAATTTCCATTTAAAATGCGGACAACAGGGGTCAGTGGATGGTGTAATGGATATGTTGTTGGATTCCCATGGAGCACCTAGTCAACCACGGTTTGAGACCCAGACCTGGTGGCTTAAAATTCATGCCAGGCGTGTGTGAGTGTGTGCCCAATATTCCAAGAGAAGAATGGAGGAGAAAGGATTGCAGTGTGGCCATTGCCCCTGAGGGTGGGGGGACGTGTGATTTCTTGCTTTCTGTCTCTCTGTTTCTTCAGTGAAAGCATATGCCCTATAACAAAAATCTCTCCTCTCAAAAAACAAAATAAATAAATGAGGACAACTTGTTGGAAATTCTAAATAGAATTAAGCAACAGACTATCTGCGTAAGTGATATTCCAGAAGATGAAGAGATAGGTAAAGACACAGATAAGAATATTTCTTTCATAAAATATTACCCAAAAACTCTCCAAATCAAGGGAGACATACAGACATATAGATCTAGGACATTAAAAGAGCAACAAATAGATTCAAGATAAGAAGATATTCTCCAAGGCACATCGTAGCCAAACTGGCAAAGGTAAAAGACAAAGATACTATTCTAAAAATGGCAAGAGAGAAATGCAAAGTTATTTATAAAGGTTACCACATTTGACTAACATCAGACCTGTCAGCTGAAACAATTCAGGAAAGAGAAGAATGGAAAGACATGCTTAAAACTGGCATGATTCTATAAGTTCTTTGTGAATAATAGCTCCTGTATTCCTCATAATACTTCCGTGAGGCCAGAGAGTTATCAGTTTGAAAAAATAAATTTTTCCCATCCTGTTAATGATGAAACTCTTGCTTAGTTGAAGTAGATTTTTTAAGTGTAATAAAGAAAGAAATATATTTATGTGTGTATATATATGTACATATTATATATCAAAATATATAAAACACAAATATACATGCACACATATATACATATACACATACATACATGTGCATGTATATTTGCATATCTATATTATACATGCATGTATACACACATACACATACACAAGGAGTCCTCAAAAAATTCACAGAAAATGTATATTATGAAGAAACTATGGATTTCAATTATTTCTTCACCAAAATACATTCATATTTTAATCCCAGTTTTTCATGAACTTTTTTCATTCTCCTCATATGAGTCTAGATGACAGATATAAAGTAATTAATGAAAGAAATCTGATCCTTGACCTAAATTATACCCTATAGATTTTTAGAAAGACAAAATTAAGCAAATAAGTAGTTAATTTTACTCTAATAAGTTCTATAAAAACGAGAAAAGATATATCAGGTACACCTGGCCTAGTCTTCGTAAAAGAGGAAGACTTCCTTAGCAAAGTGCCTCTAAATTAAGTTTTATAGTAATTCTTATTCTGTGATGCAACTATCACAGATTTCCTTTTCAGTAGTAAGGTACTTCTTTGCTCAGTTTTCACTGGAGTTGTGTTATCCAAATTAATAAGAATCCACTTAAAACGCTATTCGTGTGAATTTTTAATGATAACACTTCAGAGAAACATTAAAACTTCTACTCTCAGGAAGAAAAAGAAAAATATTTGGTGTTTCACCATAGGAAGAACCTGGGAAATGCATTCTGGCTGCAAATCTAGACCACTAGCTGACAGAATAATTCTATGGTAACAACCAGTAGAAAGACCACATTTATCCTATTTTTGACTAATTTCTTTAAACAATTGCACCATTAAGTTTACACTTCATGTAAGATACTTTTTTTTTTTCCTCTTTAGCCTTGAAACTCTAATTCTAGTTCCCAGAACTTTGGCCTTAGGGATCAATAGATGGCATAATGGTAACTTCTCTGGACTCCCGTGTAGTCAACCACAGTTTGAGTACCAGACCTGGCACCTTAAACTCATGCTGGGCACATGTGTTTGCATGCCCAAATCCTGAGAGAAGAATCAAGGAATAAGGAATGTGACTTGGCCATGCCCCCTGAGGGGTTGATTTCTAGCTTTCTGTCTCCCTTTGTCTTTATGGTGAGTACCCTATAGCCAAAATCTCTTAAAAAATAAACAAACAAACAAAAACTCTGGCCTTGTATCTGTTTGCATACTCTGCTTATGAATACTTACTTGGAGAGAACATACGTTTCCTGCTATTTTCTGCAAATTTTTACTTCCATTATCTTAAGATTTTCAGTCAAAAGGCACATAACATATTTGACAGCTTATATCATTTAGGATGACATGTGGACTTAAAAATTGAAACTTGAATTCTCTGTTTTATTTATTCAGTTAATTGGAAATACAGTCATTATTTCATTACATAGACTTATTTTAATCATTAAGATTTCAAACTCAGTAAACATGAAATGCATTTCAATAATTTGTGAGTCAAATTGTTTTATTTTACATGCTGTTTTTAAGAATTATTTATTTAATTTTACTTATTATTATTATTTCTCAATTTGACCAGAGAGAGACAGAGAGAGAGAGTGGGAAAGTGAGACAGCAAGTTTCCAAGTCCAGGATGCAAACTGTGGTCGGCCATGAGGGAGTCCAGTGCCTTACCCACCATGCCACCTGCCTGCCCCATATTTTACATGCTTTTTATTTAAGAATTTTAATGTAAGGTAATACTAGTGGGAGACAACTCTTAAAAATAATTTGCTTGTCTTTATTTCAGAGTAATTCAGCAGAAACCTAAAAATTATTATTTTCTAATTGCAAAATCTTTAATATAATGAATTGCTTTAGCTAATGGACACAAATGGCTGAAAATGTTTTTTCAGTAAGTACAGCAGTTAGGTAAGAAGACAGGAATAGGTTGGAGCACATTTTCATCTGGATGGAGAAAAAAACTGATTCATGTTCGCAGCACTTGCTCTAATTCCTAGTTTCTCCCCTTACCCCATGTGAATGAATAAATTATTCCCTTGTGACAAATAGTGTCTTTAAGCAGGCATTTATTTAATGGGATGAAATAGCCCTAACAGGGTCATTTGTCATTTTCTCCAAACTTTCATTCTGTTTTATTTTTGTTTTTTAGTTTGCTATAGGGTGCATGTGCTCACTGAAGAGAGACAGTAAGAGAGATAGAGAGAAGCAAATGAGAAGTCACTCCCCACAGGGGATGGTGATGCCGGAATCGCTTCTTCATTTTCCCTTCATGATTTTGGGCATGCACACATAGGCTCTCAGCATGTTTTTCTTTTCTTTTTTTTTAATTTTATTTTATTTTATTCATTTATTCATTTATTTTTTTAGTTTTACCAGAGAGACAGAGGGTGAGAGTGAGAGAGAGAGGAAGTGAGAAAGCAAGCCTCCAGATTCAGGACTCGAACCCTGGTCGGCCATGTGGGAGTGTCCAGCACCTTAACCACCACGCCACCTGCTGGTCCCTTTATTTTATTTTATTTTATTTTATTTTATTTTATTTTATTTTATTTTATTCATTTATTCATTTATTTTTTTAGTATTACCAGAGAGACAGAGGGTGAGAGTGAGAGAGAGAGGAAGTGAGAAAGCAAGTCTCAGCATGTTTTTCAAGCTGCCATGTCTGGGATTCAAATCACTCTTATGTGGGATCCAGCACCCTTAACCTTTGCACCACCTGCTGGCCCCAAACTCCTATTCTAGATCAGGCATGGAAGTTGTCTCACAAGGTTCTACATATATGTAAAGCCTTCTGGTGAAGAAAAAAACACAGGATTGGAAAAAATTCTCCTGAACTAATCTTATAGGACTGATGGGGCATGATTTGAGAATATCACTGGGCAGAGTCAGGCTTTTCTGAGTCCTGAGACACACCAAGTCTCTTACCAGCACAATTCTCATGGTCTGTATGTTCAGCTTTGGACCAATGGGCTGGTGAGCTCCTGTATTTGCAGTCAAAGGAAGCTGTAGGGTTTTGAGGTATGATTTTCACTATGAGTGAAGATAGTGGATTCAGAGCTTCACTAGAAACATCTTAAAATAATGTGTAATATGAAAGAAATGCAGAGAACAAGCAAATATATGATCAGGAGAGATTATGAAGTAGAGGCCCACTTTTCATGATTCATGCTTTTGAATTAGGGTCAAATAATGTGTAGTTCAATAAATTAACTTTCCTTAAGTGTGTACTGTGTACAAGTTCATTAGGATAGTTACAATTTGTTAAAAACAAATAAACACAAAAAGCATGGACTCCCATGAAATTCATGATGGACCAAAGAAAGTTGACTGTTGCAGCAATAAGTATACCTATGTAGGGGCTATAAGCACCATGTACCAGGCATACTTGCAGGGAGTGTGTCTCTTTGAAACTCAGTGTTTCTTCAGAGCTCAGTACATTGCCTATACACTGAGAATTTACATGCTGATGTGGAGTTAAAATGCAGGTGTTATGGCCATATTATGATACTAGACCTTAAATGCTGTGCTAAAGAGTCATCAATGAGTTGGAGACGAATAGGAGACAGGACTTGCTCATCTTGTAAATGTGCAGTCAACTCACTGATGACTTCTAATGACTTGGCTGACACAGCTGAACCTCATTAATGTCTGAAGGCCAAGACACTACCGATGCATAATTTTTGTCTTCTCATAGGGCAGATTCACCGCAGTAATCCCAGGAGTTACCCATTCCCTAAAGTTGATCTTATGTTATTTTATTCATTAGTTTTTTTTTTTTGTTTTCTTTTGTTTTGTTTTTTAGTTTGACATTATGACTCCCTTACTACATTTGGCTACATACTTTTAAATATCTCCTAAAATAGCTGACTTACACACCCACAGGCTACAGAATTTACAACCTATGTTTGTAAATTCTGTTTCCTTCAGAATAGTGCTGTAATCTAATTCTTTTTGTATTTTAGTGATTTCTCTGTAATATACATGTGTGATTCAAAATTGAAAATCAGAACAGAGGAGGGGAGGTAAGAAGAAAGGAAATGAGGAAGGGAGGAAGGAAGGGTCTGGAAAAGAAAATATCTAGAGAGCAATATTAGAAGGCCAAATTAGGATAAACATTTTACAATATGTGCTCAGTTACATTAAATATGCCAAGGTTTAAAACTAGTACCTAGAGGACTAGCAGATGACATAACATTTATGTCGCTGGACTCCCACATAGTTGATAATGGTTTGAGTCCCCTACCCAGCAGCTTAAACTCATGCCTGATAAATATATAGGAGAAGGGATTTGCAGCATGATCATTCCCCTGAGAGGTGATTTCTTGTTTTCTGTCTCTCTGTCTCTGTGGCAAACACACACACCACATAGCAAAAATCTCTCTCCAAAACAAAACAAAAACAAACAAACAAAAACTAGAAAGTAAAAGAGCATTTTTGACAACATTTTTGCAACTTAAAGCATTTTGCATTTAAAGCAACTTCAACGAAAGGGGAGAGAAGTCTTATTTTGAGAGACTTAAAAATTAAGTTATAATAGGCCAGCAGGTAGTGTGGTGGTGAAGGTATTGGACTCCCACATGGTCAACCATGGTTTGAGTCCTGGACCTGGCAGCTTGCTTTCTCACTTTCTATCCCTGTGTGTGTGTGTTGTGTGTGTGTGTGTGTGTGTGTGTGTGTGTGTGTGTTTCTCTGGTCAAATTAAAATAAATAAATAAATAAATAAATAAATAAATAATTCTTTAAAAAATTGAGTTATAATACAATAATTCAATAACAACATCCCTTTAGTCAAGTTTGTTATTTAGAAATAGTTGGGTTATGATCAAATTACCCCTATTTCATGGATGGGAAATTATCATTTGAGAAGAGTTTAGGAATTTATTCAGAATAAGTATGAATTATATGCAACTGAAAATAGAACTCCAATTATGTGGTTCTCAGTTTCTTGCTCCTATCACTGTAGACATTACTCTATTATTACAGCCAGTTATGATTTACTCTGCTTTTTCTCTGCTTTAATTTGTTACTTAAATTCAGTGTAACTTTTCACAATTGAAGATGCATAAAACAAATCATAGTCTACCTTCTTTTGTCAGTACCCATATGAGCAGACTGTTCCTTTGATAAAACAGCAAATCAAAAGAATAGGGGAAAAAATTGCTTGATCAATGTGCACTTGGGAGAAGTTCACAGTGCCAAAATATAACTTTAAACTAGGTATTTCAAACTTGTACAAATGAAACCTCAATAGCATTTCACTCCATTGAAGATAAAAATCAATAAAATATGTTTAATCTGGAAGAACGGTGCCCTTTGATTGTGTTACTTCAAAAGGTGTTGAAATTATGCAGAAGCAACAGTTTCATACATTTTTAAACTCTTTTCAGAAGTATTCCTGCTTTGGGATTATCTGTTTTTCTTCAATTTTTTTTAATCATTATCCAAAATGTTTCGTTGTCTTCATCTTTCATCATCATGCCATGACACATTGTCACACAGTGAGACACTCGCTTTTCTCATGAGTAAGATGCCACCCAAGAATTATTTGAAAGGTAACAGCCAGGCCATCTTTATTTAAAATGAAATCTTCTCTATACCTTGTGAGAAATGCTTGGGTTCTATTACATCATTTTCTTAAATTACACACCACTAAAACTGAAGACTAGCGCACATTAATAAGTCATTTCTCCAGTAGCATAAAGGGTGATATTTTTTTTCCTGAAAACATATTTTAAAATTAATTAGAGGACACTGCCTATGTAGAGGATGGGGCTGCTAGAATTTCTAATTCAGATGTGTCTTTGAAATATTCAACCTACCCATTAACCACAAGATATAAATTTCAAAATAATCCACAAGAAATAAATTTCATTTACATGACACAAGTGAAAATAATACAGGAGAATAAGGATCAGTGTTTTGTTAACTTCATTATTATTTATTAAAGTTTTTCTTTTTTCCCAAACTCCAAGAATCCATTTCTTGATTAATTTTATTTTAGCTATTACTTTTTTTTTTTTTTTTTAAATTTTGCTATAGGGAAAATATCCTCACCAGAGAGAAACAGAGAAATAGAGAGAAAGGGAGAAAGCAAGCCATCAGTTCCAGGACCCAAACCGCAGTCAGCCATGTGAGAGTCCAGAGCCTTAGTCACCACGCCACATCATTTCTTCCTGTTGCCGCGGCATCTCTTCCTCATGGCGCAGGTGCTCTTCCTCCTGTCTGAGCTCCAATTGCTTTCATTTTTGCACCTCTTGGTTGTGCAGCTCTTCCATCCTCTGAAGTTCTTCTTGGTGCCTCATCAAATCCTGCCTCATTAGCGTGACCTGGTGCTCACGGTGGCAGCCTCCAGCTCCAGCTCCAACTCTTCACGAGCCTCCTTGATGTTGCGCTCCACTTGGTCCTGCTGCTGCTTCTCCATCTCAATGAGTGCCTTCCAGCATGGCATACTCATACTCAAAGGACCCAGGCTGTGCAAATCTGGGTGGCTGCTCTCGCTCCTTGTGAAATTGCTGGTTTTTTATAACCAGCTTCTCTGGAAGTCCTTCATCATCTAACTGGTCCATGGGCTCCACAGGCACAGGCCGAGGAAATGTGGTTAGCAGAAAGGAGCCTTCACTGCCTCTGTCCAGAGCTTTCTGAGCAGCTGGCTTTCCTGAGAACTCAACACTGCCTTTTCCTGAGGGCCTCCCTGGATCATCCACAAAGACTATAGCCCTTTCCACCTGGCTGAACACAGAAAAGGCTATTTATTTATTATCATCATAATCTTGTTTATATTACATTGAATTGCATATAACTTTACAGTGTATTACATTGCTTTTTCAAAAGGAAATGCCATGCATGTCAGTCAATACCGAGACATTAAAATCCCCACTTCATCATTCAATATCTTTTCATTGTTTTTCCCGTTCATTGTTATTATTACTCCAATTATTTTTTAACCAATCACTATTTCTCATTTTGCTTGTAAAAAGACTTTACCCATCATGAAATACTTCTCACACCCATCCAGTTGAGAATACTATACATGTCATCATCAACAGATAATAAGCCACATCTATGTCCCACTAATGTCCTGCCTCTCTATTTGTTCTCTTGCTATCTTTCTCTATCCCCTTCTCTTCACCCACCCATTCCACACTATCTTATTTTCCTTAAATATTTTCACTGCTTTTATGTCCTCCAATATTTCACTCTCTACCATAGAGTGCAGATAGTTGGTATATATTAAGTGGGTACATGCAATAACTTTCTTTTATAGCCTGGCTTACTTCACTCAGCAATAGATCCTCTATATCTGACCACTTTCTATCAAATGCCAGGGTCTTGTCATTTTTTTACGGCTGAGTAGTATTCCGTAGAGTATATATGCCACATTTTTCCAATCCATTCATCGGTTTGTGGACATTTAGATTGGTTCCATGTCTTGGCAACCATAAATAATGCTGCAATAAACATTGATGTGCAAGCACTTTCTTGACTGAGCGTTCTCCTGTCCTTTGGGTAGATACCCAAAAGTGGGATTGCTGGATCAAATGGTAGTTCTATTTGTAGATCTTTGAGAAACCTCCATATTGTTCTTCACAGTGGCTGAACCAGTTTACCTTCCCACCAACAGTGTAGGAGAGTTCCCTTTTCACCACATCCCCACCAAAATTTATCACTTTTTTTTTTTTTGAGAGGGTTTTGCTGTAGAGTGTGTACACTCGCCAGAAAGACTGAGAGAGACAGAGAGACAGAAAACAAGAAATCACCCCCCAGGGGGGATGGCCACACCGCAGTCCCTTCTCCTACATTCTCCTCGTGGGATCTTGGGCACATGCGCACACGCGCCCGGTGTGAGTTTTAAGCCTCTGGGTCCAGGACTCGAACTGCAGTCAACTACATGGGAGTCCAGCGACATAGCCATTACACTAACTGCTGGTCCCACATTTATCACTTTTTATATTCTTAATCTTTACCATTCTGACAAGGGTTAGGTGGTATCTCATTGCGGTTTTTATCTGCTTCTCCCTTATGACGAAGGATGTTGAGCATTTCCTCACATGCTTTTTGGCTGTTCATATATCTTCCTTAGAGAGATTTTTGTTCAGCTAATTTTCCCATCTTTTAATTGAGTTAATCTTTTTTTTCCCCCATAAGGCACTTGAATTCCTTGTGTATTCTGGTTATCAGTCCCTTGTCTGAGGCATATTTAACAAAAATATTTTCCCATTCTGAGGGTTGTCGGTTCACACTTGTTACTGTGTCCTTTGCTGTGCAGAAAATTCTTAGTCTGATATAGTCCCACTTGCCTGTTTTAGGGATTATTGCCTATGCTTTGGGAGTCTTATTTAAGAAGTCTTTGCCTACTCCAATGTCTCCCAGAGTTTCCCCAGCATTTTCCACCAGTAGTTTTATTGTTTGAGATCTTAGGTTCAGATCTTTGATCCATTTTTAGTTGATTTTTGTTAATGGTGAAAGATGGGGGTTCAGTTTCATCTTTCTGCAGGTGGATACCCAGTTTTTCCAGCACCATTTACTAAAGAAGTTTTCCTTTTCCCAATAGATTCATTGATATCCTTTGTCAAAAATCAGTTGGCTGTAAGCTTTGGGGGTTATTACAGGGGTCTCTATTCTATTCCATTGGTCCACATGTCTGGTTTTGTGCCAATACCATGCTGTTTTGATATCACAACTTTATAGTATATCTTGGGATCAGGGAACCTAATCCATTCTTCTTGCGCAGGATTTCTATTGCAATACTAGGTCTTTTATGATTCCAGACAATTTCTATGATTGTCTTTTCTAGATCTGTGAAGAACACTTCCGGTATTTTGATTGGAATTGCATTAAACATGTAGATTAATTTGGGAAGAATTGCCATTTTGATTATGTTAATTCTTCCAATCCAGGAGTATGGGATGTCCTTCCACTTTTTTATGTCACTTTCAATATCTTTTTTAAGATTGTCATAGTTTTCTTTATAAAAGTCTTTGACTTTCTTAGTTAGGTTTATCCCTAGGTATCTTATACACCTTGTGGCCACGGTGAAAGGGATTCCTTTCTTCAGCTCTGCTTCATTCAACTTGTTGTTCATAAATAGAAATACTATGGATTTTTGGATGTTGATTTTGTATCCTGCCACCTTACTGTATTCACTTATTACTTCAAGAAGCTTTTTCATGGATACCTTTGGGTCTTCTAAGTATACCATCATGCCATCTGCAAATAAAGATATTTTCAACTCTTCTTTGCCTATTCTAAGCCTTTTATATTGTTCTCTTCTCTGACTGCATTAGCTAAGACTTCCAGTACTATATTAAAGAGCAGTGGAGAAAGTGGGCAGCCTTGCCTAGTACCCGTTTTTAGTGGAAAAGCTTTCAGCTTTTCCCCATTCAGTATAATGTCAGCTGTAGGTTTTTCATAGATTGCTTTTATTGTTTTGAGGAATGACCCTTCTATACCAATCTTACTGAGGGTCTTAATCATAAAAGGATGTCATATTTTATCAAATGTTTTCTCCACATCAATTGAAATAATCATATGGTTTTTATCTTTCTTTCTGTTACTGTGGTGTATTACATTTATGGTCTTGCGTATGTTGAACCACCCTTGCAGCCTTGGAATAAAGCCTACCTGGTCATGATAAATAATCTTTGTTATATGTTATTGGATACGATTTGCAAGTATCTTGTTGAGAATTTTGCATCTATATTCATTAATGATATTGGTGTGTAGTTTTCCTTTTTTTGTCATGTCCTTATCTGTTTGGGGGATGAGGATGATGGAGGCTTCATAAAATGAATTTGAGAGGTTCCCTTCCTTTAGAATATTTAGAAATAATTAGTAGGTTAGGGGTTAACTCTTCCTTAAAAGTTTTGTAGAATTCAGAAATGAAGCCATCTGGATCTGGGCTTTTCTTTGTTGGGAGATTATTTATTACTGATTCAATCTCCTGGCTTGTTATGGATCTATTCAGATTCTCTGTGTCCTCCTGATCCAATCTTGGAACATTATATGCATCCAGGAATTTGTCCATTTCCTCCAAGTTATCTTGTTTGTTGACATATAGTCGCTCATAGTATCCTTTAATGAAATTTTGTATATCTACTGTGTCTGTTGTAATATTGACTGTTTCATCACATATTTGATTAATCTGGTTTCTTTCTTTCTTCTTCTTGATCAGTCTAGCCAATGGTGTGTCAATCTTGTTCATCTTTTCAAGGGTCCAGCTTTTGCTTTCATTTATTTTCTGTATGGTTTATTTATTTTCTATTTCATTTATTTCTGCTCGAACCTTTATTATTTCTTTTTTCCTGGCATTTTTTGGGTCTGTTTGCTGTTTTTTTTTTTTTTTTTTTCCAGTTCCCTGAAGCATGATGACAGGTTATCTATTTGCCATCTTTCCACCACAGAAAAGACTTCTTCCAACAGTTCGTTGGACACTATTGGGGAAGGTCTCAGACCGTAAGGGATCCACAGAGCAGACACACAGCTGCTTTCCACGGAGTGGCATATTATCCAATTCTACTTTGGCAATCTCCACGAGGGTTTGCGTTTCCAAGCAGATAGAGTCAAAGCTTTTGTCCTTATGAATGAAGACTTCACCTGCCTTCCCATATTTCTCAAATAGTTTCCTCATTTCCTCTTTAGTGATAGCAGGAGGAAGATTGACCACAAAGAGACGGCTACACTGTGTGAAGGTCTTCTCTCCTGGTTTCCTAAAATTCTTCAGGTCAATAGTCAAGCCTTCAATTTGGCTGCTGGCCTGTTGCCCATTTGTAGGTATCGGTGGTGGCAGTGGCTGTTGCTGTTGCTGCCGATGCCGCTGCTGGGTGATTGCTGATGATGCTTCCTTGGAGTATGGTTTTGTTTCTCCAAATTAAAGGTGTTATTGCTCTGCATTTTTGTACCCTCAACTTCAACTGAAGACAGCAAAGTGCCTCCTGGTCCTCTCTAACCTCAACTTCCTCTACTGACTCTTCTCTCCTCAGAGTAACCACAATGCTGCATGGCCTCACCACCCTGAGAAAAGAGAGCGCGACCACCAGAAACACAGGATTCAAGGGAACGTTTCCTGATGTGAGAGAGGAGGAGATATGGATGGGTCAGATGGCTATGGGAGGTGCCATGGGTATAAACAACAGAAGTGCCACACCCCCTGCTCCTGTGCCAGCTGGTACCCCCGCTCCTCCAGGACCTGCCACTATGATGCCAGATGGAACCTTGGGATTGACTTCACTGACAACTGAACACTTTGGTCAAGCTGCTACAATGGAAGGAATTGGGGCAATTGGTGGAACTCCTCCTGCATTCAACCGTGTAGCTCCTGTAGCTGAATTTGCTCCAAACAAATGTCGCCGATACTAATAAAGTTGCCCCGTCTAGCTTCCTAAAACCCTTAAAAGAAGGACCCTTTTTGGACTAGCCAGAATTCTACTCTGGAAAAATGTTAGGGATTCCTCCCAGTAGTTAGATCTTTCCTGCCTGTACTACTCTAGGGAGTAATACTGGAGGCAGAGGGCAAGGGGGGGATGGTATTTAACAAGTCAGTTCTGTGTTATATATTGTTTAATCAATCTCTGCATGGTGCATTCCTAAGTATCAGATAAAATTGTTATGATTGTCGAGGGCTTGGGGGAACTATGGCAAAATGGATCCAGCTAAAACCCCATTAATCTTGATCATTCCATTTTTGTCCATCATGTTATAGTTACTTTCTCATCCACACTCCCTAACCCCAGTAACACAGCCACATATACCGCAAAATCCAAGTAACCCCCAATGACCTTAGCCCCATTGCTCCATTTGCTCCCAGGTGAGAATTCAAGCAAAAGTCCACAGAGGTCACAGCGTACATATGGTTCTGTTATCGCATATATTACCCCTTCATGTCCTAAGGAAGACATTTTCCCTTAGAGATTTTCATTTTAGTATATCTTTAAAAAAATCTTGTGTTAACTTGCCTCTATTTTTCCCCTGGGTCAGGACAACGCAGGAATGACTCCTTTGTGTCTGAGATGTTGCTGTTCACAGCTTTTCTTGATCGGCCTAGTACAATCTTGGGAACAGGGTTGCTGTAACATGAAGGTCTGACAGTAGCTCTTAGCCTTGGTAAGTTATCTTAGGTAGTTACACTGTGCATTTAATTTTTTAATTGGTGTACCATGTTTGATTTGTTCTGATACCTTACATTCAGATTTTTTTTTCTGAGAAATGGAGCAGTAATGCAGCATCAAGTTATTAAAATACATTTTAAGCCTTTAAAAAAAATACCATGCCACATGCTTGGCCCAAAAAATCCATTTTTAAGAGCAATAAGCAAACACAATGGACATAAGCAGAATTTACAACTTACAACACATTTAGGATGCAATCAATATATTTACAAAAGTGTAATTTCGTATAATTTGCCAATCTAATTCATATATACCCATGGGCTACACAATTTGCAACTCATATTTGTAAATCCTGTTTTTTTCAGGATAGCACTATCATCCAATTTTACTTTCGACTTTAGTGTTTTCTGTTTTGTTGTATCAGGTCAGAAGCTTTCATGGATAGTCATTAGACAATGGATCAACAGAAGCTTAAGTTTATCTCACCTGAGGTCTGCAGGTGGGTTGTCTCAGTTTGGAGTAGCTATCTCATGAAGTAGTCAAGGATACAGACATCCTCTACTTCACGCTGCAGTTTTCAAAACGTTGGCATTTTTGTCCTGCCACATGGTGATCACATGGACACTGACATAGTTCTGGGATTCACATCCTCCACTGAGTTCTAATAGGAGAGCAAAAAGTGGCATCGGAAGTTAGCTCTCCACAGGGTAACTTCTGCTATGAGACACTACTCTCTAGCTGGTGCAGCTTTATGCTGTGTTGGTCAGAACTTTGTGACAATGGTCTCAAGCATCAGGGACACTGGAGACAGGAGTACCTGGTATTACTCTGACATATTGATCAGGATTTATCTCTGTGATCAACTAGGGGCCCTAAACAAGACTGAGGGTTTTTTGGCAAGGAAGGAAAGAAAGTAGCTAATAGTGTTTATCACAAGTAAATATAAGCCTTTGGAGGAAACTGCTGAATATTTATAACATATGTTACCTTGCAGCTAATATAAAATATAGAAGTATTATATAAGTCAAATTTTAATGGTCTGTAAATCCAAGCCAGTGTGATTGGCTATGATAGGAATATCTTACCTATTGAATTCGTTCTCAAAAGAGATGAGAGAGATGCTAGATATATTTATTTGACCAAGAAAGAATATATATTTGCACCTATAATATAACAGTCAATATGATAGCAACTTTTACATGTTTCGCATTTAATTTTCAAAAAATAAATGACCTATCAATGAGCATACACATTTTGCATATCAATAAGTTGAGGCACAGCAATATTAGGTAATTTGCCCATATTTGATATTTTATTGGTGAAATCATAAACATAAAATTAGAAGGACTTTAACATCTGAATTTTCTCACACTATTTGGATTGTACTTCGAATGATGTCTGCTGAATGAATTAAGGCATGATACAAGTGTTGGTACATAAACATGCAGCATATAATCATTTATTTATTCATGTAACAACTGAGGTTTGAGCATGTAGCAAAATATGCAGAACACTAAAATTCTAAAAGGATATATATATATATATATATATATATATATATATATTCTTTTTTCCAAGAGGATCTCAGATTAGGAAGAGAGATTAGGGTATAGACACTGGTATTTTATAGAATATATTATGAAAGGGGTGCTCATAGGCAGTGTCAGATCAATGAGAGAACACTCCCTAGTCCCTCCATGAGCATCTTGACTGTATCTCTGACCAGAGTCAATTTTGTGTGTGTATTTGTACATAGGTTGGGGAAAAGAGGACTAGAGGGTTGCAGATGTATGTCCCTGAAAAGTCAAGAGTACTTGAAAAAGATATATAGTTCAAATAGGACCAGCAGTTAGCGTAACGGCTATGTCGCTGGACTCCCACCTGGTCGACCACGTGGCTTAAAACTCATGCCAGGCGCATGTGTGTGTGTGCCTAAGATTCTGAGAGGAGAATGGAGGAGAAGGGATTGCAGCGTGGCTATCCCCCCCAAGGGGGTGATTTCTCACTTTCTGTCTCTCTGTCTCTCTCTGTTTGGTGAGCACACATGCCCTATGGCAAAAACCTCTAAAAAAATATACATAGTTCAAATAGAGATCTACCTGTTGGTAAGCATGGAGGATCTAGTGTGCTGTGCCAACACTTTATTTGAACCAAAGTGTGTAGAATCACAGGAGTGAGCTCCGCTATATTTGTGTGATGGATAGAAAGATCACTTTTGGAAGTTGTAAACAGGCTATGCTTAATAAGAATGTAGACATGGAGACTAGTTACTAGAGACTAGAAGAGAGCACGCCTTCAATCTGAGCAGTTGTAACTTAGTTCAGTTCTGAAAACTTCTTACCCCAAAGCCCAAAACTCTTAGAATGTTTTGTTTCTCTTATTCTTTCAACCTAGGATTTCTACTAAACAATACTTTGCATAACTCATTACATGTTTTTCTACTCCTGGAGTCAATTTTCATCAATATACTTTTAAAAGAGAATGAAAGATCCTTGATCTTAAACAAAAGTATGTTTCGAACTCTTGAGCATGGCAGATATTTTCAGGAATGTTCTTCTTCCCTTCAGGATGTGTTTTTGAAGAGATCTCTGTAAGCATTAGCTTCCTAACATTTATTAGGGATCAGATAAGAATAATTTCAGGTCTTTACAGTATAGGTACTCTGTCCTACCAGCATTTTAGCATCAACAGAAAGGATGCAGGTTTAAAGAACATTAAGGTCAGATATCCCAAGGTAATACATCCTTGTTGGGGGAATAGTTTCAACATATCAGAATTGATGCTACTATTAAGATCATCTCTTTCATTCTAGCTGGGTTTAAGTCTAGACTCCAGGTTTGATCTAGTATTGAATGTTTAGACTTTATATTTTCATATTTTAAAAAATTTCCTAGAGGGCAAACATGAGCTCAAACATAAGGAGAGACAGAGAAGGGGTGGTGGGAATGAGAAGACACATCCTATGGGGCATGAACACGCTGTAATTCCTTCTTCATTTCTCCTTTCAGGACTCCGGGCATGCACACTCATATGTTCAGTGTGTTTCTCAAGTTGCTGGGTCAAGGACTCAAATCGTACAGTCAGCCATCTCACCACCAGTTTGCCCTATGTTTATATTTGTAACACTTGTTCATAAAAATCTCAGCGTACAAACAGCACATAGTCAAGATACATGTGTATTTCTATACTTAAATGCATAATATTAATCCACATAGATATGCAGTGGAAGATGGTTTAAATAGTAGTCATTCCAAGTAGTTATTTCACATTCGATATCCAGCACCACTCCACTTACTCTACTGCACTCTGCTTCCATGAGGCATTCACTATTGTGAACACTAAGCCCTTCATTCTTTCTTGGTCTTTCAACAATATTCTGCAACTACAAGAAAATTTTATTCTTAGCTATAATATTTTTACATAAAGTCCTTTACTCAAATCTATAATTGCTTAATGGTAGAGTTCACCTTCTTATTCTCAGGATGATTTTTTTTCCCCAGACATCTCCTCTTCTCACAATATACATATGTATACTTTACTTGAATGTCTCGAGAGCCATGGTCACAGTTTCTAGCTGCTGTATTAAGTCCTCTGTAATAGTATTCACTGGTGATACATGACAGAAAGTCAATGCAAACTAGCTCAGATCCAAAATGAGACTTACTGGTCCCAAAACCCAGGAAAGGTGAGTGAAACTGAGGTTGAGTAGAAGCAGAAAATTGACAGTCTTCAGGATTACTTCTGTATCAGTCTTTTCCAATTTTCCTCCTGGTTAATTTAGATATATTCTAGTGAAGTCAAGCACTCTACACCAGGGACATGTTGCTGCTCTTCTTGTTTCACACTTACAATTTCATGGCCTGTCAGGTAAATCTTCCCTACTTGCAGTTAATAAAATCTTGGAGAATTAATCAGATATTCTGATATGGGTCTTGTTTATCTGCTGACTTTGGGAAAAAAAATTAACTTCCAGAGAATGAATGCAGTCACTGGAAAGAGAGAGAGAGAGCCCTTCTCTCTTCTCTTCCAGTATCATCTCAGGATTTTGGATACACATTCACACATGCCCAGTGTGTTTTTCATTTTCTTATTTTTTTTTAATTTTAGATTTATTAAAGGCTTGTGATAAAATAAATATAATGTAATTTTATCATCTTAACCATTTTTAATTGTTCAATTTGGTAGTGCTCAGTATGGTCACATTATTGTGCAACCGATCTACATTTTTTATCTTTCAAAACAAATTTTATATTTAACAAAACCTCTGTATTTCCCCTTTCATATAGCCTCTGACAATCAACATTCTATGAGCTTTACTATTTTGGATATCTCACATATATGAGATTATGCAATGTGTGTCCTTTTCTGACTGAATTAGTTCACGTATCATAATGTCTTCCAGGTTTGACTATCTTTTGACATATGGAAAATTTTCTTTTTCTAAATTTTTAAAATTTTGTTGTTATTATTTTATACACTCAATCACTGTATATCATTTAGCTTATATAGATAATTTACCCAAAGTGAAATACACCTCAAACCAGTCCAGGTGAGACTACTATACACATCAACAGGTAATAAACCATTTCTGTGTCCCCAAAATGTCTTACTTCAATATGTTTCTCCCTAATTTCCTTCCCTACAGTCTTCCCCTTTCTCACCCTCCTTTCAGAGTGTCTCGGGTCCATAACTTTTTAAAATGCTTTTATGCCCTCCAATCTTTCAGTCTCTACTGGTATTTTATGGAGTATATGAGCCACACTTTTCAATCCATTAATCTGTCTGTGTACATTTGGGTAGGTTTCATGTCTTAGCAATACTGAATAATGGTTGCAATAAACATAGATGTGCAAGCACTTTTTTGACTGAGCCTTCTCCTGCTCTTTGGCTATATGCCCTGGGGTTGAATTTCTGGATCATATGGAAGTTCTAGTTGTAGGTCTTTGAGCAACCTCCATATTATTTTCCACAGTGGCTGGACCAATTTACATTCCCACCAACAGAGTAGAAGGGTTCTCCTTTCACTACAACCCCACCAACACTTATCACTTTTGTATTTTATTTCTTCATCATTCTGACAGGGGTTATGTGGAATCTCATTGTGATTTTAATCTGCATCTCCCTTATGATAAGAGATGTCCAGCATTTTTTCATATGCTTTTTGACTGTTCATGTGTCTTCTTTAGAGAGTGTTTTTGTTCTTTTAATTTTTTTTTCAATAAGCCATTTGAGTTCCCTGTATATTCTCAATATCAGTCCTTTATCTGAAACATCTATATACATCAAGGATATTGGTCTGTAGTTTATTTTTTGTCATGTTTTTATCTTTTTTTGGGATAAAATAATGGAGGTTTCATAAAATGAGTATGGGAGGGTACCATCTTTTTGGATCTTTAGAAATAGTTTGAGTAGAATGGGAGTTAACGCTTTAAAAGTTCTGAGAAATTCAAAAGCGAAGCCTTGAGCACCTGGGCTTTTCTTCGATGGGAGGTTATTTATTACTGATTCAATCTCATTGCTTGTTATGGATCTGGTCAGGTTCTCTACATCCTCCTGATTCAATTTTGGTAGATTTTATGTATCCGAGAATTTTTCCATCTCCTCCATCTCTCTTGTTTGTTGGAATATAGTTGTTTATAGTATCCTGTAATGATGTTTTGTATTTCTATTGTGTTTGTTGTGATATTGCCTGTTTCATTGCAAATTTGATTAATCTTGTTCCTTTATCTTTTCTTAGTCAGTCAGCCAATGTTGTGTCAATCTTGTTAATCTTTTCAAAGAACCATCTTTTGCTTTCATTTTCTGCATAGTTCATGTCTTTTTGTTTCATTTATTTCTGCTCAAATCTTTATTTCTTTTTTCCTGGTATTTTGTTATTGTTGTTTTTACAATTTCCTGAGGCATGTTGTTAGGTTGTCTATTTGTCACCTTTTCATCCTTTTCTTATGCTCACTAATTCTATGAACTTCCCTCTTATGACTGCTTTTGTAATGTCTCATAGGTTATGGAAGCTCATGTACTTATTATCATGTGTTTCTGTTTTTTTTTTTTTTTTTTTTTTTTTTTTTTTTTTTGGTTAGAGGCTTTGTTTTCTACGTATGAGATTCAGTCTTCTGCATGATCTAATCTGCTATTTGTACTTTCAAGGGAGGGTTTGATTCCCTTTATTACATTTTCATCTCTAAAAATTCTGTTTGATTCTTTTTTATAATGTCTCTTACTTCTTTTAAATTCTGAAAGGACTTCCTCATTTCCTGGATTTCATTGTTTCTTTACTCTCATATCTTCTGGAGTTTAATGTCTCTTTTCTCTTGCATCTCATATAATTTTGTCACTATAAATATTCTGAATTGTTTATCTGACATTTCCTCGAGTTCCATCCATGAGTAATGTATATGGATGATAAGGAATTGGTATTTTCCTTTGGGGGAGAGATATTTTCTTGACTTCTCATACTTCTTGTGCCTCTGTGATGATTTCCAGTCATTAGGTGAATTATATGTTTCCTCCTATATTCTTCAAGTTAATTCTGGGTGTTCAAACATGAGCAGGAGATGGTGATCAGTAATCTCTCAGCAGTTCTACCTCCCTGATGCTCATCCAGCAACTTGCACTGTTGTCCCTGGAATTCGATAATTCAGAGTCCTCCCAGTTTCAAGAAAACAGGTGCACCTTGGGCTGAACTATTGAACTTCAAATGAGGAAGAGGGAAGGGGGTTCCCTGTAGGCATTGCCCTCAGCATGCTTCAGGAAACACTGAAGTCTGAGAATTCAGAGGTGTGTGTCCAGGGATGAGCCACAGTTTCTCTGCAGCTCAGTGTCCCTTCTACTCAGTGCAGCCAGGCTCACTGCTGGGCAGATGACTCAGTGGCACAAGGACCAAGACAATATGGGCTTTTCCAAGCCTTGATGAACACACCTGAGAGCTTCAGGTGTTTGGTGCAGGGGATGAGCCGTACTCTGCAGCACGCCCTTCCTGCTTTACATGATTCAATGTGATGCAAGACTGTCTGGGCAGATATCCCGATGGTTGGGGTCCAAGGCAAGATGGACTTTTCCAAGTTCCAAAGAACACACCTGAGAATTCCAAGGCCCCAATATGTATTTCAAGCTGCCAGTTCTGGGACTTGAACCACATAATTGACCCAGTAGGGTCCAGTTGTCTTAATAATCATGACACTGGCTGGGCCTTTTTCTCTTTATTCTTTTAAAACAGAGTAAAAATATGGAGAAAATAAAAGAGAAACCACACAATGCATATGTGTGGACATTAATGCATGTGAGAAATACCAATCTCTGGCTATATATTTTTAGAAGTCACCAGAGCATTTATAGAAGTTATATGTAATTACAGAATGTGGACAACAATCGATTATTCAATTTTTTGTTTTAATTATATCATATTTAATAATATGAGAGTTTGCAAAGTAAAATTGTACTCCAAAGTTTATGAAAAAGAATGACAATTTTTACCTTTCTCTTTTGTTGACACAATAAGCTTTTTTTTTGTCTCTAAATACTAATATTTTAGTATTTTCTCTAAATAACAGGCTTGCATTTCTATTATTTTTCTTCTTTTATTTTTTACATTAATTATCAGTTGTTACTTTGGAAGATAATAGCACTCTTTTCTTGTTATACTCTAGACAGTCAATTTCTCTATCTCTCTGTCCTGATATATGGTTAATATAATGAGATACATATTTTGTATTTGCTATAATAAAGAAAATGCTACAGATAAATAGTATGCCATATACTGTACTTGGAGTTTCTATAGACATGTATCCCTTAGTAGCATTAAACATTAAGATTTCTGTCCTGATACAGTCTAAATAGCAGTCTTTTGCATGTATTTATTACCAAGTTGTCACTGTGCACTATCCTTCCTTCATTATCCCAGCTGTCTGACACCGTCTCTCTTTCTCACTCTCACTCATTTCCATTTTTATTTATGTCTTTTCAGTTTCTCTTATGCCCTTCTTTTAGTCTTATTTCTGGTTTTAATCTTCATTTTAGTGATAATTTCTTCATAAACTATACATGATCAAGTTTTTAAAGATTTTATGTACAAAACACCTTTATTTGATCATAAAAGTCTATTAATAATTTGGTTCATAAAAGTATTCTAGGAGAGTTAGAGGAGGCTAAGCATTCCTAGTAAGTTCATATTGTTATAAAGCGATTTTACTTGTTTATGTGATCATAGGAAGTGTTATAGACCCTTGGACTGCCTCTTGATCTGCAGTTTTATAGTGCTTGGGAACGACTTCTGGAATCTTCTGGGTAAGCATTGAAGTTGAGCATAATTCAATTGTCATCTCAAAGTTCTAGTGATTCCTTAAAATTTTAAAATAGTATTATTTACACAGTTGTGAAGATTACAAATAAGATGATATGTGGCAAGAATGTGGTACAGCTGAAGGATAGAGGGGATATGGCATGAGAACTTGGACTGTCTCATCAGAATTTCTGGATATGAATCACGAGTTTACCATTTGCTTAGTTGTATTAAGTTTGATAAGTAGTTTTATTTCTCTAAACTTCAAATATCTGCCTATGAAATGAGATATGGGTTGGCTCCATAGCCTAGTTGGTAAAATAGCCAGATCCCATATGGGCAACCACCATTCAACTACTGGCCCCAGCAGCTGAAAAACACACTAGGCATATGTTTGTGTGTGTGCGCCCTAAATCCTGTCAGAATGGAGAAATGGAAGCTAAGAGATCATGGTGTGATCAGTTCCCATTGGGGACTGCTTTCTCCCTTTCTATTTCATTGTCTCTCTCTCATGAGGGCACATGCCCTCCAGTAATTTTAAAAACAACTGGGATAATAGCAATATCTTCTTCTTAGAACTGTTGCAAGCTTTGCCTATGGAATAGAATTATGCAGGAAGTAGTTAACTTAGTTCTAGGTACAGAGCGAAAGTGCAGTAGGTATTCCTACTATCAATATCATTTACAAAAACATTCTAGCCAGAGTTTGGTACTATAGTTCAAAAACATAAATTTCTTTTTTTTTTAAATTCCCATTATTCTATATGCCATTAATATAACAGTCCATTTAGCTAGATAATATTTAAGTTTTTTTTTTTTTTTTGAAACTGGCAGACTTAATTGGAACACTATTATGAATATCCTTGTCAGTATTCACTGTGAAAAAAATTAAATAAACAGACCATTTAAAATGTTTAAACTAAACATGTACAACACAATGAAACCTACATTAGACATATATTTCAAGCAAACTGAGATTTCATGACTCGCATTACAGAAAAACTATGTAACTGGTTTTTAACTACCCATCATTATATAGTTCTTTCTCAAGGAAATTGAAGACTGACAACCTTGTTTCCATCTGGAAACATCTAACATCTGTGGCTGTAAACATCAAAACACAGCTGCTGCAGTTCTGAGTAAGCACTCCAATTTATTTATTTTTGACTTAAAAAAAACCTTCAGTTTTCATCAAACATCACAGTTGTTAAGTCGTGTTCTTACAGCAGGAGGAAAAACAATTAAGAGAACTCTCTATATCAAACATTTAAGAACAATACTCTTTCTCATATGTCATTTAGAGGAGATACAATCTCACTTCAATTAAAAAATGTGTTTTGTTGGTGTGCCATTTTTTTTAAGAAACCGCAAAACTTAAAATTATAAGGAAATAATAGGACACATTTTATAGATAAACTATTATTAAAAAGATTGGAAAGGGAAAATTGAACTCCTCAAATTCACATAGGCAGATAGTGATAATATAATGTATAAAAGAGCCTTATTACAGTGTTTTGGTATAGCCATTTCACACTAATTTTTTTTTTTGAGAGTTTTGTTTTTTTTTTGTTTTTTTTTGTTTTTGTTTTGTTTTTTTGTTTTGTTTTTTTTTTTGCTATAGGGCGCGTGCGCTTGCCAGGCAGACATAGAGAGACATAGAGACAGAAAGCGAGAAATCACCCCCCAGGGGAGGATGGTCATGCCGCAATCCCTTCTCCTCCATTCTCCTCTCGGGATCCTGGGCACGTACACACACACGCCCGGCATGAGTTTTAAGCCACCAGGTCCAGGACACAAACCGCGGTCGACTACGTGGTAGTCTAGTGACATAGCCATTACGCTAACTGCTGGTTCCCCCGTTTCACACTAATTTTAATAAGAGAACTTTGCATCATGTTGTAATATTGAATTTTAATTATATGTGATTCTAAAAATTATTCTATGTAAAGAATAACATTAAAATTAATTTTATATATGACATATGCAGGTAGCTCTGAAGTAATACTAAAGTTTTAATCATTTCCCATTTCTTTGTCATAACTCTAATTCAGTTTCAGCGAGATTAGCTTCTTTAGCTCTCCATCTGCAACCAGAAAGACCTGGAAAAATGTTCTGCATCTTTAGTCTCCCAAAAATGCTCACCAGGTTTATTGCCCACTTTCTTTTTAGTCTTGAAGGTGTGTGGTTACATTTTTTATTGCATTTTCATTTAAACCTAGGCCCTTCTGGCTGATGTATTGTTTGGTCTTTCTATCTGCTTTGTTTCATTTTAGTAGACAGAATCATTCATGTGCTCCTTGTCTCACTACATCCACAGTTCAGCCGAGGTCTTTGATTCTAGATGAGTTGTCTGGAAGGAGAGGATGGCTAGGTCTCCTTAACCTGAAGAACTTGGGATCCTTTGGTTGTATCCATCTTTAGGGCAGTCTCGAAACAGTGATGCCAATCCAGTAAAACTAGGTTCTGATCACCAAATCAGTGATTCAAGATTACAAGTTTTTGGTAAATTTCACAAATTGTGGATTGAGAACCAGTAGTGCTGTAGAGAAGACCAACACCAAAATGAGAAAATTTTCTTCTATGGTACAAGAGTGCCTCCAAGTGGAAGAAAATTAAGATGTGTTGGTTGGAAGTGAAAGCTAAACACTACACCAAGGTCACCCAAAGTGCTTACCAGAACCTGGGTAGTAGTTATGCCTTCCACAACTAATATCAACAAAATTCACAGGTAACCTAATGAGAATTCTCCTCTAGATATGGTTAGTCTCAGAATTTTAATTCTAAACTTTCTTTAGAAAAGAAAAGTAGAATGATATGATTTATAGATCATTTCAATCCTTACTTGTAAGATTTAAACAATAGTGTCTCCTAACTCGCAAGATTATTGTAAAACTTAAATGAATTAAACTTTCCAGCATATATACTATAGAGAAATTTAGAATATACAGCAACTATTGGTGTTGTAATAATGTATGTCATATGTACAAAATACATATATGATATGTTGCATATATTTCATGTGTAGATACATAATATATGATACGTTGTATTCAATGTCAAATATATGGTATGAGATATTTGTAAAGAGAAATAAAATATTTAACACACAATTTATAATATTATTCACAAGGCTTCAGAAATGTACTATTTCTTCTAATAGATAATGCTGCAAAATGCTTTGACTTTTTCTGTGACAGAAGTACAAGAGAGCTCTGCATTAACAAGTATGGATTCAGTGATCCAATAAGTCATGGAATTTTGGGCCTTTGAATAAGAAAATCGAGTAGAATTATTGCAACTTTTTAGTGTGACTAAAGGCCCCAAATGAAGCTCAATATTATAAAACGGTCAAAGGTCTTGAGCCCTTCCGGCTCATTGCCAACATTACACTAAACAGACTAAGAGGTTTAGAACCTTTTGGGAATGTGTATGCAGCCTCTCTTTTCCCATCTTCTATGGTCAGGGATAAACTAAAACATTTGTAGTAGTTGCCTTTATCTATTACCTAGTGGCAGCAATGGAGCAGAAGGTAGCTGAAATGAGCTGTTATGCCATCTGTTGACTCAAAGTTGGCACTAACACACAGATGCTGTTTGTAAATGTCTAACTTACTCTTCCAAGAGATGCACTAGTTTTTACCTTATACAGGATTTCAGTTCTCAGTCCAAGAACATTATTTTTGGCATAGTAAACTCACTATTCTGTGACCTATTAAAAATCATCTTTCTCTTTTGGTCTAAGACCATACTAGCTAGCCTAATGGGTCTCAGCTGAATTCATCAGTTATTCCTTCTCTCTATACTCACCAGACCAACTCATTCTTGATGTAGTAAGTACTGATGATGGATACATTTGTGAATTTTGGGGGGATAAGAAGCACATCAGAGGGTACGAGTATCTAATTCTCTAAACTTTCTAAACCTCCTTAACATCCTAGAATTTAGCCTGACTAGAGACCGAATTTGGCTTTGTGTTTTAAAGCCCAGTGGATTCACATAATTGTACTTATATTTTTGAACACTGAGGTATTAAACTCTATTTGATTTGATTGTCCAGAATGGATAGTTTAATTTCAATATATCACTCTGAAGCTAAAATGAAGACATACATTTTTGTCCTAAAGAACAATGAGAGATTACTGGAGTGAAATACTTACATGAAAGAATAATTAAAAAATGAAATTTTAAACTATAGTTATTGCTTATCATGTATTTTACTTGAAAAATATTTTTGCTGTATTAAAAAATAAGTTACTTTCACTGTTTCAAATATTGAAAGTTTATTATTAGCCCATCTTTTACTAAATCTAAATTAATAAACTAAAAACGTTGAAAATAGAAGAGTAGGTTTCTCTTATCAAAAATCAGTCTGTTTTATAGAGAGTTCACTTTGCAATTCACTACACTAAAGGGTTTGGGCTTTAATTTAACCCTCCTTGTGGTAATTTAATAAATATGTACTATGATCTCCCATTTTATACAACCAAATCAGTGATGTGTGAAATTAAAACAGATGTAGAATATTAAAGAACAATCCATGGTATAGTTTACAAAGACGAGAAGGAAATAATAGTTATTGAATACTTACACAGTACATATAAATAGCAGTAGCATTAAAGCTTGCCACAGTCCTGCCTGGAAAGCAGATATCATGATCTCAAATTTTCAATGAAAGACACAAAACCCAGGGAATGTAGTTGATTAGTTAGACTAAGGTCACTAAGGAAATTTAACATGGATGTTGGATCCCATTCACCTGTCAGTTGTCAAAGTCTCTTCTGCTTCATATTTTTTTTTTTAAGAAATATTTTGTTTCTGTCCCCCCCCCCCCCCCCAGAGGCCACATGTGCTCACTGGAGAGAGAGAGAAAGAGAGAAGGAGAGAGAGAGAGAAAGTAAAAATGTACCCCCTACGAGGGATGGCCATGCTGCAATCCTTTTGCCTCCATTTCTCCCTCCTTATGGAAATTTGGGCATACACATGCCTTCCTGGAGTGTTTCTCAAGACACCAGATAGATATTTAAACCACACAGTCATTGGGATCCAGTCACTGTATTCATTCATGCCCCAAACTGGCCTGAAATATTCTTTCCCAAGAAAATTTTGAGGACTACATTAAGGACAGGGAGGCAAAGCATTAATGGCACAAAGAGGTGTGGTATTATCTATTGAAGATATTTCATAGTTTTATCAACAATACTAGGGAGAAATGTTCACCTGTTGAAATATCCATTTCGTAAGACAAATAACAATGTGATTGAATGTATGGAAGAAAATGAAATAAAAAAAAAGAAAAAAAAGTATGTTGACAGTTGAAACTCTTTTTTATTCTTCTTATTTATACATTCCATCACTATACATTATTTAGATTGTAAAGATACTTTACCCAGCATGATATTCACCTCAGTCCAGCCAAGTTGAAAATACTATACACGTCATCAGCAGGTAATAAACTATATCTGTGTCCCACAAATGCCTTATCTTTCTATTTTTCCCCCAAATTTCCTTTCATACACTCTTCCTCTCTCCAACTCTCCTTCCACTTTGTCCCTAGTGTTCATACCAATTTTCAATGCTTTTATGTCCTCCAGTCTTTCAGTCTCTATCACAGAGTGCGGACAGTCAGTATATGATAAGGGGAGACATACAATATCTCTGTTTCATAGCCTGACTTCACTCAGCAGTAAACCTTCCATATTTGTCCACTTTCTATCAAATGCCAGGGACTTATTGGGTTTTTTTTGCTGTTGTTGTGTGTGTGTGTGTGTGTGTGTGTGTGTGTGTGCGTTTTTTTTTTTTTTTTAATGGCTGAATAGTATTCCATGGAGTATATGTCCCACACTTTTTCAATCCATTCATTTGTTTGTGGACATTTGGTTGGTTCCATGTCTTAGCAATCGTGAATAAGGCTGCAATAAATATAGATGTGCAAGTGTTTTACCTACTGAGCATTCTCCTATCCTTTGGGTCCAGTGGAATTGCTGGATCATATATAGTTCTAACTCGAAGTCTTTGAGGAACCTCCATATTGTTCTGCACAGTGGCTGGACCAATTTACATTCATACCAACAATGTAGGAGAATTCCCCCTTCACCACATCCCCTCCAGCACTTACGTTATATGTGTGTGTGTGTGTGTGTGTGTGTGTGTGTGTGTGTATAATATATATATATATATAGTATATATATAGTATATATATATATATATAGTATATATATATATATATATATATATATATATATATACATTATATATATATATATAATTTTAATCTTTGCCTTTCTGACTGGGATTAGGTGATATCTCATTATAGTTTTGATCCATATCTACCTTACGATGAGGGATGTTGAGCATTTTTTCATACGTTTTTTGGCTGTTCGTGTGTCTTCTTTAGAGAGTTATTTAATCCGCTTATTTTCCCATCTTTGAATGGGGTTAATCATTTTCTTCCAGGTAAACTGCTTGAGTTCCCTGTGGGATGGCCATGCTGCAATCCTTTTGCCTCCATTTCTCCCAAACATTTTCTCCCATTCCAAGGTTTGTTGTTTCACACTAATTACTGTGTCCTTTACTGTGCAGAAATTTCTTAATCTGATGTAAAATTTTATATTGATCTTGGAATTCAACTTTTTAATTTATCCTTATTCATATGAATGCCTCAACTTAATAGATGGGAATAGATGCTTGAGTCAGTCAGCTGAGGTTTTAATTCTTGTTTTGCCAGGTACTAGCAGCATAATGTCTAGAAAGTGATGTAATAATGTTCAGTGATTATGAGGAATATAGTTATAAAGTTATTATTTACAAAGAATTTTTTTAAAAAATCCCTGCCAACTTCATAGCAAGAGCCATATATATGCTATTGGTAATTATTTTTGCATTTTATATTTTAATTCTATGCTCAAACAGCACCCTAAGTTGGACATTAATGTAGGGTTTAATATTACAATATATTTGGAGTACCATGTAGGGGTTTGTTTTCAGCCTTAGGTTCTAGGAAGAGAGGGCAGACGTGCAAAATACAAGCCTTGAAAGAGAACACAGCATAAATAATATAACACATCAGTGTCTACAGATCCAGAGCAAATAGTGCATGTGTGATGTGCTGTAAGGACAAACAAATAGTAAATAATTATTATAATAAATATTAAAATATTAAGAGTAAGCTACATAGCATAGCCAATTTAGAGAGATGTAGTCTGGCAAGAAGTATCAAAATAAACTTTTGAGCCTTTGCTAATAAAAAGTCTGAGCATTTAAAAATATAGAAGGTATCAACATTACAAGCATAGATGTTGGAAAGCTAAGGAACAAGAAAATGATTGGCAGAATAGGAATAATGAAAAAGCACATCCATAGGAGGGTATGCCTTAGTCTTATTATCACTGATGCAATGCTACCCACAGAATATTATCAAAGAAGTTATTAAAGATGTAGTCAAGCAATACCATTACATATATTTATACTGGCATTTTATGCTTAAAGTTAGATAAAATGTATTATCAAGAGTTAAAGCACACCGAGAACTGTGAGAGGTCTGAGGGTTCATGCTCCTTTCAAGTTAACATGTGAAATTACCACAATTTAAGAGATGTTTATGAAACTCTTAGGTAAGAGAGGAAAGAATTAATTACTCATGGAAAAAGCAGTAGTCCATAAATATGTATTGAAAACTCTATACCCAGACTCTTTGAGGTGAACTGATGAGATCCAGAGGCCAGGAGCACAATGAATGGTGGAAAACCTGAGAAACACAAGTCAAGGGAACAAGAGTATTTTTAAGAAAACAGTAAACATTGTAGCAAGCAGAAAACAAGCCAGTCTAGGCCTAGCTGTTGTGCCACAGTCTTAGAGCACGGCTCTGAGATGCTGTAGCTCACAGACGTGTCTGGCAGGGCAGGTTCATGCACCTGTAATCCTGGCTAACTGGAAGGCTGGAAGGAAGACGATGATGGTGTAACAAAACCCTGTCAAGGGTGCCTGCTTTTCCTTCTTTCAATATTTTTTTTTAAAAAAAAGAAAGAAAAAGGAAAAGAAAAGAAGAGGTAGAAGCCAGATTACTGATTACAAAATCAAGGAGCTATGTAGTCACACCGTAACTGTTTTGACTTACTAGTCTCCTTGCTGTTTGTCATACTCACCATGAAGGCATGCTCAGATCCATGGTACACCACCTTTCAGTAATAACTTTTATAACTTTCTTAATATAGTGAACTAAAGACCCCTCAAATAGTTGCTACAACTATGTAACAGTTGGGAGACTCCAAAGTTAGGAATAGTGTTTAAAGCAAGGAAAATTATTTATATATATATATATATATATATATATATATATATATATATATATATAAAATATACTACCTCTTGCAGAATTTGTCTTCACAGGCCTATATTTCTTTCATTAAATTACATATTACACGGAAAAAAATCTTGACCATTAGCACAATTCAATACTCAAATTGATTATGCAAAATCAAACAGCAACCCTAATCATATTCTTAATAATCTCATCATGTCTTCATTTTACTACATATATTCTATGATTGAAGCATACACTGGGTCTATATTCACATTCTGTGAAAAGAAAAAGCCTTTATAAGAAGGTGGAATATTCATTTTCAGGAAGAAAAGAACTTGAACATCTCCCTTTGTCTCCTTTCTTTTTATTCTTAGTGATTTATAAAAAAATACATATTATAAACTGTCAGTATGCATCCTTATTTTATCCCTTATAATCAAAACTTGTACTACTTAATCAAATTAAAAGTCACATCTTTTGGTTCACCATCTGTTATCTATCTATGGTGGAAATAACATAAGCAAGCCAATACACCTGTTCAAGAAATTCTGCTTATTTTGTTAAAAAGAAACTATGAATTCACAGGTTCATATCCATTGAAAAGCACTAAAATAATGTATCAATTAAATAGTGTATGGGCAAGCAGGTGATGTGGAGCTTATGGCAGCTGGATGCCACATGGCCAACTGCTTGGTTTGAGTCCTAAACCTGGCAGCCTGAAAAAACACATATGCCTAAAGTATCCAGAGATGAATGGAGGAAAAGGGATTGCAGTGTGACCATACCCTGGCGGGGGGGGGGGGGGGGGGGGGGGAGGGTTCTCACTTTCCCTCTTTCTCTGTCTCTCTTTGATGAGAAGACTCTCCTATAACCACAATTTATTTTTTTTCTTTTTTTTAGTATGAGTTCTAATTAAGTTTTTGTGAATGGAAATGTGTAGTAGTAACTCAGTCACAACAACAAGTGTCATTAAGGATCTGCTGCTGTTTACACACTTGGATACAGGAGAGATGCGAGGAAGAAGAGGTGTTTACTATATACCATTCATAGCATAAGTGAACTATGAATGAATATAACTAATTAAATCAATTTCAATAATTACTTTAGAATAACAAATGGAGAATATCATTAGTTTACAATATGAACTTTTAATTTATAACATCAATAATTACAATATTTGAATTCTATCTAAAATAATAATAAATTTTCACCACTTTTTAGATTCCTCCCTTACCCCAGCGCAAGCTACCACTGGTAACAAATGTACTGAGAACACAAGCTTGTGAAAAAGAGACATTTTAAGGTTTTTGAAAGGGCACGGTTCAACGTGGTGTCAGAACACAGTTGCTTCCCAGAAATCACCTTAAAATTAAGAGTTTTCCTGAGGCATCTCCCACCATTTCTCACTTGGTTGGCTCCAATCCTTAATCTTAGAACAGCAATTTCTGCATTATATTTGAGAAGTGTTTCATTGTAATAATTCAAAATAAATGTTGTTTCATATTATGTTGCCTTATAAAATGATTTATATGAACTTAAATGATGCATATTAATGAGTTATATTTTAGCTATATTTAGATATGGCACTAATATTAATCAATTTTGCTTCTATTATTAAATGAAATACGACCTGTTAAGATTAAGATGAATTATTTTGTATATATTATACCAAGGGTATATTTAAATCACACTATACTACAATATTGTTATAATTGTTTATTACATTAGTAATATCATCTTATTAAAGAGGCTTCTAGCCTTGATTATTTAATATGCTGAACATTTGAAAGAAAAGTAGAATATTTGTGTTGTGCTTTTAGACATTTAACCTTTTAAGAATGTTATATTGAGTAAAATTCTTACCATATTTAGCAAACTCAGAAATAAAAATATGGAATAGCACATCTTGTTTAAAAGTGGGTAATTATTTTTGGTGAATTTGAATTAGAAGAACAGTGGTTCTTTTACTACAAGTGTAATGATTTCTAATGTCTATTTATCCTTACAATTAAAGTTATTGCTGCATAACATGATGGAAAGAGTCATATCATTTTGGGAAATAAAGGCATTGACACAATATAAGGGAATTAGTTTATGAAATAAATATGTAACATTTTCTAACTAAAATAGCAACACATAGAAATGAGCACTTACCCATGTTAGCATTAACAAACAATGTACCAAGGCTCTGATTACATATCAAAATGTATCCTTAAGATGCTTAAAGATTGCAAATAATATACATGATTACTCTCTCTACTGACAACCAAAATTTAAAAAAAAATATATGGTAAGATTGAAAATATGTAGTTAAATGGAAGCAGCATGTCCAGCCACAGTGTTACAAGTGGGAAGGTGCCACTTTGTGATGGCTGAAGCCATGTGAGAGACCTGCTATTGGTTTACTGAACAACCTGAACTGGCCAGGCCCCATGGCCACACCTGTGGTTGCCTCTAACTGCAAGGTGAAGGCCAGAAGGATTGAGATGTGGCAAGACTGTAAAAAATGCCCCTTTTCTTTTTTAGTGCTCACAGTCTCTCTCTCTCTCTCTCTCTCTCTCTCTCTCTCTCTCTCTCTCTCTCGTTAGATAAATAAGTAGAGCAAAGTTTAAGACAGTGCATATAATACACTGCTTTTCATATCAGATTAGGGAAAATAATATATATTGTCATTTACTTAGTTTACATAAAGAAACATAAGAAACTAATAAACTTGTGAGAAAGAGAAGGGATGGGAAAGAGGATGGGGGAATAAGGGTGGGCACAGAATGTCCAGTGTATTACTTTTCTTATTTTTTTTGTTTTTGAAAAATGTAGCATACTATACTATTTTGTTATTTTAAATGTAATAAAATGTTTAAAACATGGCCAAAACATATAATTTGAATGGATATTATTTTAAAATACCATTAAAATCTATAAGCCAGTGATACAATGGAAATAGAAGTCACTGAATGTGCTAGCTAGCAGGTGGTGTGGTGGTTAAGGCACTGGACTCCCACAAGTTCGTTTGAGTCCCAGACCCGGCAACTTGAAAATCATCCCCAAATGTGTGTGCATGATATAGAAAGGCCCTGAATTCATAAATAACTCAGGGCTGGTAGCTGCCCGAATTTTCTGCCCTCCATCAAACTTATTGCCCCTCCCTGGAGCTACAGGGTAACCTGAAAACATTGAATAGATTAGTACTTTGAATAAATTGGTATCTTGAATAGTTTAGTGTCTTGAATAGATTAGTACCTTGAATAGATTAGTACCTGAGTAGATTGATACTTGAATAGTTTAGTGCCTTGAATAGATTAGTGCCTTGACTAGATTGGCACCTTGAATAGTTTAGTGTGTTGAATAGATTAGTACCTTGAATAGATTAGTACCTGAGTAGATTGATACTTGAATAGTTTAGTGCCTTGAATAGATTAGTGCCTTGACTAGATTGGTACCTTGAATAGTTTAGTGTGATGAATAGATTAGTGCCTTGAATAGATTAGACTTCCTGCTTCTCTGACTCCTCTCTTTGACACTGCATAGGGTGGGTCCTGAGCCCATTCCCCATCTCTAGACCTCCCCTTCACCAAATTCTCCATAAGAAACTGTGTTCAACCCCTAGTGGGGGCTGGAGATTTAGAGTTTTAACTCCTTCATGCCCGCTGGCATAATAAACAGTTCTCCTAATCTCTCCAAGTGCTCTTTTCTATTCCTCAGTGTCTGATTTTCTACATTTTCGTGCATTGACCAGGAAATGGAATTAGACTGGCCCTTTGAGCCACTGATCCCAGGGCATTTCCTCCAGAACAGGCACTGTGGTGTGGAAAGATGGGTGAACCTCTATCTCGTTTAATGGGATCTCTCAGCCAGGGTGACTGCCCCAAGACTGAGCATTTCTGGATCATCAGACTCCAATTGTAGAGAAAGACCAACTCCTAGAACCTGATGTATCAACCTTGGTCAACAATGGTTATCTGGTAAGCCCCGGGAATCTGTAGAGCCCTAGTCAGACCCACTCCATTTGGAAGAGGAGACCTGTGCATTCTCCTTCAGTCACAGAATGAGCAGGGCTCATCTGGTAATTGGTTGGTGTGGGGAGGGAGTGTATAACCTCTGAATGAATGTGAGTTTGTGATTAGTGGCTGAATGAATGTGTTGTGGCTCCATGGCTTCTTGCAAAGGAACATGATTGGATCTGTTTAACCCCGTTTCTGTGGTAGTTCCCTGAAGGCTAAATGGCAAAATTGGCGCTGAGGGACTTCTTCCCTCTCCACGTGTTCAATCCCACAGAGGTTCTATATCCAATTGCTTATTGCCAAGGAGATACACAAAATCTGTGAGGACATGGCCAGACAGGCCGAGGGGAGGGTTTATCCTGTAGAGGCAGATAGGCAGAGCAGCAAATGTCAGGTTGCCGATTCTGTCTTCAGAAACTAGGCCACGAGTTCCTCCTGACTGTGACAAAAACAAAATGTTCTCCAGGAGCCCATCCCCCAGGAGCCCGTCCTGACCCTCCCACAAAGGCTTCCACCATGGAGCAGAACCTGCCCACTGTGTCTGGGAAAGGAGAGAGCAAGCATCATCCTCTACCTGACAATCTTCCTTCATTGATTAGCTCAACAGATTTCCATTCCTTTGTCCTCCTCCATTCCACCTTCCACCTGCCGCAGAATTACCCCTCTCCAGCACCAAGGTATCCACTGTTGGGATACCGAGAGGATAGACCCCAGAGAGCGGCTGCTATGTCCTTCCGACTACAGCCCTTGGTTGAGGCCTTCCTGCAAACTTGAACAAACTTATCACTTGCGCTGCCTGGCCTTTTCAGCAGCACCCCCAGGAGGCTGCACAGCTTCTGAGTCTGTGAGCTAAGCTCCACCCCCAGGAGCCACCATCCCTCCAGAGTGCCCAGATCATCACTTCCTCCAACCAGTGATCTCCCGAGCCTTTTGGAAGTGCAGGCTTTTGATAATAGAGAGGTCAGAGAGATTTGGGGTATGATGGGAAAACCCCAGTCCAAGTCATCCAAGCCCACCATGCTGGACTGTATGCTGACTAATTTTAAAAAAGGCTTTTCTGGTGATTATGGAGTTAAAATGAAACTGGATAGGTTGAGAGCCCTCTGTGAGGCTGAATGGCCCTCTTTCAAGGTTGTACTGCCGCCACAGAGAACCTTACATCTCCCTACTCGGTGGGCTATGTACAACGTTGTTATTGGCACCCCTGGCCACCCTAAGCTGTTTCCCCTATGCTGACTCCTGGCTACAGATAACCCAAGTCATTCCACCCTGGACATAAATCTGTATCGAAGAGAAAACCAATGCATTATTTTGGTCACCCATATCATGCCCCCAGTACCAAACTCTGACCAAAAGAAACCCACAGCTCCAATCCTGCAGGGCCACCCAGAGGAGGAGACATTAGCAGCTCCACCCCCATATGTTCCAGCTGAGACAGTAATCAAAACTCAGCCCCCATCTGTTTTCCCTGGGGCCTAAGGAACAGCATGAGGAACCAGCACCAGCTCAGGGAGAGGCCAGTCACCCTGAATCCCACGCCCAGATCCAAACTCACCCACCATCACTTGGTGAACCGCTGCAGCCGAGTCAATCTAACTCTTCAAATGCCCCTTTGGGAGATGGGAGGACTCCACCCCATGCAGATAGATGCAGATGAGGCTATGACAGAAGGCAGAGAAACTCTCTACTACCAGCCCTTCTTGCAGGCATACCCAAAGTACTAAGAAGAGAATGCAGGAGAAGGGATTGTGGCATGGCCAACTCCCCTGGGGATGACTTCTCACTTTCCCTGTCTTTGTCTCTTTCTGTCTGTCTTCTGCAAGTGTAGACAACCGAAAAATGTCACTGAGTATGTATTTGCATCCACTATTTAAAATACTAATATATATATACATATATATATATATATTATTCAATGGGCACATAATATACATTTGAAAATCCAGGTTTTATGAAATATTTAAATATTTTTTCTCATCTTACACATTAGAGAATAACAACTTCCTCTCCAAATAGTAATGTTCTAGATTCCCATTCTGATTGTTTCTATTTTCCTTTCACATGGTAATCAGTAAAATTGCACAAAGGTATTTTTGGTTTGCTCGGTTAAAAGTAATATCTTATATTCATTTGCTAGCCTGGGAAATAAAGGTGTTTTTGAATATCTATTTTTTTTTAAATTTATCACCAATCTTCCTAATTATCAAGGAATTTTAATGCTATAATGTACATTAATTATGAGAAATGTGTTGCACAGTATTTCATGTTTTAATGACTTAAAAGGTATTTATCTCAAAACCATCATTATAGTATTGACTTCCTAGTCTAGATGTTCCCTCCAGACAGCATTTCTGGGAAATCTGTTGCACTTTAAAAGTTCCAGCTATCATGTCTATGTAAATTATTTCCATATCAAGATGTTGTGCCTTGATCTTGATAAGCCTAGTCTAGCATTTTTTTAAAGAGAGATTTTTTCTCTGTAGGGCAAGTGCACTTTCCAAAGACAGAAAGACAGAAAGCCAGAAATCATCCCTGGTGAGGCTGGCCACACTGCAATCCCTTCTCCTCCATTCTCCTCTCGGGATTTTGGGCTCGTGCACACATGTGCCAAGTATGAGTTTAGGCCACCAGGTCTGGGACTCGAATCATGATCATTCCCAGTGGAGTCCAGGGATATAACCATTCTACCATCTGCTAGTCTCTAGTTCTGCATTTTTCAACTGCCAAGATTTCTTCCACCTAAAATTTAACACAAATCGCCTAAAATAGAAATTGTCATTATTATACCATGAAAATATGCCCTCCCTCAGGGAAGTGGATCAAAGTTGTCATATTGTAGCTGCAATTTGAAGATTGAAAAGAATATAATAAAGTGGAGGGGAGTCAGAAAGAAGTGAGAACAACATATTACAAAGATTAATACGGTATAACTGATATTAAAAATAAATGACCACTCAAAAACAATTTTGGAATTTTAAGTAACTTATATTTTGAACATTTCTCAATTTTTTGAGAAAATTTACTGTGGAAAATACAATATTCTTCTCAAGATGACTGAGGATTGTTAAAACTTAGAGCAACTTAACCATTTCTGGCTTTTAGTATTCTGTTTTTCCTTAAATCCTATTCCTCATGGACTCACCCAGCCTCTTTCTCTTTGCTCTTGACATGGACCAGAACAAGGATTATTCCTACGATTTCTTCCCTGCATCCTTCACTCAAGGAGCATGTGTAGCAAGAGATGTACCACAGGAGGTTTCTGTGGTAGCAATAAGGCACTCTTTAAAAATGCACTCATTCTATAGAAAACCCTGATGAGGAGTCTCAGTCAGGAGCCCTGCAGTTGGGAATTTGATCTCCAGCCACATTTTTCATCAGATTTCATTTATTTTACCGCATTCTCCCTTTTCCCCTCTCCCTCCCTCTGTCTTCCTCCTCCTCTCTATGAGATGAACTCATCCTTAGCTCCACAACTCCACAACACACACATTTTCACTGTTATGCAGACTGTGTAGCTGCTACCTCTTATTTCACTGTTTTAAAGACTTAGTTAAAATTTCTTTTTCCTTAATCATCAGTTAAAAACTCTGTAACCAGGACACTGTCTCATGTTATATTTTCTTCGGGTCCAATTTATGCTTTCTTTTGTAAAGTTTATTTATTCATTTCTGAGAGAGAGAAAAAGACAGATAAGAAATCTCAACAGGATGTCATATAGTGACTCTCCCCCCAGCCTTCCCAGGAAGCCAGGGTCAAAGACACTTGCGCGTGCACCTGCGATGTATGGGTTGATCCAGGAACCGAACCTTGGTTTTTCACATGAATTCATATCACCAAGGGGTACACTTCTGCTGTGCCACCATGTCCCATGTTCTAGTCTTCATCCTGCTCTCTCCACTATGCTTTCATGACAGTCTCCTAAAAGAGATTTTGAGATTGCATATAGTTTATATATAAAGTAAACTGGAATACAAACTATTTAAGTAATGTTGCATGCCTTTTACTGTGCAATAGCTTGATACAAGCAGATATATAAGAAATATATGCTACAAATAGCTTGAGCAACATCTTTCCCTTATATCTATAATATTGGGTTGTCAGGAAAGTCATAATGCAATATTGATTCACCAGGAATGTCATGACCTAATATATTATTTTAATTTTTAACAAAGCAACTATGATACTCTGGCCCAGGCTCTGTGGCATAGTTGGTAATGTAATAGACTGCAGATTTGGAGCCCATGTTTAGACCATAGTTGAGTATACAGTCAGGGCTGAAAATACACTGGCATGTGTGCATGGCCCCGGGTCCTGGCAGGCTGGAGGGCTTCAGGAAGGGGATCATGGAGAGACCAAGCCCTGTGAAGGGTGCTTGCTCTCTCCTGTGCACATATACATACACACACACTCTGTCATGAATAAAAATACAAATAAATAAAGAAGGGAAAAATACTTAAGAAAATATAATGTTCTATTTGTAGGTCCAAGTTTATTGCAGCATTATTCACAATTGCTAAGGCAGAACCAGCCCAAATGCCCACAAACAGATGAATGCAAAAAAGTGTGGGACATATACACTATGTAATACTACTCAGCTATAAAAAACAGGACCCTCAGAGTTTATAGAAAATGGACAAATAAAGATTTACTGCTAAGCGAAGCAAGCCAGACTATAAGAGAAGCATGGTATGTTCCCACTCGATATAGACTGAATGTCAGCACTAAATGGCAGAAACTTAAAACAGGAAGGGATAAAAGTATGGAAAGCAATGGTGATACTGGAGATAGTGTAGGAGGAGGATGGGAAATGGGAGGATCAGAGGAAGAGAATCAGGGGAATAAGAGGGAAACAAAACATTTAAGGAATCTAAGGTAAAAAGAAAACTGTTGTAATCAATGTGTATGGTAGTGTCTTTGACTAAGCCAATATACAGTGTATTCATGATGGAAAAATTCATTTGGCATGCTGTAGTGATACACAGGGATTGAATGTAAAAATAAATAAATAATAAAATTTTTAAAAAATGAAAAAGAAAGCATAATGTTTTAAAGGTCTACTGTGTTTTCCATTGGATAATGACAAATTGTAATGTACATATTCACGGTGTCTAAAGTAATACTATAATACACATATATACAATGTGGGTCAATTGAATAAGTAACATATACCTCACCTGAAATATTTATTCTTCCTGTTTAATGGACACATTGTACCTTTGACCAACATCTTATTTTTTCATTCCCTAGCTTCTAGAACCCTCCATTCTGTTATCTGTGAAGCTCTACTTGTAAAACACAGTTTTATAAATTAAACAGAATAACTCTTCAAAAAAAAATATCCCAGGGACCAGCAAATGGAGTGGTAGTTAAGAGCTCTGGACTCCCATATGGCCGACCACAGTTCAAGTTCTGGTCTTGGCAGCTTGCTTTCGCACTATCCTTCTCTCCCTCTCTCCCTCTTTCTGTCTCTCTCTCTCATTCTGTCCCTCTCTGGTCAAATTAAGAAAAAATTAAGAAAAAAAAGCTAAATAAAAAATAATAATTATAAAAAAAATCCGTAGTTCTCAGGGCTGGCAGATGGCGTTGGGGTTAAGGAAACGGACTTTGACATGGCTGACTGCAGTTCTAGTCCTGGACCTGGCAACTTGCTTTCTCACTCCCCCCACCCCACCTCATGTGTCTCTCTCGGGTAAGCACATGTGCCCTAAAGCAAATAAAAAATATAACAATTAATAAAATTAAATCAATTCTTTCAAAAAATTCCATAGGTCTTAATTGAAGGTTAAGAAGGAAATGCAAAGTATATATTTTTTTCTTGTAGAGATGAGAAATAAAATAAAAAATATGGTTATCAGGTAGGTAAACTGTTCCCAATCAAAGCCTCAGAGGAACAAAGAACAAAAGAAGAAGAAAGAAGAAGAAGAAGAAGAAGAAGAAGAAGAAGAAGAAGAAGAAGAAGAAGAAGAAAATTATTTAATTCAAAATTTAGCCCATAAGACAGAGAGAAATTTAGTATACTGCACTAAGTTTAATTCTAAATTTTAATTATGAGTTGATTATACTCTCATATATAGATAGAACTTGGATGGGTTCCAGCCTTTAGGGAAATAAATATGCTAACATTTATTAACTACTTAATAATATTAACATATTATATAATTACATTGTGATTACATTGTATTATTAACATTACATATCACATACATTATATGTGATGTGTGTGCATGTGTGCACATATATATCACCTATAACCTAGAAATCTCACATCTGGTATGCATTCCATAGAGCAAAAAAATTCTGATATGCAAGGACGCATGTAGAAGGATATTAACTGAAATGCTCTTTAATGTACATGAAAACTGGGAAGTGTCTTTCATTATCAATATTTAGAGTCCAGTAATAGAAATACTAGAGATTATCTTCTCTAACTCTCTCATTTTAAAGCTCAGGGAAAGAAGTTGAGAGTTTAAAGTCACACAGCTGGTAGTTTGCTCAGTCATCTGTAATAGAACTCCTTCGACATGCAGTTTCATTTTTACTGACAAGGAATTTATGTACCGACATAAAAATTCTCTTTTCAAAATTAATCTCTGAAGGTCGATGAGACATGTACACCAAGGATTCTTATCAGCATGATTCTTTGAGGAGAGGAGAAGACATGGAGTGGATAGTGATGCTTTCTCTGTATGAGAAAAAAACACTTTTAATGTTTCTGTATTAATGTGTGCAGAAACTTGCTTTCAGAAAATGGCAGAATAAGAGCATTTTGAAAATAAACATTTCACTGTAAAAATAAGATTGTGCTCATTAGTAACTTTGGAAAGCACAGAATATCCAAAGTATATATTTGAAGTCATTATAGGTTTTATTGATCAGGGATAATGTCAAAGTAAATTACTTATAAAGTGCTAGTAATATACATGAGTAATTATTTTATTTTAGAAAATTGGCCCGGGGGTCAGCAGATGGTATAGTGGTTGAGGCATTGGACTCCCACATGGCCTTTTGCAGTTTGAGTCTTGGATTCAATGCCTTGAAAATCATGCCAGGTTCATGTTCATGCATGTTCAAAATCCCAGGAGAAGAATGAAGGGGAAGGGATTGTGGTGTGGCCATTCCCCCTGAGGTGATTTCTCACTTTCCCTCTTACTATCTCTCTGTGTATTTCCCCAATGAGCTCACACTCTCTATGGCAAAAACCTTAAAAAAAAATTGGCCCATGTGATGTCCACCAAAATTTTTAATACATTGGAAACATTTTTTCATTTAATTAAATCTTGTAACATTTTACATTAATAGTTACATAACAGCCTATTAAATACATGATGTTTATTTATTGAGCTAAGCATATATATTTGGAATTCAAATGGTTTCCAATTAAAGCTATTTTCAGAAATACATTCCATATGTCCATTGTTTCCTCAGCATATATTAATAGAAATAGTCTGCATCATGAGAAATGGTATAGGTTGTCTTTGCTCAGTTTTGTTTAACTTAACTTCTGTTTATTAAATTATTCAGACTTTATGTGCAAAATTATACTCCCAACAGTTTTATAAGTATATGTTTATACTTCAAATACATAAACTTGTCTTATCACTATGTAAAAATATTTCCCAATTTTATGAATAAACTGTGATAGGGCCAGCCGGTGGCTTGGTGGTTGAGTCAGCTGGATCCCACCTGGCAAACTAAGCAGTTTGAGTTCCGGATCCAGAAGCTTGCAGAACAAACTGGGTGTGTGTGCCTGTGTGCTCAAAATTCCCAGAAGAGAATGGAGAAGAGACTACAGTGTGGTCAGCCTCCCCTGGGGGGTACACCTTAAACTTTCTCCCTCTCTCTTCCTCTCTCTAGTTAGTGCATATGCCTTATAACAACTTTTTTAAAAAAAGTAAAAGAGAACTGTGGTAAATCGTTATTCTATTTTCCTATGTGTTGAGTTAGAACACTTAAAAAGAATGTCTTCCTTAGTTATCTAATCTTTATTTCTAGCACTTTTATGATTTTTTTTTTTAGATATTTTTGCTATAGGTCATGTGCACTTGCGAGAAAGACAGAGACAGAGAGACAGAAAATGAGAAATCATTCCCCAGGGGAATGGCCATGCCTCAGTCCCTTCTCCTCCGTTCTCTTGGGATTTTGGCATGCACACATGTGTACCCAATCTGAGTTTCAAGTTATGATTTCTGGGACTTGAACTGTGGTCAGCCATGTGGTAGTCTAGTGACTTGCTATGTACTGGTCCTTATGATTTATTTATTTATTTTTTATTTTTAATTAATAAATTTACATTCATTCACTGGGCATTGTCACAGCATACAAAATGCGATTTCCCATCCAGAATATACTGCATAGTGGCTTAATCATACACGTTATTGTCAATAATTTTCCATTTCTAGTTTCATACACACACACACACACACATGTATATACATATATACATATACATATTACATATATATATACATATATATATATATATATATATATATATATATATACACTCTCCCTATTTCTCACCCTCCGCCATTTCCCACCCTCTTCCCACACAATCTCAGGTGTCCACAGTTAATTTGCCAGCGTTTGCTTGTGTTCACCAGAGACAGAAAAAGAGAAAGAGAGAGAGAGAGAAGAAAAGTTAGAAAGCATGCTCAAGGATTGTCATATCACAATTCCTTCTCCATTTCTTCCTTATTTGGGGATTTTGGTCATGCATGCACTCATGTTTGGAATGTTTTTAAAGCCACCAATAAGGGACTAGAACTACATTGTTGGTCATGTGGGATTCAGTCACCTTAACCACTATACAACCAACTGATGTGTATTTTTATTTTTAGCAGGTGTTGTGGTGGTTAAGGTACTGAATTCCCACATGGCTATCTGTGTTTGAGTCCCAGACCTGGTAGCTTGAAAATCACAACAAATAGGACATGCATGATAAAGCCACTATGCAGTATATTCTGGATGGGAAATCACATTTTGTATACTGTGACAATGCTCAGTGAATGAATGTAAATAAATTAAAAACAATAAATTTAAAAATTTTAAAAATAATAAAGTAAACATAAAAATCACAACAAATGGATAAATAAATAGAAACTAATAAAAACAGTTATTAAGTTTAAAATGTTGTTTCTTTATTTTTAAAATTTGCCATTTGTGCTTCTTTTCTCTTTATAAATATTTTCCTATTTTATTGGCCTTGGCAAAAAAGTTTCTCTAGTCTGAAAGTATCAGATTTGTTATTTCTATTTTTAATGAACTAATTTCTGTTTTTATAATCATTGATTTAAATCTCTTACTTCTTTATCATTTATTTATTTTCTTCTGACCTTAGAAGATTAATTAATATTTATATTGAAATTTTATAACTAATAATATTTTACCCTATGGTTTACTTATGAATTTTGCTTTGGCCACATTTTACATATTTCAGTATAGATTGTTTATTTAAATTTATTTTTACATTTAATTTCCAGATTTTATAGGAGCCAAATAATTAGTAAATGATCTTTTCTTCATAAACTATCATGTCTCACACTATTTTTATGTATTTTACCTGATGTACACATATCTATCCTTTTGTAGTACATTTTTAATTTTTGAAACAGTTTTCTGATTATTCTTGTGGCAAGATTATCAATCACATCTGTTAGTGCTAGAAAAAGCAATTCTTCTAGTAACTTTAGGTAAGAAGGGAATTAGTAGTCATGATTAGTAATCATAAAGTTATGGGACTACCTGGATCAAAGATTTATGCTGATCCATTATAAACTTTGGCAACACTTTGATATGGTTATTAATCTACTATTCAGATTCACTCAAATCAAGAAGCTTTAAATCACTGTCAAAGATGGATGTGTTTTGTACAATAGGACGCTTTAGGTAGCCACAAAACGGCACTCAGATAGGATGTGGTGGGTGGTGCCTCATGCTCATCATGAGATGTGCAGAGGAGAGATAGCTGTGTGTGCTACTCAGTTTGGTTTGATAGAGTTATTTTCCTTCTTTCTCTTTCTTTTTCTTTTTCTTTCTTCCTTCCTTCCTCTTTATCTTTCTTCCTTTTTCTTTGTCTTCTTTCTTTTTTCTTTTTTTGAAATGTGTACATCAAAATTAATTACTTTCTGAGTATTTATGTGACTCTAGGGTGCATAAACAGTGGGACATATCAGGACATCTATTAATAGCCTGCCTTGCAGAGAATTGGGGTTCAGCAGTTGCACATTTCCCTATGTATCTCCTGTGACCTGAAGGAAGCTGTTTATTAAGTTGCTTCTGATCTAATTTTTTCTCTTTCTTTCTCTCTTGCTCTGTTTTTTTTTTTTAAACATCATTGTGTATGTTACAGCTTCTAATCTTTTGTCTATTTTAGTTGCTATTAATTTTTTTAATTGCCAGAGTCCATGTCTTCACAGAGAGGAATCCTCTAATGGGGGACTCCTCTATGATCACACTACAGTCGTTTTCCCTTCATTTGTCTACCCTGTCAGGATTTGGGGCAGATATACACAGGTTACTGGCATGTTTTTCAAGCTGCTGGGACTCAGATTTGAATTGCAGTCAGCCATGTGGGTTCTGATTTTCTATGCACAACATTCTACTGCTGCACTGTAGGGACAGCTCCTGTCAATTTTGTGTCTAACAATGTGTTTGTCTTTGATGAAGAAATTTATTTAGAATTTTTTCAACATTTTTTGTGTGTATCTTTAGAATAATCAAGAATCAACTAAAAGGTAAAAGAAACAGGATTTTCTTTCTTTACGTTTTTAAAGACTTTAAAAAGATTTTATAATCTTACCACAACAGGCTAGGAGGTAGCATAGAGATTAAGGTGTTGGACACCCACATGCTCAAAGACAGATCAAGGCCCAGACCTGGTGGCTTGAAAATTATGCACGGTATGTGTGCATGTGTGCCCAAAATCCCCAAAAGAGAATGGAAGAGAAGGGATTATGATATGACTAATTTCTCACTTTCCCTCTCACTGTCTCTTTTTCTCTCTGATGAGCACATATGATCTATGACAAAAACCTATTAAAAGAAAAAAAAAAACTTGCCACAAAACAATACAATACTGATGCCAGTGAAGAGGCATATGCACAAAAAAGTAATCTCAGTCATAATTGATAAATGAAGCATGCAATAGCAAGAACTATAACTGTGCATGAGATATCAGAAAGACAGAGAGAGAGAGAGAGAGGGAAGTTGGCATCCTAATAGATGACTAGTACTGCTACGAAATGGTAATTTTGGAAAGCAATTTGTTAAACAATTTGCATCTGTAGTCTATGAATATATAAATGTTAACACCTTTTGCTATTTGAATTCCACCTCTACGGATTCATTTTAATTAATTTTAAATACTACATGCATAAAAAGGATGACATAATTATTAATTTACTATGTAACAAAACTGTAAATTATCAAAATGTTTTGAACATAAAATAATTTAAATGATGTTTTCAAGTATATAGGAATTCTATAAGTAAGATAATGAAAGATACAGAAGTTTACTATGATTTAAAAATAATAAAATATGTAAAATGTTATGAGCACACTGTTGTAATAAAAAGTAAGAAAAAAACATAAAACTAGCAATGCTTGTCTAGTAAACAAAGTTATACAAGGTGGTAGAATTAAGGATTATATTTTACTCTTTCAATGTTTAGAAATGGAATGAAATTTTAAAATAATAAAATATTAAAACTAAATAAATTTTTCCTGGGTCAGCAGTTGGCGTAGTGGTTACGTCGTTGAACTCCCACATGACTGTGATGTTCCAGTCCCAGACCCCGTGGTTCGAAAATCAGGTCAGGCTATATGTGTACATGCCCAAAATCCTGGAAGGAGAATGGAGAATTTGAAAAATGTGGTATGACCTTCTCTCCTTCAGGGATGATTTCTCACTCTCCCTCTCACTGTCTCTGTCTCTATCTCACTTTGGCATGTGCACTTTCTCTATGGGAAAAAAATCATAAAAAAAAAAATCTGAGACAGCAGGTGGAATAGTGGTTGAAGTTCTGGACTCCCACATAGCCAGCTATGGTTCAAGCCCCAGACACGGTGGCTTTCTTTCTCACTTTCCCTCTCTCTTTTCTCTCTCTCTTCTCTCACATGTGCCCTATGGCAAATTTTTAAAAATGAAATCAATTTTTCTATTCGTAATAAATTATAAATTTATGAAATTCTGGGTATTATACATCAAATTCAAAAGAACTGCTTCATTATTTCTTTATATACATACATATATATATGTGTGTGTGTGTGTGTGTATGTGTATTTTTTATTATTATTCATAGATTAAATCGCTATACATCATTTAGATTGTGAAGAGACTTTACTCAGTATGATAAACACCTCAGTCCAGTCCAGTTGAGAGCACCATACACATCCTCGTCAACAGATAATAAACCTCATTATTTCTTTCATTCAAGTGAAAGCCTCCATGTAAGTGAAATCTAGGCAGGAATTTCTAAAGATAAAAAAATTAAATATTACATTTGAATTTATATTTTGGATATGGTAGATGGACAGTATTCTTGGATTAACTTTCTACCTCAAATTTTACTTTTTAATTGTTGGATTTCTCTCTCTCTCTCTCTTATGCACACACGCATACACAGAACACATCAAGAAACACACACATACTCACAGACTTTTTTTTCTTTTTCCATTTGTAATTTAATGAAAACTTCTCACCTCTCTTCACCCATTTCTCTTATAATGGGCTCAGGGTCCAGCTTTTCTCTTCTGAGATATTTTCATTTAATGTTTTTTGTTTTCTTTCGTTTTTAAATTTTTGTCATAGGGCACATAGACTCACCAGAGAGAGAGAGAGGGTCAGTGAGGGGAAATGTGAGAAATCATTCCACAGGGGAGTTGACCATGCTGCGATCCATTCTCCTCCTGGGATTTTGGGTGCACATGCACCTGTGCCCAGTATGATTTTCACACTGCCAGGTCCTGTTCTTGAACTATGATCAGCCATATGAAAGTCCAACATTTGACACCTACTGTCATAATGTATTGCAACTCTGTAAGGCAAGTTTCTCTCCAGAAACTGTGACTCCATCTCCATACATTCCATAGACACTCCTCTAGATATAACTATTAATACCTGCAAACACCTGAGTTTGGTTTGACTCTTGACCCTTGTCTGACTTCATGATACTACTATACATACTTTTTGAACTGAGTTGAAAATAGGCACATACCAGTGTGGAAAGAGGAGATCCAGAGACTTTCTATAGAGACCATGGACAAGGGGGTATTTGGTCTGTCCGTTATTTTGTTGTTTTTGTTTTTAATTTTCTGAATGGTATGGACACTCTCTGGAGAGAGAGAGAGAGTGAGATTGGAAAGTGAGAAAGCACCTTCTGTGGGGATAACCAAGCTGCTAATCCTTCTTCTCTACTTTCCTGTGGAAATTTTGGGCATGCACGCACAGGGGCGCATGTGTTTTTTTCAAGCCGGCGGATCTGACTTGGACTATGCTGGACTCAGCTGTCCTAATTGCTGTGCCACCTGGGTGGCTGCCAGTGTTGTTTTAATGAATGAAAATCCCCAGCTATATAATCGTAAAATATTTATAAAAATTTTTATAATAAAAAGCAGGTTGAAAATAAAAAATGGCTTTTGAGCTTTGTTATACATATTTTTAAAAAACAATAGAAAAGATTTGAAGTTAGGTTAAAATAGACATTAATTAAAATGTAATAGTGATATGTTTACAAATATTTACTTATACATGGGAGTGATCAATGATTTCTAAAATGCTCAAATTTTTAGGATGTACTTAAAGTAAGGAGCTGTATTTTATATAATAAATTCAGTTATTTTTTATAATCATCTTAGATTACATTCAGGATAAATATTTTATTAAAAGAGCATATTATGACTAAAATATATGAAGCTACTGTGTTAAGATTCAAACAGGAATAGAACAAAGATCTTAATTTAAAGAACTTCTAGTCTATGATATTGGTAGTGAGAGGGAGCAAGAGAGAGATGAATAAAACTAGAACTATTAGGACAGGTAGAGAAAACGATAGAGATATTCTAAAGAATATATAGAGGGGGGAACCAACAGTTAGCATAATGGCTATGTCGCTGGACTCCCATGTAGTCGACCGCGGTTCACGTCCCGGACCCGGTGGCTTAAAACTCACACCGGGCGCATGTGCATGCGTGCCCAAGATCCCGAGAGGAGAATGGAGGAGAAGGGATTGCGGCGTGACCATCCCCTCTGGGGGGTGATTTCTAGCTTTCTGTCTCTATGTCTCTCTGTCTGTCTGGCGAGCGCACACGCCCTATAGCGAAAACTTCTCAAAAAAAAAAAAAAAAGAATATATAGAGGGTAATTTAAAACATACTGAGTGTTAAGAAAAATTTTGGACATGTAGTTTTCTATGGATGCTAGATTATAAAATTTGTCTTACATAAATTTATTTCCTAGGAGTTCATCCTGAACTAGCAAGGTCATTAGCATACACAAGATGTTACCCTGTGAAATTACAGCAATCTGATTCCTCGAAACTGCTCGCAGTGACGGCGTGATTTTGGTTAATGTGAATTTCAGTTAATATAGTAACTACCATGTAAAGTCTAACTGCCTGTACTTCATGATAAATAATAATTGTGTATTTGTATTGTACAAAATATTTTATACTTCATAATTTTCTTTAGTTTGTTAGACTCATCACATGTTATGTGTGTGAATGTGTGTTTACTTTTGTGACCTCGAAGATGGTACTGTCCAAAAATAACTCTCTGGAAATTACCTTCTTGAGGAAATGACCGTTCTGTTCTCTAGCTCACTATTATTTGGAAGAGCAATATTATGCAAACAATTGTCCTATCCATTTCATGGATATTACGAATGATTGGACTCTGACACTCAGTAACAATTTCCATGGAATTTCTCTGTAATAGATTAATAAGACTAAGTTGACCCACTTGCAGTTAATGTCATGTGTGGCCAGTGCCTTCCAGTGTTCTCTCTCTCAGCAAATTTTAATCAGACCAAATGTGATGTTGCACCATAAAATTTGTGTAACTGACAAGGCATTTAAAACATAGCCTAGCTTAATAGCATTAGCCCAGCAGCCAATATTCCACAAGTGCTGTGACCGAGAAGTTTCTCACACCGGACGTGACCACCAGATGGTATCGATCGGCCATATGCTGCGATGCCTAGATGAGCAAAACGATACATGCCCTGCTGCTTCATTCAACAGCAAAATCGACTGTGTGGATTAATACACGCAGGGGTAAGGGATAGAAGTAAAGGAAAGGAAAGAATATGGAAAGAAGATGATGCAATCAGTTAACAGATAATTCTGATATTTTTTCTGCACTCTATGAAGCTCTACTTACGAAAGACAAGGTCTAAAGTAGAAATTGTAACTAAAAGGTAATATAATATTCTATACTTTCTTAATTTCTGTAGCATTATAGGAGTCTTTCAATACTTTGTAACTCTTGGGACCAGCAGTTAGCGTAATGGCTATGTCACTGGACTCCCATGTAGTCGACTGCGGTTCGTGTCCCGGACCTGGTGGCTTAAAACTCACGCTGGGCGCGTATGCGTGCGTGCCCAAGATCCCGAGAGGAGAATAGAGGAGAAGGGATTGCGGTGTGGCCATCCCCCCTGGGGGGTGATTTCTCGCTTTCTCTCTCTCTGTCTCTCTCTGTCTGTCTGGCAAGCGCACGCACCCTATAGCAAAAACCTCTCAAAAAAAAAAAAAAATACTTTGCAACTCAAATTGTTACTGTATAAAATCAGGAAGGACAATATAAATTATGATTACCCTAAATAATTATCTAATGTTTTAAGCCCCACAAAGTTTCGGCATTTCTTTGACCGAACCCTTCCAATATCTGATATTGCTGCTGCTTCTAAAAAAAACAATGCTGAGTTTTCACTATTTTTTAAGAGTCAATAGAGGTAGTGATGTATTTTTTTTTCCACCACTAATATGCTGGCTATCAAATGAAGTCATAATTTTCTGGTCAGAGATAACTATACAATCAAATTTCTATAGTAGAGTGGAATAATTTTGTTGTAAGAGATTCTGTAATACAAAATAGTGGTAAACTAGTAAAACATCTATCTGGCTTAATGTTTCATAATGTTACACGTACCTTTTATTAATCTTAAAACACGGAGACTGTTTCTACACAATAATGACATTATTTCCCCTTGAAGATAATTGGTTTGTATTCTCAAACAATACTCTTTCTAAAGTCTTTTCAGCCGACGACATGTATTTTCAGGTAAGCTAATCTTGAGTAATAGCTATTCTTATCCCTACAGGCTGATTATTAAATGGGGGTGTACTCTCAATGATATGATCCATTATCATTACATTTTACTAGTAGATAATTTATGATATCTTGAGACTACTTCATTACAAGGACTACTATTTTAAACAGATGGATTTTGTGTTTATTATTTTATCACTTTGTAAAACTAGGTTTTCAAAAAACCCCAGTTCATATTCATGCTCTCTTTACCTGTGTTCATCTGCTGAAAAAAATTACAAATCAATGACCCATGTATAAATTGGAGACAAAATTAGTACACTGTTTGTACACATTGTTTTAATTTTAAAAATTCTATTTAGCAAGAGAAACTTTTACAAAATGAACATGATCCTCTTTCAACAATGATAGCTAATTACAAGCAGTGATACATTGATATCAAATATTCAAAGGAGACTTCTCACAGCTGCTAAAATAATCTTCTCTAAACCAATGTTCTGTTCATGCTCTTGCTCAATAATCATAATTTGTTCCCCTGCTATTTATTAGATTAATTAAAATTGATGCATTTTTCTTTGTATTCAAGGCAGGATCAAATATGTTTTCAGTGTGCTATACTGTGTTCTCTATCATAGTTCTCCTAATAGTCACATGTATTTCAGCTAATCTAGGGTCTTGTTAAATATAGTCCATAAACATTCTGCACTTCCTTAAATTCTAACTTATATTTATGCTTATGTGATTCTGTCTTTGAATGGAAACTATCTCTTGCCATCAATCACTGCAATAGAAATCGCTCTAGGGAACATCTGAAATGTTACTTGGCCCATAATGGTGTGGGATTATCCTAACTATACATTAATGTCACTTCCTACTAAGGAAATTTTGATTATTTCTATCCAGTAGCATGTAAAGTTTTTAATTTGCAGGATATATACCTATATGATTTCTCTTTATTATTCCAAGGGCACTATTCTGATATCAGGTGGTGAATTCATCCTTTTAAATTTTCAAACAAAGCTTTCTAATCTAGTTCACCTCTCTGTGGTCAAGGAACTTGACTGACTTTCTGTACGTCTTAGGTAGTTTAATCAACATCTACCTCTCTATCTTTCTGGATTAAGGATATATACTGAATTCTGACTCTATTAAATGTAAAATGGAAATGTTCTTGCTTTTCCTGGTTCTTGTAACTAATACCTCTCACATAATCATGAATTTTCTCATATGTACTCTTGGTTTCTCTTTGATATACTATAAAGATGCTGATATATCATTGTCTAGAATCCTTATGGCCTGATTTAATCTCATGAATAAAACTTATTAAGTACATATATATCAATCTAAATTGGATGAAGGCTTTTTATTATCCTGTGGTGAATTCAAACTGCTGAACTTTTCCCTCAAAGGCCCTGTTCTTTTAGATATCCTAGCTAGTTTCCCCAATCTCTGTCATTTAGGCTTTCACTTAATTCTTCCTGTACAGCTAAAAATTCTCAATATCCATAATGCTTACGGTTTCACCGCACATGAGAACAGACTTTAACTAGGAGAGTTCATTTATAAATTGGTTCAATGAGGATGTATCCGTAGAAGAGGTATTTCATAAGTTCACATGACTTTGGTCTAAGCTGACATTTAGGTGATGTTTTACTAGAATGACTCATGTACTACTTTTGTCTTAAACATTGATTGAGCCTCTTAGAATCTGTGTCACTACAAGACTGCTCCACTTTTCCTTCCTTTTGTGGGTGAGCAAATTACCTGATGCCAAAAAGGGTTCATGTAGGCAATATTGCCAACCTCCTTGCAACTGCCACTGAAATGATTTCAACTCACCCCTTTTCCTGTCCTACTTAGGTGGCTTTTAAATTCTTTTCATGATTTCTTTTTTAACCTCTTTCCCTCTTCCTCTCCCATTGCTACTCTTGGTTTCTCTTTTATTTTCTCTTTCTCTCTCACTTTCTCTTTTTTTCTTCTTTCTTTCTTTCTTTTCTCTTTCTTTTGAGAGAGGAACCCTCACCAGAATCTCTCATTGCAGTGTTCCCCTCAGCCATCCACGTCAGTCAGGATTAGGATCACCAACTCACACAAAGGCCCAATGTGTGCCCAGGCGTTGAGAAATGCTGTGTTACCACTGGGTCACCATGGCTGGGTTGCAGGATTTATCTACTATCATCTGCACAAAAAAGAAGTTTTTCCTGATGATTTAATCTAGAGAAACTGTTCACACTTTTGTTGTTGTTTTTGAGATGTGTCTGGCCATTGTAATCCTCCTGCCTCAGTCTCCCAGCTGGGACAACAGGTGCTCATCCCCAAGCTGGACTGTTGTTCAGAGTTTCATGATGCTGACTGGGCTAGTCTTGAGATCCTGCTGGCTAAATTTAGAAATTAAATTTCTTTTATTATTTATTTTAATTTATACTTTTAATCATTATACATCAGTTAGTTTGTGAAGTGTATCACCTCATAGCAGTCCAGTTGAGGACACTATACATGTTACCATCAACAGACAGCAATCCACTTCTGTGTCTAAACCCATTGCTCTAGTTTGAGAAAAATAATACTCATATCATTTCCCATCTACTTGTATGCTCATTGGTCTTGTGTGTTTTATCTTAAGTTGTGAGAGTTGCTAGAATTATTTGCCACATTTATTTCCTACCTGGTGATTATTCCAGACAAACAAGAGCCCTGAGCAAATAGCTGTTTTTCTCCTTTCCATCTACAACACACTCCTTGCTCCAAATCCAGTGAAGTTTCTTCAGTGTCTAAGATGAGAGATCTTCCCTTCTACATAGCAGGGTTTCTTTCGTTTTCTCTGTAGCCATTAATTTCCTCAACATCAAGTTAAACAAACAGGCAGAGAATGTTCATGCCACTATTGCATTTTAATTTATTCTGAATTCTTCACTTAGTTCCTTACAGACTTACTGGGTTGGGTCATGTTTAGGGAGGTAATTTCTGTAAAATGTACACGTGCACACATACACGTATGCACACACTGCATACTTGTTATTCTGCCTGCATGGATAAAACTGAAAGAGAATGCAGGGAATTAGAAAACCAGAGAACATAAATTTTATTCAGCTATATATAGTGTTTCTAAGACTTCAATTCCTGTTTTGTGGTCTTAGATTTTAAATGTAGGCACAATTCAAAAACATCAAACATTCAGTAGGACTTCTAATGATGCTTCATTCCTAGTGCCCTCCAACTAGTGCCTATTTTCAGATCACAAATGCAGTTCAATGATATGTAAAAGTTAAAAGTTACAAATGACAAAGAATATAAATGTCTTATATTATAATGTCATGCAAATAGACACCAAGAATAAAATGGGAAGTTACTGGTCTAACAAGGTTAAATGGTTGGAAAGTTAATCTCTTCTTGTTGTATTTTTTTGTAATTCTTAACTGATGGAGAATTATGTGTACACATCCTATGGCAACAACCTAAAAAAAATATGTTTCTTTGGGTAAGAAAATATTGAGCTAATTCATTCAAATTTTACAAACTTAGTGGTATATTATTTGCAATTTTATTCCTAATGTACCTTTATTAATGTACTATTCTTTAGTTTTCTTCTGTGAAGTCAAAATGTGTTTATGTGATTCTCAATGTAGGTAACTGCTATGTTTATTATATTGGTAGAAAATTCAACATTTTATTCATGGTTTTAGCTAATGTACAATGAAATCATAGAGTAATTAATATCTGGTTGTTTTTGAAAAATCAAATAAACACAAAAAGCAATTATAGAGGTTTTTACATTAGTTATAGCCTGAGCACACTTTTATGTTTTTTTGTTCCTCCAAAAGAAACATATACCAAAGAATAATATTAAGAACAGTAGTATAAGGTAAGGGAAGGAGGCTTCCAAAAGAAGACATGAGTTTTACTTTTGCACAAGTGAAAAATGGAACCTCCCAGTTAAGTTGATATTTGGCAAAGACCTAATGAACATGAAGATTTAAGATTAACATCTGGGGAAGATTATTCTAGGTAGTGAGAAAAAAACAAAAGCAAGAGTTCTGAAAGGATTTTTTTTTTTTTTTTTTTTTCAATAAGGGCAGATAGACAATGCTACCAAAAGTGAGCAAGGATGGAGCTAAGATTTTTGGGCTGATTAGCTGGAAGATTTAGTTGTCACTAACTAGGTTGAAAAAAGAATCTAGAAGAAGCAGGTTTGAAGGTTAGTGAATATGCAACAATAAACACTTGTATATATAAAGTTTGAAATATGAGTTGAATATTAACAAATATGTTTGGTAGAGATAATTCTATGTTTGGTAGAGATATCATTCAGAGTCAGGAGATAGGTCAGAACTGGAGATACAGTTTTATAAGTTGTTATTATATAATCTGAATGAGATCACAAAAGGTGATTGTAGGGAGAGGAGACAGAAAACCAGGATCTGAGCATTTGGGAACTCCAAAGAGAAGATAATAGAAGGAGCCACAAAGAGATTAGTATTAAGAGAGATGGGTATGTGAGGCTAAAGGAAAATTAAGACTAAAGGTTATCAAAGAGAGTCATTGATTATTTGATAGTGCTAATATGTCAAATCAAATGAGGCCTAAAATTTATTGGACTGAGCAAAATTGAGGTAAATTGCAAAGTAGGTTCAAATTTTGCAGTCAGTTACCGAGTGAAATTAAAGACAGTGTTTATAATTTACTATTTTTTTAACCTTGTTTTGTTAAAGAACAGCAAAGAAAGAAGCCTGTGTTTAATGAAGCAAATGTAATCAAAATAAGCTTGTTTGTGCTTCAAAGTGAGTGATGTAATAGGCTGCTTAAACATCGACAAGAATAATTCAAGAGTTAGAGAGTAAAAGATGATCAGGAAGAGAAAGAATGGCAAATTGCTGTTCTTGATGGGGCTGAAGTGATAGAATCTGGCAGCATGATGTGATTGTTCAGTAGCCATTATTTATATATTGTTATGTAATTGTAGTTACTGGAAGGAGAGTAGTTGTGTTTTATCAAAAAATGAACCAAGGACTTTAGGCAGCAGACCAATGATATGACCTTTACTTATGTTCCAATGCCCTGTTGTTATTTGGGTTACCAGTGATGTGTGCTATGTCAGCATCAAGAGGTGATGTGGCTTATAAAACCCTTTCTGTCGGTATGAGATTTAGAGTGGATCAATATCTGATTCCCTAATACAATCACAACTGTATAGTTAGTAAAAATAATTGGGGTTCCTGTTACAAATACATTTCTGCCTTATAATACCAATGAATTAATTAGCTGAAGAACATATAGACCTATATGGAACTTAAAATATGCTAGGTGTAATTTTAAGCACTTGCACATACAATAATTTAATGTATGACAATAAAAACTGGCACATTCACTAGCATTAATTTTAGATTAGAGAGTAACAATGACTTACCTTTTATTTTTTGAACTAATTGTATCTGGACATCCTAAATATTTTGCTTACAACTATAGGACACTTTAATCTACTTTATTTGTGGTTTTTTTTTTTTTTTTTTTTGTAATTCTTAATGGATGGAAAAATATGGAAATTATTCAAAAAGTGGCATTATAATTTTTCTTAATATCTCATAAATAGTAAACTATGCAGCTAACAGGATCTGAGTATCATTTTGATTTCAAATTTTCAATTTTTTTTGAGAGGTTTTTGCTATAGGGCGAGTGTGCTTGCCAGACAGAGAGAGACAGAGAGAGACAGAAAGCGAGAAATCATCCCCCTGGGGGATGGCCACGCCACAATCCCTTCTCCTTCATTCTCCTCTTGGGATCTTGGGCACACACGCACACACGCCCGGTGTGAGTTTTAAGCCACCGGATCCGGGATGCAAACCACGGTCGACTACGTGGGAGTCCAGCGACATAGCCATTACGCTGACTGCTGGTCCCCTGAATATCATTTTGAAAGGAAATGTTTTTACAGTGAGATGTTGAGCTTCCACTCTGGATTCAGAAAGAAGGAATCTCTGTGCACTTCTACTTACTAAATTTTCAGTCTGTCTGCTTTTTTGTAATTAATTTATTTATTCTTCCATTTGAGAGAGAAACACACTTCCAATGGGATCTTCATATCATAATCCACCCACAATCTCAAAAGTCCTAGATCATAAGGCAACCACTGCATTCTCGGCATGATCTCTGGACACACACCGAGGACTTTTCCCACTTTGGTTCACTTGCATTACCAGTGTGCCACCACCTGACCTCTGAATTTTCTCTTTCAAGGAAAGAAATACAACTAGAAGAATTTTAAAAAGAGAAGGATAGTTGCTAGGCTTAGATTCATAACACATGACACAATTTGAACATTCCTACAGTGAAAACCTGAATTAAGCATAAGGAAAAAGAAAAAAAAAAAAAAAGTATCAACCTACAGGCATTTAAGGCTGGGAATTATATGCCTGGAGTCTGAGAACAGTAGCTGACACTCACATTCTCTTGGTTTATTTATTAACTACCTCTAACAAGGAGTTTCTGCAAGACTGTCAAAGTCAATCTGATCATCTAAAGAATCACTGACCTTTAGTTAATGGAGGAGAAAGAGGAAAAGAAGTGAAGAGAGCTCAGAATATAATTGAAAATTACATATTTGGGTGATGAATAATTTTTAAATGAATTGAATTAGAATTGTTCATCTTCCATTTTCAACCTATTTTAATAAATATGCATAATAAAAGAACATAAGCCCAGAAAATATAAAAAAAGATATACAATTTGAATTCTGACATATTCAGAACTTTAATGACAAGTGCCTGATGTCTATTTCTATGCTTATAACATTATTAGCGATTATAATGTTAATAATATCAAGCCACGTCAAAATTTTATTACTGTCCCCATACTATTCTGTGCTCCTTGTTTATATTAATGAACTGATTCATTCTTATCATAACCCAAGATATCACAAGATTCTTTTTCTTTGGTCCACATTTTATTCCAATCTTATTCAAATGTGGTTTTTTTATCATAATTACTTTTTTTTTTCTTTTTTTTGGAGAGGTTTTTGCTATAGGGCGCGTGCGCTCGCCAGACAGACAGAGAGAGACAGAGAGAGAGAAAGTGAGAAATCACCCCCCAGGGGAGATGGTCACGCTGCAATTCCTTCTCCTCCATTCTCCTCTCAGGATCTTGGGCACGCACGCACACGCGCCCGGCGTGAGTTTAAGCCGCCGGGTCCGGGACTCGAACCGCGGTCGACTACGTGGGAGTCCAGCGACATAGCCATTACGCTAACTGCTAGTCCCCATAATTACTTTTCTTTATTTCTATCACATCTATCAGTGGTTAAGCACAAATATAGCAAAATTCGTAAAATACAAAAATTTAAAATAATGCAATAATTAGGTAATATTAAAATTTCCATCCTTTTTTATCTCCTAAAATTGTCTTGAATCTTAATTTTATTCAATTTTTTGAATATTTTACTCTTTTAACTATTTTAAGATATTAGAATATTGGGTCACTTTCTCCTAGTTTGTGATGTGCTCTTGGGAAATAATCCCTAGACCTTTTGCAAAATAAGAGTATGAAATGCCAACTTTAAAAAATTGATACTTTTCAGTGTCTTAAATTATGCAAAAGTGGGCCAACAGGTGGCATAGTGGCTAAGACGCTGGACTCCCACATGGACTACAGCTTGAAAATCATACTGAGCATGTGTGCAAGCATGAAAATGCAAGGAGGAGAACAGAGGAGAAGGGATTATGATGTGTTCGTTCCCCCTAGGGGATGACTTCTTACTTTCTCTCTCACTGCCTTTCTCTGTCTCTCTCTGTCTCTGATGAATGCATGTGCCCTATGGCAAAAACCTAAAAACAAACAAAAACAAGTAAAGAAAAGAAAACTACAAAGAAAAAAAGCAAAGTCCTCAGAGAGTTTTCAAAATGAAAATATCATTATATATCTATCACTTTAGGGAACAAATTCCTTCACACATTTCTTTTTAATCAATGTTACTACCCTCTCTCCCACACTACTTAGTTAATGATTTGTGGTTCCATTTGATATCACTGGAAAATGCATGGGTCACTTTTAATAAATTATGGCAGATATAATAAGTGAAATCTACCATATATTTCAAAGTAGCATCTTGCAAAATTAAATTTTCATTGCCACAATAAATAAATGAGAAGTAAATACACATATGTTATACTAAAGTTAGAAGTCTCTTAGTTTTTTGTAATTCTTGCTTTGAATGTGCTATAAAGGCAGGATGAAATTCACTAAAAATTTGGTTTCTATAGTAAAAATGATGATGCTCGACATATACCAGGAAGGTATTGATAGGTTATTACTCACATAACAATGGTTTCTGGGGTGAACAGAGCAGGCCTCTCAAGTTGGTCTAAAATGGCTTGAGAGCACAGGGAAAGGAAAGTGACTTAGCATTTTTATTGTGGGGCTGAAAATAAAGCTTCCACTTTCAGACAAGAACTTGCAGGGTTTGAACCTCTTGCCAGAGTCAAAAGAGAGAGCATCCAGACTTTGTTCTGAGTTTACCCAGATGTGGGCAGAAGAGGAGGATGGATAAGGCTTGAACATTGTCAGTAGCGAAGATTAAGGAGCTGAAGACAGATCCTATGACATTTCTTATGTAGGTGTTTTTCTCAAAGTACTGTCAAATCTGTTATTAACCCAGGAAATCTATCAATCTTTATATATTTGCTTGACTAAAATAACATTAAAATTATGTGTAAATAAATTATTTCAGCATCCTTATTTCAAATGAGTAGTTGACCCTTTGTGATCTGTGCATTAATGGGAGTCACGTTGGTAAGATATTTTAATACACAGAATATCTTGAAGGAAATTTAGTCTGTAAAATAGTAAAGATAAAGTAGAGGGTTTAAATAATGGAGAGTGACAGATTACAATTAAATGGGTGATGTGACAATAAATTATATTACTGAGATGAACAACGTGCAGGATTTAAAATGTAAATGCTATTTAAGTAGTAAAAGCTATTAGAAACTTAAATGTAATAATAAATATTAACATGATTTCATTGTATATGGAAGTATAGAAAGGAAGTCTTTAACATAAGCTTTTCTGGGCTGAGGAACATATGAAATTGATGAACCACCAAAGAGGAGTATGAAGAATGGGAAGATCAGTCTTCATAAACACTGATGAGCTTCAATTCTAATAAAGATATTTTTAATAAATCAGAAATCTAGATCCATGACAAGTGTGGTGAGAACATATTGAGAAGTGACTGATGGATATGAGATGAAGAAATGTAAGACAGGATGAGAAAGTTTGAAAAGGGAATGTCATAAAATATTTCTTAAACAGTCAGGAGAACTGGCTACTAGTGCACGACCAGTAGGCCACCAGGTGCATTTTGGTTTTGTTTGTCTTCTCATTTTAAATATTCAGTAACTTTTAAATTTTTCTAATGTTTTCTTTTTTACATTTAATCACTGTACATCTTAAGAATACAGAATCAGCTTTCACAGAATATTAGTGTAGTCAAAGATATTTCCATTAACCCATTCAAGTATTAAGTACCTTACGGATATAATTAGAATGTAAGCCTGACAGAAATCTGAATACTTTTTAGTCCAATTTTCTGATTCTTGCTAAATAACCATTTAAAAAGAGCATAAAATGATAAAATAATGTGGAATATAAATACATAGATGAATACTGAAAAACACCATGCTGAAAGAAAGAAGCCAGACACAAGAGACTAGTATTATATGGTCCCATTTCTATGAAATTTCTAATAACTACGAAGCTATAAAAAGAGAAAACAATTGTTTAGGGAGAGAAGTAGGAACAGAACTGACTGAAAATGGGCACAGGGAACATTATGGAATTATAATAAAGAATCTAAGCTTGGAATGTGGTTATAGTTGTCCAGTATATAAGTTAACAATTCACAGTTCACTTAAATGTATAAATTTTATGATATGCATATTATCTTTAATTAAGCTGTTAAAAGAAATAAACCAGTGCCAGTCAAGTGTCATGTTAGTTAATGCAGCTGGTCCTACATGGCCAGCTCCCTGGTTCAAGTTCTGACCAGCAGCTTGAGAAAGACACTCCTGGTGCCGTGTGCAGGCATGCCCAAAATCCTGAGAGGAGAATGGAGAAAGGATCGCAGCATGGCCATTTCTCTGAGGGATGATTTCACTTTCCCTTTCTCTGTGTCTCTGGTGGTGAGCACATGTTCCCTAAAGAAAACACACACACACACACACACACACACACACACACACACACACGAGTATACCATAACACCATCATAGTCTTCTACTGTCTTTACATATTACTGTGATCAAAGCTTACATTTCAGCTGTGATCAACAGGTCCACATGAGCCCAGACCAGCTGCCACTCGATCTCATCTCCAGCCATTCACTTCCTTATCCCTGTGCTCTCTAGGTACATTGGTCACCGTGAAGGTCATCAAACTCTAAAACTCAGTGTATTTGCATTTGCCTTTTACTGGCTTACAGGTCATCTCTCCAGAGAGCTGCATGGTGAATAGAAGCCACTTGGAAAAAAACTTTCTTAATACCCTCATCTTTCCTTAATCCTTATGCATTCCTTTTTCTTTTTTTAAATAACCCTGATTACTTATAAATATAAATAAAAATAAATAAATAAATACAAAAAGTATTTTGCTTAATTGCTTAAACTCCATCTTCTTCACTTAAAATGCAGGGTTCCATAATAGTTGAGACTGAATGATCTTAGTCATCTGTGTGGCTCCATTATCTAGAATTGTAATTGTAACCGCCATTCAATTATTCTTGAATAACAAACAAATGACAAAATATAAGGACTATAAATAAATCCTTGATTATTTGAAAGAAACATGTAAGGAAGTGGAGTCATATATTATCCTTGGAATCATTTAAAAACTATAGGCATGAATCAGATGATCAAAATATCATCCTGGGCCAGTCAGTGGAATGGTGGTTAAGGTGGCTGAATTCCACTGACCAGAGATATGGTTTGAGTCCCAGACCTGGGGACTTGAAATAAATGCCAGGTCTATGTTTGTACGTCCAAAACCCCTAAGAGAGAAATGGAAAAGGGATTGTAGTCTGACCATCTCCCAGTGGGAGCTTTCTCACTTTACCTCTGTTTCTCTTTCCTTCTTTCTGACAAGCGCAGGCACGTTCTAGCAATTAACTATATATACAGATAGATAGATATAGATATAAATATAGATATATGTCATCCACTATTAGCTAACTTCCTCATTCTTTTACTTTCAAAAACTGAATTTTCAAAACATTTGACTGTTATTATAACTTGTATTCAGGAAAATAGTGAAAAGTTTAATTTTCTACCTTAGCCTGACAAATTTTACACATCAGAAAGGATCAGATGCTTATGCAAAAATGCAACTAAAATGTAGCTGTAGATATGACATATTAATATACTGCTCATAATTTCAGAAGGAGCTATTTATAATAGTTCCATGTCTCCACTTTTGGCTTACTATAATATATCTTAGTTGTATGATTTTTTAAAAAATATATTTAAATCCTCTCACATGCATTATTTATTTGCCTAATAACTTACTTAAGGTCTGTTTGATACTGTATTTGTTTTGTTTTACAATATGTGTTAAGGTATGCAAATTTTTAGTAGTTGGGTATGTGTACTGTAGTTTTTATCTATCAAAATATATTAATATATTTTTTTTAATTAAATTTTCTTTTTATTTATTTATTTTTTTAGAGAAGTTTTCGCTATAAGGAAGTGTGATTGCTGGAAAGACAGAAAGCGAGAAGTCACTCCCCCCAGTGGAGATGCAGAAAGTGAGAAGTTACCCCTCCCCCCAGTGTGGATGGCCATGCCACAATCCTTTCTTCTCCAGTCTCCTCTAGCCATTTTGGGCATGCATGCACACACACCCGGCACCCAGCATGAGTTTCAAGCTGCTGGGTCTGGGACTCGAACCATGGTCAACTACTTGGGAGTCCAGTCACATAACTATTATGCCATCTGCTGGTACCAAGATATTTTTCTATGAGTATATAATTCATTAATTTTAAATTTGATTGTAAATATAATTTATTTACATATGTCCTGCAAATTTCTTTGTAAAATAGGTAGGCAATAGTAGGAAAATTTTTTTTTTTTAAATCATACTCAGTCACTACTGGTTTTGATGATGAGTCATTGATGGCATGTATGAGGTGGACTCTATTAATGCTTCAATGTGGATTCAGTTGTCTGCAAAGAGTCTAAAGACCATTCATTCTAAGTACAAAATAGCCAAAGGATAAAGTTCAGCTCCATGTGTTTTTCCTATATAAACTCATTTATGATATCACATTTGAATTTTAAGACCTTTAAACAAGAAACAGGATTAAAAAATTATTAGGTAAATTGGGAAACCTAAAACAAAGTGAAATTATTATTAATGGTGACTGAGAATATATTCTGGTATTGCCAGAATCCGCACTGAGAAACTTAAGAATATGTGCATCAAAGACGGCCCATTTACTTAACTCATTTACTTCATTTAACTATTTCTCATATCAGAAATACTGACTTCACAAGGAAAATAAGAAGTCCCCACATAATAGGAATATATTAAATATTATCTACCTAAGCCATTTCATTTCTGGTTCTGAACACAGTACCTTATCAAAGTTTTAAGTGTGTAAGTATACTCACATACACAAATATACACATTATACATGTTCCCTATTCTGTATATATGCATGCATTTATACTATATGTAGTATATGCACATATACATATAATACATATTTCTTTGTATAGTAAATTTTTCTCCTTTTAATTGACAGAGGTCATGAGTCCTTCCTCTTCAGAGAGAAAGAAAGAGACAGAGGGAGAGGGAGAAAGCTCTCCCCCAGTAGGTCATGATCATGCCTCAATCCCATCTTCATTTCTCCATGCCTTTGGGATTCAGGGCATGCACACACATGCACTATGAGTATTTTTCAAGCCCCCAGAGCCAGGACCCAAATCGCATTAAGCCATGTGTGATCCAGTCCACCCAATCAGTAGGTCACAGAGTGGGCCCCTCATAGTATCTTTATTTTTATCAGTGTGAAATATACTCTAGATTAATTTTCTTCAACTGTCTCATACTATGCACTCGGTGCCTTTGTCTGTGTGATTCTATTTCACTCTGCTTTAAAATGTGGGCCCCTCATAGTATCTTTATTTTTATCAGTGTGAAATATACTCTAGATTAATTTTCTTCAATTGTCTCATACTATGCACACGGTGCCTTTGTCTGTGTGATTCTATTTCACTCTACTTTAAATTTCTGTTTTGTGTTAGCTTATGATTAATTTTCTGAATTGCTTTTCCTTACAAGAATCAACTACTCATACTTAATTGTCAATAAATTGCTAACCTTATTTCCCTTATTGTTTGCTTTATTAAACTGTCTGTCAGCCACATTATGCAAAAATATTTGAAACAGATTGTATGCAGTTGTGTTGTGTTTTCAACAGATGTTTACTTAATTGGATTTCAAATAGTCAGGCCAATTGTGTTAGTTTCACAGAAATATTACAATCATATTTTTTTTTCTGTTTGAATTAAGCAATAGCTTTAAAGAAAAAAAAAGTCCTGCATGAGATCTTTCCAATTGCAAGTATTTATTATTTGCTATAAATCCGGTTTTAATAAAAGTTAAGCATTTCATTTGTTAGTGTCCTTTATATGTCTACAGTAGATATGTCATAGCCTGGAGGAAAATTATAGAACTATCAAAAGGAAAAATAAGTTAGACAGCACTCAGTCACCATATTATAACACAGCCAGAAGTATGTTTTCTAATATGCACGGATTTTCTTTCATGCTAAGCTTGAGTATAGATATAAAGACCGTGTTCATCACATTTTAAAAATAATACAGTGTTCTCAGGTTGGCAGATGGTGTGGTGGTTAGGTCAGCTGGATCCCACATGGGTGACTACGTGATTCAAGGCTTGGAACCAGCAGCTTGAAAAACATGCCAAGCATGTGTGAGCACATGCCTGAAGTCCCAAAAGGAAAATGCAGGAGAAGACGTGGCCATTCCCCTGGAGGATCCTTTCTCACTTTCCCTCTTTCTTTCTATCTTTATCTCTTTCTCCATGGAGCACACATACTCTATAGACATATATATAGTTTTCTCACATATTTGCAAAGGCTTCAGGATTCCATAGGTTTTGATGACATAATGGTATAAATATAATTCAATGAATTTTACTAAATTTATATGAATTTAAAAATGTGAATGTATAATTATAGGATCTATATTTATATTTTCAGGCCAAATCTTTTCAACCAACTACAGATCTGGGTTTTAAATTACCCTTTTCTATTTATTTTTTAGAGGATTTTGCCTTAGGGCACATGCACTCCCTGGGGAGAGAGAGGGACAGGAACAGGAACAGTGAAAAGGAAAGTAAGAAATCACCTCCCAGACGAGATAGCCAAGTCACAATCCCTTCTCTTCCATTCTCCTCCTGAGATCTTGGGCATGCACACACCTGCACCCAACATGAATTTCAAGTCACCAGGTCCAGGACTTGAACCGTGGTTGTCCACATGGGAGTCCAGCAATGTAACCGCTAAGCATGTGCTTGCCCCTAATTTACCCTTTTCTTTTCCTTTCTGTCCCCAGTTGGATATCAGTCTTCTGTTCAAAACTTGCATGTGTTCCTTTTTCCTTTGTTGTGGACTAAATATTTGTGCCTCTATTCTCCAATTCTTACGTTGACACACTTCTCACCAATTTAATGCGTATTAGGAGACTGGGCTTTTGGGAATTGACTAGGAGAAAATGAGGTCATGAAAGCAGAGCTCCCATGAATAGAATTAGTGTTCACATAAAACTCCTTAGAGTTTGCCGCTCTCTCCTCTCCGTCATGTGAGCATACATAGGAAGTTGGCAGTTTGTAACTCTTCCTGGGTCTTGACCATGTTAGCACCTTGATCTTGGACTTCCAGCCTCCAAAACTGAGAAAAACAAATTTCTGTTGTTTATCAGTCATTCACTTCACATTGTTTTGTTCTAACAATCCAAATGAGACCTACTTCAAGTAAGCACCTGAAGTCGTACAACCACGTGGTATGTGTTTTCTTTGCAAAAGTAATCCCAGTTTTCCACTCTGTCCTTTATTCATGTTTTTGCAGTGTGACTTTTCATCTTTTCTAAGAGGTAGAACATGTTTTTCCACCCCTCCTTCTGGATTGGTCTCAGGAGTTTCTTAATCACAAGAAGCTTAATAGAATGTGTCTGAAGTCATGGTCTGAAATTTTTGAGTTTATGCCTCAAATTTATTTTGCCCAGTTCTACCATCCCTCATGGGCATTTGTGTCTCTTATAAAAGGAACGAACTTAGCATTATGGAAAAATAAGAAATCATTTGGAGAAAAGCCCATTGTCTCAGCCAAGGACATTCTAGACTAGTCTACAGCCAACCAAGTTCCAAATCTCTGAAAAATATACAAACGAATTTGGCCCAGTTGCTTACCTGAGCTAAAGCCAAACGCAGACATAAGGGAGTTTAGCCAGCCTCTGACAGTCTACCCAAATGGTCCACAAACTCATGAGCAAGATAGTGTTTATCGTTTTAGAGTTCATCACAGGGTTTTGACTTGTTTCGGCTTTATGTTCACTGCTATTTCTGCAATATATATCACACCAGGGTAAACATAGTAAATAATAATGTATTTTATGTTTCAAAATCGCTGAAAGTAAATTTCAAATGTCTCATGGCCAAAAATGATGGGTAAGTGAGGCAGTGGTTATATTAATTAGCTTAATTTAAACATTCTACATTATGTAAATTAAATCAAAACATCAATTTTGTAATCATAAATATTTATATATAATTATTTTGTCAATTAAAGTAATATCCATAAAAATAAAATGACATATCAGTGCTCAAAATCATAAAATATGTTTTGTTTTTTTTTTATTTCTTAATGCAATATTTTTAATAGAATATGTGACTTTTAAATGATTGACATTAATTTTACTGAAGTTCCCTTTTTCTAAATACAGTTTGAATACTCACACTTTATTCATTTTAGGCAAAAGGGTGCTAACTATAAATTATAAGACCTTTAATGCACTTCAGAATGGCCAAACATTAAATAATATAATTTAAACATGGGAATATAGGATTCACAATAGTCATGAATAAAATGAGTATAAAGGATGCAGACATTCGGCAGGTCAAAATGGTGGTAAAAAGTTTAATGAAATACATTTGATTACATCTTAGCAATTCTTCATCTAGGTAAATATCTAAGATGAACTCTTTGAACATGCCTAAGGGAACATTTGCTAGATTGTCTAGCCATCAGTTTACTTGTTGGATGTGTGGTTGTAGAAGAATCTGATGTTTTATTACATTATTATAAATCATAGAAAGCAAAATTTTCATCACAAGGGAGGTAGAAAGGAACCATTTCCTGGATAGTGTAGTAAGGACCTTCAGACAAAATCTGAGCCTCCATGTAAATTATGAGATCACCCAAAGGGAGAGGCAAAATATGTTTTTCCAAATTCTAATTTAATCAAAGTCTTTTAACAAGCTGAGGCGCATTTACTCAAGAATTATATCTGAACCTCAGTAAGAACATCAAGTTTCATAGTATTTTAGCTTGCCTATTTTCCCTACTTCTCCCAGCTATGTGGGAGTTTTTAATATCAATAGACAGCTTCACAGACAGGTAGTGGTGAATGTGTGATGGCTATTGAAAGGGTCAGGGACTCTTTGAACCTCTTACAATCCCCCCCAAGACAAGTGTAACTATCTGAATAGATGAATAACTTTGGGCTGCAAAGTTATTATATTTGACACTGTAACGATGAATACATGCCACAATATATTTGTCAAAATCCAAAAAAAAAAATGCTACAGCAAAATTGTAAATCTTACTATATGCAAACTTAAAAAAAAAGAATTATGAAGTTGGAGAATAACAGGATGGAATAAAGAATATCACAAAAGAACTGAACTATAGTATAATATAAAAAAATCATAGAAGAGTGGAAAAATGACTTAGGTAATGGAAATGAGTGGAGACTATAAGATTATGGACAAAAAGGACTGGGTCCAGCAGATGGTATAGTGATTACATTGCTGGACTCCCACAGAACCTACTATGGTTTAAGTCTTGAACTCAGTTGCTATAAAGTCTCACTAGGCATGTGTGCATGCATGGCCCGTGATCCCAGGAGGAGCACTGAAGAGATTAATTACATCATGGCCATACTCCCGGCGGGGGCGGGGGGGGGTGATTTCTCACTTTCCTTCACACTGCCTATCTCTCTCTCTCTCTTTCTCTCTCTGGTGACCTGACTTGTCCTAGGGCAAAAAGTTCTGGAAAAAAAAAAAAAGTGAGGGAAAAGATCAGTAGACAAGCTGCATATTCTGGTTGGCTAAGTTATTTCTCTGAAGGCTGGGTTAACAGTGGTGTAGCTACAATTCCATACTGTGAATAAGTAAGTAAATTGAGGTGGGTGCTGAGAGCTAGCTTTCTCACTTGGAGAGGAAGGTTACCAACAAGCAGGATCAGGCAAATTAGAGTAAATCCGTGTTTCTGGATTAAGTACACACATGTGCACATACACAGAGGAGCTGTTTTGCTGAGAGGACTAAGGAACAATGGGACCTCAACAACAATAAATCCACCCAATACCCAGATCTTGCTTTCAAAAATATAGCCCAATTGATTAAATAAGGTATCTTTGAGGGGAATTGCAAATTCTAGGATTGGGTCAGGAAATACACAAACTGAACCTGGAGAATCCTGTGCACCAGAAAGGAAGGATAAACTAGAACAAGACAAAAATAAAACTGGTGAAGGTATGTCAAAAGGACATAGGGTCCAATTAACAAACTTCTAATGGTCAAAGCTGGAAGACCTTGAGCAGCAAATACATACATATTATATCACATACAAAATAAGTATCTGTGAGTCCATTGTGACTGCTAGAAATGACTGGATAAATTATTAATTGGGATGAAGGGAAAAACAAAACTCCCAGTTAGAAGAATTTCAAAATAACTTATGTTGATACTTTCCCTCAAAACACAGCTCTCCACTCTTATGTGTAAGATACACATAAGGATTTAATCCAGAACAGCACTGTTAGGAAAGGGTGGAAAATTAATAACTTTACAGTAGAGATCCTGACAAATATTACCTCAGCCAGGTGATCAAGGGCAACATACACAGCTATAAATCACGTTGATAGTATATACCCTTGATAGTATGTGATGAGAAAAAGTTCTTTAATTCACTTTCTTCTTTCTAAAAACCCATATCCCCAGTCTAACTGGTAGAAAGGCATCAGTCAAACTGTAGCTAAGGAAGCGGCTTTCTACAAAATGTCCATCTAGTGCTCTTCAAAACCATCAAAGTCTTTCAAAACAAGGAGTCTGAGAAACTGTCATGACCATAAGATCACTAAGATATACTAAATAAAGATGATAAAAGAGTGGCTTAGGGACCAGCAGTTAGTGTAATGGCTATGTCGCTGGACTCCCATGTAGCTGACTGTGGTTCGAGTCCCGGACCCAGTGGCTTAAACTCACGCCGGGCGCATGTGTGTGCATGCCCAAGATCCCAAGAGGAGAATGAAGGAGAAGGGATTGCAGCATGGGCGTCTCCCCCAGGGGATAATTTCTCGCTTTCTATCTCTCTGTCTTTCTGGAGAGTGCACGAGCCCTATAGCAAAAACCTCTCAAAAAAAAAAAAAAAAGTTTTTAATTTAAAAAATGACACTTTTATTCGTGCATAAACTCTAGAAGTGTTTCAGTTGGTAGTCTTTATAATCTTTTATTTGAGCATCTGAGCATTCAATTTTATCATCTCTGATTCACAGAAGAATAAAATTTGGTCCAGCTGGTTTGGTAACCAACATCAAATCATGATTAATTATTTACATTAGTCTCTATTTAAAACAAACTAAACAAAATAGAAAGCTAAGAAATACATAAAAATTCAATGTTCAAGAATTAAAAGTTATCTTTAGACTTGTATTCAGTTACATTAAGATATTAGAATACTGGGACCAGCAGTTAGCATAATGGCTATGTCGCTGGACTCCCACATAGTCGACCACAGTTTGAGTCCCGGACCTGGTGGCTTAAACTCACGCTGGGCACATGTGCGTGCGAGCCCAAGATCCTGAGAGGAGAATGGAGGAGAAGGGATTGCGGTGTGGCCATCCCCCCCGGGGGGTGATTTCTCGTTTTCTGTCTCTCTGTCTGTCTGGCGAGTTCACGCACCCTATAGCAAAAACCTCTGCCCCCCCCAAAAAAAATAATAATAATAATTAAAAATAAAAGATATTAGAATACTACCTGACAAGTTTGAAATAGTAGACACAAAATAATGTAATATAGAACTCTTTTTTATAAATGTATTCTTTTTTTGGAAGGATACAGAAGTCTGCTTTGTCAAAAATATATCATTTTTTTCCATGCATTTATTTTTATTTTTATTTTATTTTTTTCTTTTTTTGGAGAGGTTTTTGCTATAGGGCGCGTGCGCTCGCCAGACAGACAGAGAGAGACAGAGAGATAGAAAGCAGGAAATCACCCCCCAGGGGGGATGGCCACGCCGCAATCCCTTCTCCTCCATTCTCCTCTCGGGATCTTGGGCACGCACGCACACGCGCCCGGCGTGAGTTTAAGCCGCCGGGTCCGGGACTCGAACCGCGGTCGATTATGTGGGAGTCCAGCGACATAGCCATTACGCTAACTGCTGGTCCCATTCCATGCATTTCTTATGTGATTTGTGAATATTACTGATTACTAAGGAATAAAATATGTGTGCTGGGACTTCTGTGTGTATACCACTGATTTCACTCTTTATCTTACTTACATGTGAACGCTGGAAAATTAGAAAGTACATACTCAAACCCTCTTGTACCTAGAAATTTCGCTTACAAGCTTTCATCTACGTTTTGAGACAGGGAAGCAAATATGAGTGACAGGCTATTATACTGCAGTCCTTGATTGCTTCTGGCGAGCAGGTGCTGCTCAAATGGGATCCATCATGGAGGTGGGAGCCATCTCTGGACGTTCCTCCACTCTCCACCGTGGCTTCCCAGTGTGAGAGGCAGCACTGGCAGCAGCAAAGACGTTTGCTTATGGTTTATCCGTAATGTGATTAGACTGGGATGTAGTATCACCTCCTGCTGAATCACTTCCGGAGTGTGTTTGGAGTCTTTCCAGAGAGTTAGAATAGAGTCTGCTTTTGGTTTCCTTCCCCTTTTATTTGTAAGCACCTTGCATAAAATCCCTACCTAATTAAATTCCTAGATTGGCTTGTTTGTTTTCTTTTCCCAACTGATACATTGCACATATATATTTATAAATGTTCTGATTTGAGTTAAAAATAGATGCATGCATTTTGAGAGCTAGCATTGAGGTAATGTGTGCTGTTCAAGAAAAGCTGGATCCCACATGGCCACTGCAGTTCAAATTCCAGACTGGTCAGCCTAGAACATGCTGGACCTTCACACAAGTGCCCAGGAGCCAATGAGCTGCGGTCTGGAGGACTGAAACAGGAGCGTGGCATGACCAGACTCAGAAGAGGGTACCTCTCTCTCTCTCTTGTGGTCTTTTGCTCTCTTTCACTCACTCTTGTGTGTGCATGTATGTGCTGTATCATTAATAAAGTAAATACACACACACACACACACACACACACACATATATATATATGTATATATATATATATATATATATCTTAAGGTTGCACTAAAACCTTAAGAGATGTACAAAACACTACCTAATTATATCTGCTATTGAAGGTAATACTCTAGGGTTATACCCTTAGATTCTTTCTGTGTAGAAAATAATATTACGCTTTATAGAGTCAAAAGTTGTGAGATCATTAACGGACCCTATAGTACCTGTTGGCCCCTGCAGGCAGCCTAGGTTTTACCTTAAACGCAGTTCAGAGAAGCAATGTACTTAAAACACATGAACATTTATTTTACAACCATTTATAATATTTTCTCAAAATGATTTTCAATTGGTATCTCCCAAACTCTCCAGCAATTCCTTGTATTAGTTATTAGCATAAAAAAGTGACACAATCTCTCTCTGATTATATGATTCCTGAGGTTCCCAGTTATTTCTGAATTTCTGGACTAACGGTATCACTGCACATGTTTATAAATATCCCTTCTAGTCTCTAACACCTACATGAAAAATATGTTAGAGTCAAATGAAAGATAACATTTTCTTCTCTTCACTTTCACATCGTAATTGCAGAGGCTGTAACTGCCCTGGGTGGAAAGGCAGTGCGTATTGTCGGAGGATCCTCAGGGAACACACCGACTAAGACCATCTGCCCTTCACACTAGCGTAAATGCCTGAGATCACTGACTCCGACAGAGTGAGAGGGAAGTTTAAGTAATTCTATTTTCAGGCCATTTCGTCCTTTACGAAAATCCTGTCTGATGCTCAGTTTCCTGAATTTATCTTTCATGATTTAGATATCCATTCTAGTCACGCCTCATTTCTGTTTTATGATACAAAGAAAAAAAAAAAAACTTGTTTCAGAGTAGCTCAATACTTACTTTTACTCATAGGAATTGATAGTCTAGACAACTATTCTGAAATTTTGAATATGTATTACATTTAAAAGCAGCCATTTGAATAAACAGATGTGACCTACTTCAAAGGAAAAATAGAACTTAAAACATTCCACTCTTTCTTCCGAGCATCATTGAACTCAAAAGAATGTCACACATTTGCACCTGTCACAAGTACATTCCATAGAACAAAAACGCACCTATTTTATATGGATTGATGCTGGATTTAGTTTAATGCATGCTAAGGTGTGTATTTTGTATTTAGTATTATTAAATCCCCCTTTAATTCATGGTAGAACAACTCATTTGACATATTGACAGTATCATGTAAATTATAGAAATTGTACTGTGGATTTTTAAAGGTTTAATATCAGTGTTCATAAAGAAACATTACCATGAACCATCTTATTCAAAAATCTCACTATGAACTATCGGTCAAACTTGATGGTTTTGATAATAAATGGGTGACTCAAAATCAGTTCATTTATGAAATTCGTCATCATATTTCATAATTTTGCTTAAAGGTTGAATTTTCTAAGATGACTTGACATTTTATAACTGATAATATAAATTTCCTTGTTCATTGAAAAGAAATATGATATAGTCCATATACTTTATGATAATATCCACTTCATATATCGTTCTTGGAAAATTCTGCCATAATATTTTCTATGATCTCCATTTGATGTGTACAGAGTAAAATCCTAGTTATTTTTTTAAGGTTAGTAGTTATTTTATAATGTACAATTTGCGTGGGTCATTTTAAACTATTGCTCAGAATTTATGATTCTAGAACATATTTTTTGTCATATGAAATTGGAAATAAAACCTTGAAAATGACTAGAAAACAGAAAAAGAGTTAGAATTTACCACAGAAATAAATTTATTCACATAGGTATACATATTCAATCTTCTATATTAGCAGTGGTTCCTTCAGAATTTGTCTATTGGAAGGGTAGAGCGACAATATGACTGGACATGGCAGAAAGATCAGGGTAGTTATTTGCATGAAAATATTATTTCATTTTTTAAGAATTTTTTTGGCTTAATTTCATTCATTATTTTTCTGTTTGACCAGAGTGAGACAGAGGGAGAGGGAAAGTGAGAAAGCAAGCTGCCAGATCCAGGATTCAAACTGTGGCTGGTCACATGAGAGTCCAGCACCTTAACCACAAAGTCACCTGCCAGTCCCAGTATTAGTGCAATTTTGACTATGTATATTGGCGTGTCATGGCAGGGAGAATCAATGAGCTCTCTTATGCAAACCCCTGATTTCATATGAATCACAATACCTGTATTTATATTATTTATTGGATGAGTGTAGGATCAGACTAATAGACACGAGAAGTAGAGTAGTAAAGTTAATTTCAGCTATTTTTGAAACCCCTAGAAAGAACAGAAAAATAGAATGATCAGTAAATCTTTAACAATGAGTTGCTCCTAATCAGTTGGATAAACAATCACACAAAGGAGTTTCCCCAACAATGCAAACACACTTCATTATTATGGGAATGAAGTATCTGATACCAGAATGAAACTCTCCAAATAGAATAGGTCGAAATTCAACAACAAAAATATATGGAATAAATCCCCCTTCAAGCGGTGATCTATAAAATAAAACCTCTTCACAAGTCAGTCCAACTACTGGGTGGTTACTTATATTCTAAAACGTTCCTTATCTTTTCATGCTGACTTTAAGAAGCTTCTCCATTTGTAACATTTTTTGTACTCAGTGAATTGAATTTTTTTTTTCTTTTGCCTGTCTTTTCAGGACAGAAAGATCTTATCAAAGCGTAGGACTACCTCATTCACTTTTATATTGCAGCATGTGGCAAATTTTAGAGCCTGCAGATATACTTTTTGTTAAATAAAAGAATAAAGTATAAAAAGAAGAAGAAGAAAAAATAATAATAGATGATGCCAATAAAGTAAAAATAAAAAAGTCCTTTTAACTATTATTTAAATATTAATTAAAATTATTTCTCTCAATATTTTAACAACAAATTTGAAAATTAAAAAATTTCAATGTAATATAAAAGGATATTTGTTTCTCTCTGCATATAAATGCCCATTTTCAGAATACTTTTTTAAAATAATGTTTCATTTATATTGCTATTTAAATCTATCACACATGTACTCACCGGAGAGAGAGTAAGAGAAAAAGTGAGAAAGCGTGACTCATAGAGGAGGTTCTTACCACCACGCCTTCTCCATTTCTCTCTCCTTTCAGAATTTTAGGTCTGTACACACAATCATGCACACATTCCCAGTATGTTTCTCAAGCTGCTGGGTCCAGGACTCAAACCATGCAGTTGGCCATGTGGGATCCAGCACTTTTATTACAGAACCACCAGCTGGCCCAAATCTCATCTTTACAAATATCAGACTTCCTATTTCTTTGGATCACTATACAATGGACTTGTGAGGAAACAAACCACATATAGACAACTAGTAAAGAACCCATTAGCAACCTGAAACTTTCGGATTGAGGTAATGAAGTCTTAAACTATAAAAACAATGAATTTAAAAAAAATAATAATTTCTCCAGACTGCCAGTTAAGCTTACACTTTGTTGTGGCAAGCCTCAGTCACACAATTTCCTTTCTTCTTTCATGTTCCTTCTTTCTTCCTCTTTCATTTTCTTTCCTCTTGTTTTTGTTTGTTTGCCATAGGGCATGTGCACTTACTGGAAAGCGACAGGAAAGAAAGAGAGAAATCACTCTCCAGAGGAACAGCCACACCTCAATCCCTTCTCCTGAGTTATTCTCTGGTGACTTTGGGTATGTGTGCGTAGGTGTGCAGCATATTTTCAAGCACCCAGATCTGGGACTCAAACCACTCGGTTGGCCTTAACCTCCACACACCTGCTAGTCTACTTTCTTCTTTTCTTGCTAACCACCAGCACACAATGCTTCCACTTGGCTTCCTTTATTCTTTCTCCCAGCCTGAAGTTGACTAGGAGGCTACGTCTTCAACTGTTTCATCTTGTAGTAGATCACAAATAATAAATACAACAGAGATGAATTTTAATTTAAACCAGTTTACTATTAATTTCTAGAAAGAAATAAGAGAAACAAAAATAAATTCTCTTAAAACATAAGACATATAGAAGAAAAACTGAAAATTATCTAATAACTTCTGAAACATTCATTGTTTATTTCTACAGCCTTTACTCCCTGCCTCACTTTTATAGACAGTACCCTGAATGTTACAAAAAACTCATGATGCATATTTATTATTTCTAAGTTTGGAATTAATTTTTTTTTCTGTTAGGAATAATAAAGATGCTTCGTGAGATTATGTAACATTCAGAGTACGTGGTAATATCTATGACTCGACTAATATGCACTGTATTCACAATGGGAATAAAACATTCTGTATGCTGTAAAGATATACAGTGATTAAATATAAATACAAGAATAATTTGAAAAGATTTTATTTTTTTCTCCATCAGTACTGTGGTAATCAGAATTCTAAAATTGCTCTCCTAGCCACAGATTGCTTTTTCTTTTGTTATTCAAACACTAATCTAGGTACCGTTGTGAAGTGACTTTGCAGAGGGAATTAAGGTTATTAACCAGTTATGATAAAATGGGGAGATTATTGTGGACTGTGAGAATGGACCCACTGCAATCACAGTCCGTTTAAAATGCAGAAAAAATGGCCAGGCATTAGTTTACTGGTAATGCTCCTGGATCCATGGGAAAGACCCAGAGTTTGTGTCCCAGGACAACCTTAAGCATACCAGATATGTGCACATGCTCATGATCTGAGCTAGCTGAGACTGTGGGTTGATTATGGTGTGAAAACCCCGTTGGGATCTCACTGTCTCTTTCTCTCATGGAAGAAATAAATAAATAAAATTTAGAATGAAGGCAGAAAATGAAAAGGAAAAGGAAAATGGAAAAGTCAGCATGAGACTTAACTACAAAATAAAGTCAAGAGAGATGCAATAAAGAAATGGTAGCCCATTTTGAATCTGGCTTTGTGAAATCCAGAGAAGAGACAATAGTTGGTCATACAGGATATCTGGACTCTAGAAGTATGACATAATGAATGTGTGTTTTTTAAGCTACCAAGCTTTCAATACTTTTGCTTGTTTGATTGTTTCTTGTTTGTCTGTCTTTATACATTTTCTATTTGAATTTCTTTCATACATTAAATCACAATAGGTCACGTAGCTGGCAAAGTGAATATTCTAACATGTATACATTTCTCACCAGTCCAGTTGAGAATACTATACACATTACCTTCTATAGATAATAACCCATTTCTTTGTCCCATAAATGCATTGCTCTCTATTTTTCCTTAATGTCTTTCTTCAGACTCTTTTCCTTCACCCACTCTCTTCCCACACTGTATCTGGTATTTACAATCATTTTCAATGTTTCTATATTTTTTGGTCTTTCAGTTTCAGCCATAGAGTGCAGACGATTGCTGTATAGTAAGTGGAGACATACATTGTCTCTCCTTCATAGCCTGGCTTGCTTCACTCAGCAGTATTTATCCTATCAAAAGCCAGGGTCTTGCTGTTTTTTAAGGCTGAATAGTATTCCATAGAGTATATGTGGCACACTTTTTCAATCCATTCTTTTGTTTGTGGGCATTTGGGTTAGTTCTGTGTCTTCGTAATTGTGAATAATGCTGAAACAAGCACTTTTCCGACAAAGGATTCTTCTGCCGTTTGGGTAGATATCAAGGAGTGCGATTGTTGAATTTTGGTAGTTCTATTTGTAGATCTTTGAGGAATCTCCATATTGTTCTCCACAGTGGCTGGACCAATTTATATTCCCACCAGCAGTGTAGGAGAGTTCCCCTTTCACCACAGCCCTGCAAGCACTTACCATTTTTTTTTTTTTAACTTAGTCATTCTGACTGTGGTTAGGTGGTATTTCTTTGTGGTTTTGATCTGCATTTCCCTTATAATGAGGGATGTTGGACATTTTTTCATATGCCTTTTGGCTATTCATATGTCTTCCTTAGAGAGTAGTTTTTTCAACTCATTCTCCCATCTTTTAATTGGGTTGATTATCTGTTTTCAGGAAAGCTGCTTGAGTTTCCTGTTTATTCTGGTTATCAGTCCTTTATTTGATGCATAGTTTACAAAAATATTTTCCCATTCTGAAGGCTGTTGATTCACACTAATTACTGTGTCTTTTGCCATGCAGAAACTTTTTTTTTTTTTTGAGAGGTTTTTGCTCTAGGGAGTGTGTGCTCGCCAGAAAGACAGAGAGATAGAAAGCGAGAAATCACCCCCAGGGGGGATGGTCACGCGCAATCCCTTCTCTTCCATTCTCCTCTCGGGATCTTGGGCATGCACGCACACGCGCCCGGCGTGAGTTTAAGCCGCCGGGTCCAGGATTTGAACCATGGCTGACTACATGGGAGTCCAGCAACATAGCCATTATGCTAACTGCTGGTCCCAGCCATGCAGAAACTTCTTAATCTGATGTCTGATTGTTTTGTAATGACAGCAATAAAAGTCTACTAGGAACTATGAAGTCCCTACATTTAATTCTCTGTTAATTATTTTAGTCTCTTGGTCATGCTTTTTTAAATGTTATAGATACAAACACATGCATGTGCACATACTCACACACACAGTGAACTAGAAACATTTGACTTAGTGTCTTTAGGCTGAAATATTTGTTTATTGTAAAAGTCATGACATTTTTACGTAGAAAAACATAAAATACTTCATGACTTTTCCAACAGCCCAAGGTATTGTTCATTCATTCAGAAAGATGGAAGGTTGCAGGCAGATATTGCAGAAATCTCTGAAGAGACTGGATACACAAGAACATGGCAAACTATATGCAAAACAGCAATTGGTGTAGTAGGTGATTTTGGGGTCTGTGTGTGTATGTGTGTGTAAATTCAAAAGAAAAGCTTAAAAAAGAAAGACAAGATTCTAAAAGCCCTCCAACACTTTAATTAACAAATTGAGCATGTATGCATCACATACTGTGCCAGTCACTGGGAATTCAGTAGTGAACATAAGGAGGCATGACTTCTGCACCCTGGGAAACTTAGTCCAGTGAGGAACTGGAAGTTGAATCACTTCATCACTCTAGCAAGTACTGCTCTGGTCTGTGAGAACTTGGCAGGGCCTTGCCAACCAATTTCAGCATTTAGTTTTTATCCTGTAAAACAACCGGAAGCTAATGCACAACTCAATGTCACATCTTTAGATTTTCTGCTGGATAGAGCAGTAACTTGATCAGATCATATTTTTAAAAAATAAGCTGATGGCTATAGCCTTAAATAATTGGGAAACGTACGTTTGATGGCAGGAAAGCTGCTAAAAGTTATTATGGTCTGTGTGTAAAATGAGAGAAAGAAAAGAAAGCTCAGTGAGAATCAAAATAAGAGGTGAATTCAATGATTACTTAGGAGAAAAAAGCACAACTGACTCAGAAAGCTATTGGATGTGAAGAAAAGAGACTATAGGATGATTATGAGACATATACTTGAGCTAGTCATTTCCATTAACTGATATATGTGTAAGGAGAATCCACAAAATATTAAAAGTAATCATTTAAATTGGTATAACCAAAATTTCCATGGTGTATACAAATAGTGATATTTAACATTCAGATTAGGGAAACCGATTAATGATCCCTCAAGATGTTCATATCATAACGCGAAGAACATGTGAAAGTTGTTATAATTTATAGGACAAAAGGAAATTTGGAGATAGGGTTATTTTAAAAATCTGGAGATGGAAAGAATATTCTGAATTACCTCAGTGATCCAGATACAATTGCAAGGGTAATTTTAAGAGGGAAGCAAGGGATTAGAGTGAATAGAAAGAGGTGTGAGATTAGAAGAAAGACTGTGTGAGCCAAGACTGCATACAACTTCTAGAAGCTTAAAAAAAAAGTCAAGAGAAAAAAATTTTCTCCTTAGAGCTTCCAGAAGGAATTAGCTCTGCTGATACCTTGATTTTAACCCAGTGAGACCAATTTCTGATGTCTATAAATATAGAATGCTAAATTTTATGCCACTAAGTTTGTAGTAGCTTGTACAACAGCAACAGGAAACTAATATGGCAGATGTTTATGAGTAAAATAGATCTGGGCAAACGAAAGATTCCCTACTGGGTGATACATGTCTCCATATCCCTGTACGTCTGCCGATAAATCTCCATTACAAAATTAGTAATTTAGTTCAGATATGAATTTATGTTCTGCTCAACCCCTCTGATTTGCAAGAAATATATCTTATCTCAGGTGCCTCTTCCTTTTGTCACCTCTCTTCTTGGGGGGAAAAATTACTTGGAATCCGCAGATTTGTATTATTTCATAATGCTGAAATTCATTAAAGAAATTATGTTGTGGTGGTGTACAAAGATGAGGAAACTAGGCAGGATAGAAAAATACAGTGCCTTTGAGCACAATAAAGGGGAGAGATTGTGGAGTCCCACAGACTTGGAGAGTGTCCAGCAATGTTGGAAGCATTCACAGTTCCCTGAAGCATCTTGAGAAGGAAGCTATTGCCAGCAGGGGAAGGCTGTATCTCTGTGGAGCTCGAGATTCAGCGCCAGAACTTCTGGGGATTGGCAGTGTCCCAACCTCTGTATGGAGCATAAACAAGAGACTGGATCATGTGGGTTTGGAAAATAAAGATGGTGTTTATAATGGACTAGGGACTTAATCTGCTTCTTCTCTTTTAGGGAAAATTTATAAAATTCCCAGATATTTGTGTACTAGAGGAAGGATATACACACTACAGAAATAACTGGGATACATTTTCCCATTATTCATTTGGAGAAATACTTGAAACTGTGTTATTGATCATTTTTAAATATTTAAAAGGTAATTATTCTTACATGTCTTTTCATGTGAAATAATGTTATCCACATACAATACTGAAAAGAATTGATAAGTTATTAAAATTAATAGAAGAGCTTAGCATAGTTGATAGACAAAAAACCATTACATAAATCCATTGAATTTCTACATACTAACTAAAATAGATTGCTTAAATCATTGCTCATACAATTGTACAATACTTACAATTCACAATAATAACAAAATACATTCAAGGTATGTAAGAATGAGCTTTATAAACAATGAATAAGTTATTTAGGGAGATATATAAAATTTATTAAAAGAAATTAAAGAAATGTGGATCCAGTACTAATAGATAAGTAAACTCAATATTCTAAAAAAGGTATTTCTTTACTCCAAATCAACTTTCTAATATAAAGAAATTTCAATCAATATTCCAAACATGCTGTTCATGGAACATGACATAAATAGGGCAGTACAAAGAACCATGAAGGGTCAATACATGTTTCTAAAATTTATCAACATAAGAAAACCTGCTTTGGGACCAGCAGTTGGCATAATGGCTATGTTGCTGGACTCCCATGTAGTCGACTGTGATTTGAGTCCCAGACTTAGTGGCTTAAATTCACGCCAGGCACGTGTGCATGCGTGCCCAAGATCCATAGAGGACAATGAAAGAGAAGGGATTGAGGTGTGGCCATCCCCCCTGGGGGGGGGGTGATTTCTAGCTTTCTGTCTCTCTGTCTCTCTCTGTCTCTCTGGGGAGCGCACATGCCCTGTAGCAAAAACCTCTCCAAAAAAAGAAAAAGAAAATCTGCTCCACAGATAGTAAGATAAACTTTAAAAACTTGAAATTAGAAAAAAATATAGTTTAAAATACAAATGTTTAAATAGTACAATGAAATACTACAGAGAACAAAGAGCAGATCCAATCCTATTGGGAAACTTGATTTATAGCAGTGGTGGTATGTCATATCACTACACAGGGATGAGTTAATCAACAATTGTGATTGATTGGGAGGGTGATTGATCCACACGAAAGAAATGGATAAAAAGGCAATCCCCACCTTACATCACACACATAAACATAAAATATACAAGATAAATTATTTTTATACAAAGACATTTTCTTATGAGAACAATTTATCACCTTAGAATAACAAAGTATTTTCTAAATAAAATGCACACATGAAACCATAAGAAAGATAACTAAATTTGACTCTTTTAATAAAAATGTTAATATTCCTTAGAAGAGACTAAAAAGTTCAGCCCCAAACTGGGTAACAATAATAGCAACATACCTCTAAGTAAAAAATAAAAATACATGATACATTAAAAATACAAAGGGAAGGACCAGCAGTTAGCGTAATGGCTATGTCACTGGACTCCCACATAGCCGACCGTGGCTCGAGTCCCAGACCCAGTGACTTAAACTCACGCCGGGCACGTGTGCATTCATGTCCGAGACCCCAAGAGGAGAATGGAGGAGAAGGGATTGCACTGTGGCCATCCCCACTGAGAGGTGATTTCTCGCTTTCTGTCTCTCTGTCTCTCTCTGTCTTTCTGGTGAGCGCATGTACTCTATAGGAAAAAAAACTCTAAAAAAAGTACAAAGAGAGCAAACATATCAATAAAAATGCACAGATAAAATATGTGAGTTATAGAAGAAACAAAAGACTAGTACATACGTGAAAAAACTATCAATAAGAAGAAAAATGTAAATACAGCTATAAGAAAACAGAACTGTGTACTGACTACTCTGACCAAAATTAAAGTCACACAACCTCTATTATTGAACAAGAAACAGAAATTTTTGCCTTTTGTATTTCTAGTGGAACTATATTAGAAAATAAGTGTTTTTCTTTTTTCTTTTTCTTTTTTTTTTTCCATTTCAGCAATAGTTCCTTAATGGGACCAGACATAAAGTACAGGAGTTAGGCTTGTGCATGAAAAGCTGAGTCCCATATTATCAACCGTGGCTTGAATTCCAGCCCAACTGGCTTAAAAAACACACTGAGTGTCCCAAATCCTGATGAGATGAAGAAATGGAGAAAAGGAATCACAGCATGTCTGTGCTACAACTGGGAGGGTGCTTTCTTTCTCTCTCATTCTCCTCACTCTCTTTCTCTACCTCCATTGAGCATTTATGTCCCCTAGCAATTAAAAAAAAGATTCTTTGGGGACCAGCAGATGACTTAGTGTTTATGTCACTGGACTCCCATGTAGTTGACAGCAATTTGAGTCCTGGACCTGGTGGCTTAAAACTCACTCCAGGCGTGTATGCATGGATGCCCAAAATCCTGAGGGGAAAATAGAAGGGAGGGAATTGCAGCATTTACATCCTCCCTGGGGAATGATTTCTCGCTTTCTCAATCTCTCCCTCTCTCTCTGTTCCTCTGTTCCTCCATGTTCCTCTGTTCCTCCAGTGAGCACATGTGCCCTACAGCAAAAATCTCTCTCTAAAAAAAAAAAGATATTTTTTTGCTTCTATTGTGCATAGCTTTCCAAATTAAAAAAAAAAAGAAAATTGATTTCTGGTTTATATAAAATCAATGTATATCATATATAGTTTCTTTTTGGATTATTAATTTTAATTATTATTTTTATATATTCAATTCCCATATATCATTACAACTTGCAAAGTGAATTTTATCAGCATTAATCCACTGTATATTTGTTCAGTTAAAGATATTATGATACACATTATCATTAGTAATTTTTTTTATTTTTGCCTCCCTTACAGGTTTTGCTTCTTTCTTTTCCCCTTGATTCCCTTCCTTTTACCCTACCCCATTTCCAACCCTCCTCCTAAACTGTCTCTAGTATCCACGGCTGTTCTCCATGTGCTTCCATATCTTCTTTCTGTTTCTGCCGTAGAATGCAGACATTCGGTATATACGAAGTTCGGACCTATAATGCTTCTCTGTCATGGTTTGTCTTGCTTCACTTAGCAGTAAATCTTCCACATTCATCTGCAATCTATTAAATGTCAGGGTCTCTCTTTTTATGGCTGAGTAGTATTCCATAGTGTATATGTGCCACACTATTTTAAACCATTCGTCTGTTCATGGACATTTTGGTTGGTTCCATGTCTTTGCAATTGTGAATAGTACCACAATAAAGATAGATGTGCATGCACTTTCCCGACTGAGTGTATTCCTATCCTTTGTGTGGATAACTAGGATTAGAACTGCTGGATCATATGGCAGTTCCACCTGCAGGTTACTTACTATAGTGCATTCACCAGAGAGAGACAGAAAGAGAAGAAGAGAGAAAGTGAGAAATCACCTACCCCCCAAGGGGGAAAGGCCATTTACAATCCCTTCTCCTCCATTCTTCTCTCAGGATTTTTGGGTGCGCATGCACATGCACACACACACACACACACACACACACACACAAAACGCACATGCACACTCCTAGCATTATTTTCAAGCTTCTGAGTCTAAGACTCACACCATGGTCAGTCATGTGAAAGTCCAGTGTCTTCATCACCATTCCATTGGCTAGACCGGTTGTGTGTGTTTAAAGGCATGCTTACAGTGTGTAATCAAATAAAAAATATACCCATATTCATCTTAAACATCAAACATTACATTATATTGTGCATATTTGCTAACAACCCCAAATCTTTTTCTTTTTTTCTTTCTATCTTATAGGGTGTATGGACATGAAAGAAAGAGACGGGAGAGAGAGAAAGAGAAAAGTAACACCAAATGGGGCCTGGCTATGCTTCAATCCTTCTTCCTCCAGTTCTTCATCTCTTCAGGAACGCTGGCACACATGTACTCCTGGGATCTTGCTGCGAGGCCAGGTTTGGAACCCCAGTTGACCATGTGGGATCTGGTATTACCGACGAAGAGATTAATCACCATGCAACAGAGCCAATCCCCAGTTTTCATATTTAAAATATCTTACAAATAATCCAGTTTAATTCATTTTGCATTTTGAAAATGCATTTTGAAAATTGTTTAGTGTTATGTATAATAATGGTGCATCGTACAATGACATGTTAAGAGTTAATACAATATGAAATCATAATATATTTGGAAAATGTAAAGTTCTGCTTTATGTTTCATGGCCTAGTTAAATTTTTGCCCATGCTCACATTTGCCTAGCTACATTAGTCATATCAGTAGAAATGTAAACAAAGGAAGATAAATACCAGCATGACATGGAAGTAATAAAAATCTGTCTTTCAAGAATGACAGACATCCCTTGTCAAAAAATGATGGATGCTGTTGCTCCTTTGGAGTAGAACTTTTTTCTTTTTTCTTTTCATGATATTAATCAATAAATCCATTATATTCAGTCTAGTAAAGACAATTATTAAATGGGTGCCCAAACTAGTAAAGTGCTATACTTAACAATAGTCTCTTAATAAATCACTTTCAATCTGACAAGCATATAATAAATGCATTTTTAAAAGAAAAACCACAGAGATTATTAAACTATTAGAAAACAATATCTTAATTTCTGCCACAATAGAAAATAAACTCTATTACTAAATCTAGATAAAGGAAGGTAGAGAGAATACTTGGATAAATTCTTTTCTGCCTATAATAATGTTAACTAGCTTATTTGATAAGGGAATAGATAAATGAGTATTTTTGTGGCTGTGCTCTGTTGATCCCTAACACACCCAAAATGCTTTTTTTTAGAGAGAGATTTTTATTTATTTATTTATTTTTTGCTGTAGGGTACATGCACTTGCCTGAGAGACATAAAGAAACAGAGAGACAGAAAGAGAGAAATCACCCCCCACCCTAAAGAGGGATGGCCACATCACCATCTCTTCTCATTCTTCTCTCAGGATTCTGGGCATGAGTTTTTAAGCCACCAGGTCAGGGACTCGAAACGGAGTTGATGAAGAAGATGCAGAGTGGGGTGGATAAGACAGAGTCCTCCTTCAATCACAGCAGTTTTGTGTGTGTGTGTCTGTGTGTGTGTGTGTGTGTTTATCACTAGAATAAAGACTTTTAATTTCAGCTGCAATTTAACTGACCACAAACCTATTGTCTATATAAGAGAGGTTTTTTAAAAGTAAGATGTAAAAGAAATTTATGCTCTGTATCATTTCTGGTCACTGCTTTTTATAAGGATTGTTTCTATTCTGAGAGTCAGAAAAATGCAATTAAACCTGGCTGAAGCTCAATTTGAAATGTTCAAGGAGTTAGCAGGCTTCAAGTACAGCATGTTCTAAATGTTTAAATGATGCATCAGGAACCTGGAAAAGTCCTGGCCCAGGATTCCTGTTCTCTGTGCACTGCCTTGCATCTCAGAGTGGATTTTTCACCATGACCCCCAGACAACTGCATTCATTCTAGATCTTCTACTCCCTTAGCTTATTATTCAATGGAGGCAGAAAGCTCAAAAATCTCAGAATATTAAACAGTTGGACCAGTGAATGAAATGGAGACTAAGGCACTGGATCCCACATAGTTGACTATGTAGTTTGAGTCCTGAACCCAGTAGTTTGAAAATCATGCTGGGCTCGTGTGCATGCATGCCCAAAATTCCAGGAAGAGAATAGAGGAGAATGGATTGTGGCATGGCCATCCCTACCTGTAGGTAATTCGTCACTTTCCCTTTCTCTCTATCAATCTCTTTGGTGAAGGCAATTGCCCTGTAACAAAAACAAAATAATGTTTTAATTTGTAGAAATAAAAAGAAAATTTTAAAAGTACTGAATAGTTAAAACAATCAGCTTAGCCTGATTTTCACTGCCTTGATTCAGACTGATCCTCATGTGAATCTCGACTTCAAGGCGACTTATGCTACCATTCTAAAGTAAATCAGGGCTGACTCTAAAGAGAAGAGACTGTATGTGCCACAAGAAAGTCAGGTTTAAGTCAGGAATAGATATTCAATTTGTGGGGCCCAGTGTCAAATGGGAATGTGGAATCCCTTCGTAAAAATGTATATGAACTTTCTAGACTGTGATTACAGAACCTGAAACCAAGCCTAGGTCCCCTCTCAGTACTGAGTCTTGCTCTACTGCACAGGTTGTGTGCCTATGAAACCCCTCTGGGCACATATTGTTGCCAGAAGGGTGAATAAATGCTTGGAGGCAAAAATAGAGTTATGTCTAACACAGGAATCAAATTCAAGCTTTTATTCACCCTTTCCAGTTTAAATTTCAAGTAGTATTTGGAGGCTTTGGAAAAGTTCCATACTCATAAAAAACAGTTAAATCATGAAAATATTTCAGTGTTAATCAATGCTTTTGTTCGTTCATGCATTCATTCATAAATATTGAGATCTACTTCGTGCCAGGCATTTTGCCACCTACCAAAGATTCTGTGGTGAATACCTCAGCAAGGAAGCAGAGTTAGAGACTGCATTGATGCATTTGGAATGAAAAGTTTTTCTTTTGCGTTTTCATTTTTTTTTTCAAATCAGGTACAAAACAGCCAAAGCATTAGGGGCAAATAAAGTTCAAATATTTGCTTGAAAAATAATAAACAATCTAGAATACAGAGCAAACATTTTTAAGTAAACTGTATGTTTTTTTGCAATTGTAGTTCTATATTAGCTTTTCTATGCATTCCCTTTTCTTTTTCCTCTTCATTTGTATATACCAATATCTCCTTTTCTCCAAGAAGCAGAAAAATTCTCAAAGATGCAGAATCTTCCATTCTCACTTTAACAGAGGCTTTCCTGATTGCTATTCCTCTGATTTCCTTTTATCCATTCCAATCCCTAATTATACCAATATCCTCTGTTTCCCCAGAATACTTCATATGTTCATCACTATGTCACTAAAACATTCTTTCCTAGTGATGTTTTAGTTTTAATTATCTTGGAATCTAAGTGTGATGTACATAGCGTGGAGCTCAATGTCTTGCACTTAGCAGAGCCCAATAAATATTTGATGAGTAAATGAATATAACTATTTTATCTCCCACTGTCAAGCTGTTTCGCATGCATATGGTTGCGGCCATATTTCAACTTTAATTAGATAATGTGTGTGTATGTGTATATATATATATATATATATATATATATATATGTATCAGAGCAATCACAAAATGCCTGGTACTAGTCAGTTTTCAAAATAAATGTAATTTGCTTTGAATTTGTAGGAGTAAATCATTTATTCGAAGGTACACATTTCCTATCTCAGAGGAATCTAGTTTGTGTTGGTTCATCTCCAACTTTGCCATGATTGCAGAAGGCATGCTAGACACATCATTTTACCTTAAATGAAACGTTTCCATAAACATAATTGCATTCTGTAATTTTCTAAATGGAGAATTCTTTATCCATAAATAGCATTGTCTCTTCAGTTGTGTGGATATGAGAAAGAAAGAGAGATTTGCCTTGTGTTATCTTAATTATGTTCCAAGGCTCATTATATTTTAATTTAGGAAAGCATTATACAAACATGAAAAAGACGGGCTTACTGGATGACTTTATAATTATGTTTCATATACCAGGTTGTCATGACTAATTACTTACTTTTGTACCTTAAAATGAATACCAAGTTGGTGACACTTCACATTCCTAAACAAAATGATATTAGCACAACATTATTTTCTGGTTAAAGACCTTACTAGAGTACAAATATGTTTGCATACCTTATCTGTAATTGCATGTGTTACCGTAGTAGAAAAGCTATTAGCATTATTCAGTGAGCACTTAAAGAAGTTCCCATACTGAAAGAGATAATAGTAGGCAGATCATTTGATTATTAGTTTGATTGCTTTCTAATCTGGCTCATCAGCTTTTGTCTCAGTGCTTATCTTAATTTGCATTCTTCTAGTGAATTTTATCGAAACAACCAAAACCTCAAAGTATTTCCCAACCAATAAGCCTGATAATAGGGAAAAAGAAATTCCAGATTGAATCACATGTTGTTTAGATATAGTCTTACTTTTTAAAAAAAGTATTTGATAATAAATGTAGTTTCTTAGTATCTTCATCCATGTAAATACTATACATCTTATTACTTTTTAAAAATATCTCATTAAGAACCAAATCCAAATTTGTAATGAGTTTCTGAAGGCAAATTCTAGTAGTCATTTTCCACTAGAAACTATTTCATATATTTTCTTGTACTGGTATGCTCATCTACTTTTATCTTTTATATATTCATTTATATATATATATATATTATATTATATTATATATATGTGTGTGTATGTGTGTGTGTGTATATATATATATATATATATATATATATATATATCATAGAATTATATATATGTGTGTGTGTGTGTGTATATAATTCCTATATGTCCATCCACTTATATTAACAGGAATTGAAGAGATTAGGTAGATACACAAATTGAAATGTAATATGAATAGAGAACATTTTTCACGTCTACCCAGTGACATTGTACAATGATGAGACCACTGAACATATTATGCTAAAAGTTTCAAACACAGGCTGGTCCATTTTATAAATATAAGTATTTTGCAATGGCTTAAATATTGAAACTGTAGTCCAGTCACTAATAGGACAATAAGCTTGACACCAAGTTAAAGTCAAAGTGGTATGTATTTTATATTGTTTTTAAATGTTGTTATTTGACAGTAATTACAAAATAATCCTAATATTGTTACTTGACAGTTATTACAAAATGCCTATATGTTGATATATTGAAACAAGAAAGATTGAAAAGCAGTTAAACCAATGCAAATTCAACATGTCCATGGAAAAAAGAGAATTTGCTGATCCAAATTATCCAGACTTGTCATAAACATATTTAATTTAAATCTGTAATCACATAATAATAATCAAGTGGAAAATTAAGGAATTGTTTAATCAATTTTATTAATTTAGATACTCCAAGTCCAAATTATTTTCTGATCCTCGGTAGTCTCAGAAGAGTTTAGACATTTGTATTTTTCATTTAATTGCCTTAATTCTCTCTATAACTTTTTCTTTATATTCAAAATCCAAGTCATCCTTCATCTAAATTTGCTCTTCAAATGTATGGAACTCAGTGTCATGACATAGAATAAGTGGTGAAATTAATATGTACAAAACAGACTTTTGAAAATAAATTATAGGAGTGTAGAGATAATCACATACCTGTTTCTTCTGGAATGACAGTGAAATAAATATTTCCTTTACTACTTGCAAAAATAAAATTCCCATGAAACTTACTTTTGGTAGCATTCCCTTTAATTAGTTGAAGATCAGTTAACCATATTATCTCTCAAAAATTAAATAACTGTGTGCCAGTGGGTAGCATAGTGGTTAAGACCCTGGTCTCGCCTGTGATTGACCATGGTTCAAGTCCTAGACCAAGAGACTTGAAACTCTCACTGGGCACTTGTGCACATGTCCAGAGTTCCAAGAGAATGGAGGAGAAGGGATTATGGCATAGCCATCATCCTGGGGATGGAGTGGCATGGTTTCTTGTTTTCTGTCTCTGTCTCTCCAGTGAGTGTGCACACCCTACTGCAAAAAATCTTAAAAAAAAAGTAATTTAATAAATTTAGTGTGTTGTTGTGCATGTGTAGTGTATTACAAAAAGCCATTTTGTTCCATTCTTTAGAGAACTGGAAAATTCTACAAGAAACAGTTAAGACAGATAACCAGGGTTTTCATCTTACATAAAAATGGGTGAATTAAAATGTTTATATGTATAGTATGCTATTGTTTTTGTAATGTTCAACATTTGCATCTGGTATAATTTCCCAGCCACAGGGAAATAATTTATTGTAATATACACATCAAAATATTATTTATAAAACCCATAATTTTGTACATGAAAAATTTCTTTTTTCTGAAATGTGTGCTAAGCTCAAAGAGACACAAGTTTTAAAATTAGGCTTCTATCATAATAGAGACCTATAATAAAATTTAAAATAATTCTAAATAAAACAATGAGAATTTTTAAAATTTAAAATAATTCTAAATAAAACAATGAGAATTTTAAGTACTTTTTAAAAAGTTTATTTACTTCGTGATCTCACACGTGCAAGAAACAGGATCTTGACAGCAGGGCCTTGACACCTTGACCCAACTCCAGACTTCAGCTAGTCCCAGATCATGGACAAGCATATGCCTGGTGGACTTAAGGAGGTCTCTAGACTTGAATCAGAAACCTTCCCATGTGGACTGCTTGCAGAGCATTTTTTTACTGCCTCACCATGATTTAGCTTCTCTGAAAAAAAAAAATTGTAATGTGTTCCTTCAATTTCAGATAGCCTCAATTTAATTTGCCACATAAAGTTATCTGTCTTAATAGATGAGTTATCTTTGAACACACAGTCACATGAACTTCTGTATCTTAAGCTAGGGATATATGTGTGTGAAAGAGAAAGAGAGAGAAGACTGAAAATGACCAGTTACTTATCAATATGACTAGTATTCACGCAGGCACCTACAATCTTCCCTCAAGCAAAAGAAAATTAAAATACTTTCTAATATCATTCTAAACTATACACTATAAACCCAGAAATTAAAAAAGAACCCTCTCCATTCACATATAGTCACAAACACAAAATAGAATTCATCTGATCTTGGACTATAGGTCTCTGAGCATTTAACAGTCTTTTTTGTTTTGTTTTGTTTTGTCTTTCCTTTCTGTTCACAAAGTTTTCAGTTGTGTATCATTTTGGGAGGCTGTTTCTTCCTTATACTGATGACTGTGGAAATACCAGGGGATTCCTCTTCAACAGCAACAAGCAATACCTGCTGCAATAACAGTTCCATTTATCTACCTCGTAAATAGATCTCAAATTTATCTTTATGTTGGCTACCACTGACCCAGCTCAATCTTTCATTTCTCACCTGGAAAACTATAATATCTTCCTCACAGAAACTCAGATTCTACCAGGACTTCTCTTCATCCTTTATATCACTGCCACAAAGATTTTGTGTTGTTTGTTTTAAAACTTTTATCTATTTACAGAATTGTAGTCATTTTATTTTTTTAGTAACCTATGGGATGTTCAAATCTAGACTTGATAATATGTGCAAATAATAAAAGTTATTTCAACTTTTCGACCCACTGAATTCACATTCATAAATGAAGATTGATAAGTACATAATAGAATTCTGTTTAGATGGAGTCTCCCTCTGTCATGATGCTCTTGCGTCAGCCTCCGAAGTAAATGGGACCGCAGGTGCATGGCACTTCTCCTAGCCTTTACGGTGTGCTGGGAACCAAACCCTAGCTTCCTATGTGGCCTCAGCCTACCAAGTAGCAGTACCACCAGCTCACACCACCTTGTAGAATGTTTGTGAAGATTTATATGACATGCATGTAAGTGCTTATTTTACTGTATAGACTCTAGTAAATTTTCAATAAGCACTAATTTTGTGATGGTTATTACTGCTCATTGTAAATAATTTAGAAACTTAGAAAAATAATAATGAAAGACCAGCAGATGGTATAATGATTATGTCACTAGACTCCCATGTGGATAACTGTGGTCCGAGTCCTGGACCCAGTGACTTAAACTCACACCAGGTGGGATCCCCCAAAGAGAGTGAAAGAGAAGGGATTGTGGCTTGACCATCACCAGTGGGGACTGATTTCTATATTTCTGTCTTTCTGTCTCTCTGTCTTTCTGGTGAGCGCTTGCACCTATAGCAAAATAATAACAATAATAATAATAATAATGAAGGAATCAGCAAATAGTGTAACAGTTACATCACGGAACTCCCATGTAGTTGACCTTTGTTTGAGTCCCAGACTTAGCGGCTTAAAACTCATGCTGGGTGCATGTGCCCAAAATCCTGAGAGGAGAATGAAGGAGAAGGGATTGCACCATGGTCATACCCCCAGGGGGTGATTTTTTGCTTTCGGTCTCTCTGGTGAGTGCACCTGCCTTATGGCAAAAATCTCTCTCAAAAAAATAAATGAATAAAAAGAAAAAAATAACAGTGAAAGAGAAGTAGAAATAATACCAACTCATTAGTGTTTTACAAAATTTTAATGTTTTTCTTTCTAGTTAGCTACTATAATTGATGCACTGATCATAGTTAACTCTTGAAAAATAAGTTGGATTTATATTATTTTACTTTAACATAACACATTTTTCCAGACAAAATTCCAGACTAATTTTGAGACAGTCACCTATTTTCCAACAAACTATCAAAGTAGTCATGATTTAAAATTAATCCTGATGTCTTTTTTTTTTTAAGAAGTTTTTGCTATAGGGCACGTGTGCTCGCCAGACAGAGAGAGAGAGAGAGAGATAGAAAGTGAGAAATCACCCCCTCGGGGGTGCAATCCCTTCTCCTCCATTCTCCTCTCGGGATCTCGGGCACGCACGCACACGTGCCCGTCGTGAGTTTAAGCCACTGGGTCCGGGACTGGAACTGCAGTCGACTACGTGGGAGTCCAGCGACATAGCCATTATGCTAACTGCTGGTCCCAAATCCTGATGTCTAATATGCCTCTTGTTTTCCCACTTCCAGCCTCCCTTTTTTCTTCATGGTTTTCTGGCTATTCTTTTGCATTTTCTTGTCCAGGTGCACTTTATGAGTTAATATAGTCCTATTGATTTCTTTATCTACAAAATATGTATATTTTATCCAATTTAAGATTTGTTTTAAGTTCCCTGTATATATTTACCTATTGTTATTTGCATCTTGAATAGTTTTTCTTAGGACTATTCCTAGCATTTATGGACGTTGCCATTGCGAAATAAAGAATGTCCTCATTCACTATTCTAAGTTATTAATGTTGGTCTATGTGTAAGGAAACTTTCTTTCTGTATACTCTTTTTTTTTTTTAAATAACTATTTATTTTATTATTTATTTATTCATTCATTGATTTTTTTTTTTTTTTTAATTTGACCAGAGAGAGACAGAGGGTGAGAGTGAGAGAGAGAGGAAGTGAGAAAGCAAGCCGCCAGGTCCAGGACTCGAACCCCAGTTGGCCCCGTGGGAGTGGCCAGCGCCTTAACCACCACGCCACCTGCTGGTCCCTCTGTATACTCTCTTAATGTCTCCAGCTGAGGCTGAAAATTAAGTTGACATAAGATTGACTAACAGAAATAAATAAATAAATAAAGTTAAATACAATTATTCTTTTTTTGTTTTGTTTCATTTTTTTAAAGGGGCCAGCAGGTGGTGTGGTGGTTAAGGAGGTGGATTCCCACATGGCCAATTGTGGTTCAAGTCCCAGACCTGGTGACTTGTGTTCTCACTTTCCCTTTCTCTCTCACTCTGTCCCTCTCTGGTCTAATAAATAAATAAATGAATAAAGCTAAATACAATGATTATTTTTCAAAAAATTGACTAGCAGAAAAAATAATATGTTTTATTACATATTTTACATGTACATGGGAATCATCACAGGAAAATGAAGGAATATAAAGTAATTATGTTTAAATGCTAGAAAGTAAACAGACTAAAAGAGGACACATGACCACAACAAGGTCTGTTTGTACAGATTTCACTCATCCTAAACTCTCTGTATCTAGTGATAAGGAAGTTATTTTCTTCCTGCTGTAAGGATGACATCTTCAATATGGGAGGTTAATCTCAAGCTTTCTGTGGGGAAGGAAGGAAATTCAGAGTCTTCTTATTTCATCTGACGTTTTACAACCATCGTCAGCTCAGTCAGTTCACCAAACTGGCATATTTCCCCATCATCCCTCAGCAAATGCACACACCCTCTGGCAATAAAAATATTAACTAAATTTTGCATATAGAATATCATTCTATTTCCCTTGAATAACATTTTATATAAAGCAAGGTTAGAAATCCTAACAGAAAACTAAATGATATACATTCTTTGATAACTTATTGTCATCTGCTGAAAAATATTTGATAGGCAGCAGAATCCTGCCTAATTATTTTTGTCCTTCATCGTATACTCCTTGGTAGAACTATTGCAGTGAATGCAGCCCCACATGGCTCACCTGCATTTATTAGAAGAATATTTCATACACAGAAAAAAATCTAATGACATAGAATGACCAAGATGGTCTTTGTTGCTTCACAATAGTATTTAATGGTGAAATACTTAACTCTGTTTTTGGACTTTCCTACATTAATCTATGGAAACTTTATCCCTCTATCTTCATCAATATTGTTATCTAAAGCTATGTTCCTCATCTTGTTTCAACAGCTATTTCAATTTCTCCTCTTTTCACTTTTTCCTCATCTGTAGACTATTCTTCATTCTTTAGAGAACTTGACTTAAATATAGAAGAAACTGTAGTATTCCTTAGTCTCAAATTCATTAACAAAATTTTGGAGTTAACTAAGGATTGAGTTTATAACTATATTTCTTGAGCTTTGAGGCCCTAAGTATAATGTCATAATCCCTACCATATGCCAACACCATACACACATACAAACACACAGTATTTCTCTTACCTTCCTCTTCTATCAAAGACATACTTAAGAGATACTACAGTCTTCATTCTAGATACTACAATAAAGCTAAGTTTGCAATAAGGCCAATCACACAATATTTTTGGTTCTCCAGTATACATAAAGTTATGTTTTCCCTATATTGTAGTCTATTAAACATCCAATAGAATTATGTTTGAAATATGCACATACCTTATTTTATATTCTACCTAAGTATTGATGATTATTTCTTTGCTCATTAGGGTATTGCCCTGATGTTGATAATTTGCTGGCTGATCAAGGTAATAGGTGCTAAAGGTTGGAGTGGCTAAAGCAATTTCTTAAAATAAGAGAATGAAATTGGCCTAAAGGATTTGCTCTTCTTTTAACAAAAAACATTTCTCTGTAGTGTATGATGTTGTTTGATAACATTATAATCAAAGTAGAACTTTTTTCAAAATTGAAGTCAATCCTCTTAATTCTGTCACTATTTTGTCAACTAAGTTTGTGTATATTATAAACCCATTGTTAAAATCTCTGCAATGTTTATAGCATTTTCACCAGGAGTAGATTCCATCTGAAGAAACTGTTTTCTGGCTGAGTCAGAGGTGGAGGCTATAAGGTGCCTAATTATGGTACTGGAGCCATGGGGTTGACCAAGTTTTACATACTAAATTGACCCGAAATATGCCAGGCATGCAGATGCTCTCACACCTATAATCTTTTTTTTTTTTTTTTTTTTTTTTTTTGGAGAGGTTTTTCACTATAGGGCGCGTGCGCTCGCCAGACAGACAGAGAGAGACATAGAGACAGAAAGCGAGAAATCACCCCCCAGGGGGGATGGTCACGCCTCAATCCCTTCTCCTCCATTCTCCTCTTGGGATCTTGGGCACGCACGCACACGCGCCCGGCGTGAATTGTAAGCCACCGGGTCCGAGACGCGAACTGCGGTCGACTACGTGGGAGTCCAGCGACATAGCCATTACGCTAACTGCTGGTTCCCTCACACCTATAATCTTGATGGCTGTAGGGATGGAGTAAAAAAGTCATGGCAGGGACCAGCAGATGACGTAATGGTTACATCACTGGACTCCCACATAGTTGACCATGGTTTGAATTCCATACCCAGTGGCTTAAAACTCATACTGTGTGCTTGTGGTGTGGCCATCCCCCTGGGGGGTGATTTCTCTCTTTCTATCTCTCTGTCTCTCTGAATAGTATATGTACCCTATAGCAAAAATCTTTCTAAAAAAAAAGAAAGTCATGTCATGAATTTTTTAAGGGTGATTTTAACTCTTTCTCACACGTCAACTCAACACGTTCTCTCTCTTTCATTCATGAAAAAACATTTTTTCCTTTTTTTTTTTTTTTTTTTTTTTTTTGCTATAGTGTGAATGTATTTGCCAGAGAGAGAGAGAAAAAGTGAGAAATTATCCTCAAGTGGCAATCTCTTTTCCTCCAATCTCCTCACAGGATTTTGTGCATGCATGCACATGCTTGGCATAATGTGTTTTTTTTTTTTTTGTTTCTGTTTGTTTTTTGGGGGAGAGGTTTTTGTTTGTTTGTTTGTTGGTTGGTTGGTTTTATGCTATAGGCCATGTGCGCTAGTCAGAAAGACAGAGAGAGACAGAGAGACAGAAAGCGAGAAATCACCCCCAGGGGGGATAACCAGGCTGCAATCCCTGCTCCATAATTCTCCTCTCGGGATCTTGGGCATGCATGCACACGCTCCTGGCGTGAGTTTAAGCCACTGGGTCCGGGACTTGAACTGCAGTCGACTACATGGGAGTCCAGCGACATAGCCCTTACCCTAACTGCTGATCCTGGCATAATGTTTTTCAAGTTCTTGAATCATGAGCTTGCCCATGTGTGATTCAGTGCCTTAAGCTTCATACCACTGCTAGCCCTGAAAAAAAGAGTATTTTAAAAATCTTTCTAAAAATATCTAAGAAATAATTTTATTTTCTAATCTCTAAGGAACAATTTTTCATCCACCCAAATTTTATCATGAGATAGTGGCAGTTAAATAATATCTTCAGGCTCCATCTCTAATTTTAGCTGTCTTTATATTTCTGTCTCATGTGCAATTACCACCTCTACTCAAGTCTTGAACCCCTCAAACTCAGCAGGAGGATTGAAATAAACTTTTATTAAAGTCCTCTTAATGTTGATATTCTGACTTTTTTCTATGAATCATAATGTTCTTTTTTTTTTTTTTTTTTTGGAGAGGTTTTTGCTATAGGGCACGTGCGCTCGCCAGACAGACAGAGAGAGATAGAGAGACAGAAAGCCAGAAATCACCCCCCAGGGGGGATGGCCATGCCGCAATCTCTTCTCCACCATTCTCCTCTCGGGATCTTGGGCACGCACGCACACATTCCCGGTGTGAGTTTTTAAGCCACCCGGTCCGGAACACGAACCCCAGTCGAATACATGGGAATCCAGCGACATAGCCATTACGCTAATTGCTGGTCCCCGAATCATAATGTTCTTAATGATGTCTAGAATGATAAACCTTTTCAGAAAATTTTTCAACTTCTTTTGCCAGATTGACCAGGAGAATCACTTCTTATGGCAGCTACAGCCTTTTGAAATGTATTTCTTAAATAATAATAAGACTTGAAAGTCAAAATGACTCCTCAATTCATGGACTACAAAATGGGTGTTGTATTAGCAGGCAGGAATATAGAATTACTTTCCTCGTATACCTCCATCAGAGCTCTTGAGTGACAAAGCATATTGTTAAAGAGCAATAATATTTGAAAAGTTTTTTTTTTTTTTTTTTTCTCAGCAGGTCTCTTTTTTTTTTTTTTGAATAGATTTTTGCTGTAGGGTGTGTGGCCTCACCTGAAAGACAGAGAGAGTCAGAGAGACAGGAAGTGAGAAAACACCCCACCAGGGGGAAGGTCATGCCACAGTCTCTTCTCCTCCATTCTCCTCTTGGGATCTTGAGCATGCAGGCACATGCGCCCAGTGTGAGTGTAAGCCACCAGGTCTGGGACTCAAACCACGATGGGCTACATGGGAGTCCAGAGACATAGCCATTACACCAAGTGCTAGTCCCAAGAATTATTTTATTTAACTTTATTTATTTGTTTATATTTTTCCAGAGAAGGACAGAGAGAGAGAGTGAGAAAGCAAGCCATCAGGTCTGGGACTCAAACCACGGTTGGCCCTGTGGGAGTCTAGCGCCCTTAACCACCACTCCATCTGCTGGCCCCGATTTTTCTCAGTAGATCTCAACAGTGGGTTTAAAATACACAGTAAACCATTGTATAAACAAATGTACTGTCATAGTTTTATCATTTCATTTAAATAACACAGAGTAGATTTATCATAATGCCCCAGAGTGCTAAGATTTTCAAAATAAGTAAACTTAGGCGGAACCAGCCACATTAGCCGCTAACAGTAGAGTCACCCTGTCCTTTGAAGCTTTGGAAACAAGCACTGACTTCTCTTTAGCTACAAAAGTCCTAGATGACATCTACTTCCTGTAAAGGTTGTTTTGTGTACATTGAAAATCTGTTGTTTAGTGTAGCTACTTTCAACAAAGATCTTGGCTAGATCTTTTGGATAACTGGCTGCAATTTCTATATCCACACTTGCTGCCTCACTGTGCAGTTTTATGTAATAGAGACAGGCTCTTAAATCTCATGAGCCAACCTATGCTAGCCTCAAAGTTTTTCTCTGTAGGCCCCTTTATCACACTCAGGCATCACAAAATTGAAGAGAGTTAGGGCCTTGCTCTCTATTAGGCTTTGGATTAAGAGAATATTGTGGTGACTGGATTTATCCAAACTGCTGAAACCTTCACGTCAGCAAAAAGGCTGCTTTGCTTTCTTATCATTCACACATTCACTGGAGTAGCACTATTAACTTCCTTCAAGAACTTTTCCTTTAGCTTCACAACTTGGCTAGCTGTTTGATGAAAGGCCTAGATTTCAATCTCTCTTGACTTTTGACATGTCTTTCTCACTAAGCTTAATCATTTCTCGTTTTGATTGAAAGTGAGAGATATGTGACTCTTCCTCTCACTTGAACAAGTAAAAGCTATTGTAGGGTTATTAACTGGCTTAATTTCAATATTGTTGTGTCTCAGAGAATAGAGAGGCCCTAAGAAAAAAGAGAGAAAAGGTGAAGAGCCAGCTGATGGAGCAGCGAGGGCACACGTATGTATCCATTAAGTTTACCGTCCAATATTGCCTCAGTCTGCGGCACCCCAAACAATTATAACAATAACATCAGGGATCACTAACCACAGATGATCTTAGTAGATATAGTGATGTTAAAGTGTTTGAGATGTGGTGAGAATTAGCCAAATGTGATGCGGGACATGACGCGATCACACGTTGTTTGAAAAAACTATGAACAAACTTGCTGACAAAAGGGATGCCACAGACTCTTGATTTGTAAAAATCACAATATTTGCAAAGCACAATGAAGTGAAGTACAGTAAAAGGCGATATGCTTGTATTTCCCTTTTGCACACTATGCTGTACACATTCTAATATCTGTGACATATACACACACACACACACACACACACATATATATCACACATATACATATATATGTATATATTTATACATATAATTTTGACAGAGGGCCTGTGCACTTGCCAGAGAGAGATGAAGAGAGAAAAGGGAGAGATCACTCTTCATGGGGAGTGGCCATACTGCCCTTTTTGCCTCTCCCTCCTTTCAGGATTTTGGGTGTGCATGCACACGTGCCAGGCATGTTTCTCAAGCTGTTGGGTCTGGGACTTGAAACAGGGGGTCAGCTATGTGGGCCCTAACCACCTTAACCCACACCACCAGCTGGCCCCATCTGTGATATTTCTAAAGCATACCCATTATGATCTTGGCACAGTCTTTTTCACATTCCACAACCCTGACCTGAGTTATATTCTCCTTGTATCTTCATTTCAAGTGCTCTCCTGTCCTTTGAGTTTCTGTTCAAATATTTATGTATTAGAGAGATCTGTGCTGTCTATTTATGTAAAACAGTCATTTTTTTTTCTAATTGTCAGAGGACATCTGCATTCTTCAGAGAGAGACAGAGAAAGAAAGGAAGAAACCATTCCCCCATTCCCTTTTGCATGCCTTTCTCCTCTAATTATGATTTGGAGCATGCACACACACGTGCCTGGTATATCTCTCAAGCTGTCTGGGTGGGGATTCAAACTCTAATTGACCATGTGGGAGCAAATTTCCTTATCACTAGGCTTAAAGCCAGCACAACAGTATTTTATTTTCATATTTTTCTGTTTACTTTTCTTGAACTTCTATGAAATTTAAAATCTGATGAATGAATAAATTAGGCTTGTACGAACTGATGAGATAATCATAAATTCCATTGAATTTTAAATAGTAAAAATTTGTTTCTTAAGAACAATACATTCAAAGGGTCAGAAGGTGGTAAGTGGTTAAGGCAATGGACTTCCACATGGCCGACTGTGGTTGGAGGACCAGACTTGGCTGCTTGAAAATGATGACAGACATGTGTTTGTGTGTGTGTGCGCATGCCCCAAATCCTGAGAGACACATGGAGGAGAGGGGATTGCAATGTGACCATCCCCCCTGGGGAGTGATTTCTCTCTTTTCCTTTCTCTGTCTCTGTCTCTCTCAAGCAAAGACACACACCTTATGGGAAAAGAAAATATAAACTAGTGAGTTAGAGAGATGATAAGATGAAAGGTTAACTTCTCTTTGCTCTGTGAAGCCAAGTGACCTGACTCAGCAGTTTGCTAATTTGGTGGGGTGGAGATTGATCCACGTGCTCATGGCTCACCACTTCATTTTATCTCGAACTAATGAAATGATCCTTCTAGCTCAGATGTTCTGTCAACATGCTCATGACTTCATCATTATGACTCTTCCTCCCTTCAACACAGAGTACAAACATCGCAGCGTGGTATACAGAAACCTTCCACTCACCTCTGCCTGTACCTCTGTCTAAATAGCCTCGGCTTTCTGCTTCCTACTTGACCTATTTGGCAATAGCAATAGAACAATAACAAGGACAATAATGGGCTTTAATTTGTGCCACATACCAGGCTAGATGTTTTATATAAGCGATCTCATTTACTTCACACAGCATTACTAGCGTAGGTACTATTATCTCCAAATGACAAGAAACAATGAAGTTTATGAGGCTAAGTGGACCCCTCAAGGTCACACAAAAAACTACCAAAGAAGTTAGTTTGTTTAGGCACTGGACTTCCACATGGCCCACTGAGATGTGAAATCTGAGGTTTGGAGCCCCACCGATTGACTTCAGAGCCAAACCTTTTTACCACTGTACCTTACAGAAAGACACCATGCAGCAGCTACCCATGTCTCTACGCTCTTCTAAACATGCTTACATTGCATGTACTGATTTATAAACCTGCACTGGTGATACAAAAAGGAACTTATTTATTGCTTTTCATCAGTATGTGTTGGTTCTATATGCTTAGGATGGAATTTTAGGATCTTAATAACCTAAAAAACAAGAATACTTTTTTGAGAGATTTTTACAACAGAACGCATGAGCTCACCAAACATACAGAGAGACAGAAAGTGAGAAATCATCCCCCAGGGATGATGGCCATGCCATGCCACAATCCCTTCTCCTCCATTCTCCTTTTGGGATTTTGGGTACACACACATACCCAGCATGAATTTTAAGCTGCTAGGTCTGGGACTTGAACCACAGCTTGACTATTGGGAGCCTAGCAACATAACCCTTATGCCATCTGCTAATCCCAAGAATAATTTTATAATTATTATAATAAGCATGTACTTTCATTAAGCTTATAGTCCTTTTGTGAATTAAAAGGACACTGAAGCAGTCTTAAACAAAATAAAGGTATAGTAAAAGTTTAGATACATGTTAGCTCAATTGTTTTGAAATTTGCATTTTGAATTAGAACAAAGGTAAAAGTCAAGCTATAGCAACAAAATTGTTTTGTCCCTGAAGATCACTTCCCCTTAAAGGTTTTTCTAAAGCTATTTCTTATTTTAAGTAGACACCTAGCTTTGCTACTGTTGCTTCTCAGGGGAAGAAAGATGCAACATCCTGATAAATGTAACACTTCTTATACTGAGAATGTCTCCCAGGAGAAACAACCCCTTGCAGCATTGGATACAAAATCTCAGTAAACATCTTATGAAAGCAACTCTTAGAGGAAACCGAAGTATCAGCATAAGCTCTCTGTGTCCCTCTTCCCTGGAGCCAGTATTTGACTTTCAGCACTTCCTCCTCTGAGGAGTGTCAGAGGATTTACCTGTCTGTACAGGTCAGTGTGCTAATGTTATAGGAGACATTCAGAGTGTTTTGATAGTTCTTATTTAGTGTGTTTTCAATACTTAATAAAACATCAGATTTTTTTGTCTTATTAGAAATACCTCTAACTGGGACCACCAGTTGGTGCAATGGCTATGTCGCTGGACTCCCATGTAGATGACCACGGTTTGAGTCCCGGACCCGGTGGCTTACACTCACGCCGGGTACGTATGTGTGCGTGCCCAAGATCCAGGGAGGAGAATGGAGGAGAAGGAATTGCGGCGTGGCCATCCCTCCTGGGGAGTGATTTCTTGATTTCTGTCTCCCTGTCTCTCTCTGTCTTTCTGGTGAGTGCATGCACCCTATAGCAAAAACCTCACCAAAAAAAAAAAAAAGAAAGAAAAAGAAATACCTGAAACCACTTAGAAATGCAGAGATCCTCAACACCTGGAATCTCCTGAACCAGAGCGTATCTCCAGGAATGAAGATGTGCTGGGTTTCTGTTCAGAGACTTCCCTGAGTGGGTTGATCACGGAGGTGCCATTAACCAGAGATGGCTGAGGTTGGGAGTAAATCTTGGCATTAGGACCCTGTAGAGGGTGCTGCCTCTGTTTCTGTCTCTTTTTCCTTTACTCTCAGTCATGGGATAAATAAATAAACAATATAAGCAGGAATAGGCTCTTCTAAGCAACTTAGTGGCACTTTCTTTCCTTTGAGGTTTTTGCTATAGGGTACAAGTTTTGCCAGAAAAAGAGAAAGTAAAAGTGAGAAATCACCCCTCAGAGGGAATGACTATGCTGCAATTCTTTCTCCTCCATTCTCCTCTAGGGGTTTTGGGCATGCTCACACACATGCCCAGCATGGTTTTCAAGCCGCCACGTCTGGGACTCAAACCGTGGTCAGCCGTATGGGAATCCAGTGCGTTCACTACCATCCCACCTGCTGACCTTCTATGTCCCACTTCTAATCCCACTTCTAATCTGATTAATTTCTTGAAACCTGTGCTGTTCAGACAATAGTCTGTGCTATGAATGAGCCTGCTATGTCAAGGACATTTGCCTAACAGTATCTAAAAATATACAACATAATATTTAATAAAATTTTAATATTGAATTAATCTGTGTCCAAATATATGTAGTATTAACCAAAGATATTTGAAATATCTTCTGCATTAAATTTCAAATGCGTAGTTTGAAAAGATTGGATCCATGCCCTAAAATACATAAGGTTCACTCATAATTTAATAAAAATTACATTGCTAGCTTTTTTTTTTTTTTTTTTTTTTTTTTTTTTGAGAGGTTTTTTGCTATAGGGCGCGTGCGCTCACCAGACAGACAGAGAGAGACATAAAGACAGAAAACAAGAAATCACGCCCCAGGGGGAATGGTCACGCAGCAATCCCTGTTGGTTCCCTACATTGCTAGTTTTTACTATTTAGCAAATACTTCTAGGTCAACGCATTTACAACACAATCATTATTTAGCTCAGCATTCGGATCTTTCTAGAATTGTTTTATCACGGATGACATCACTTACATGTCTGGTGGTCAGAGGCCGTTATATTTGGAGCATGATTCTTTTAATTTCAGCTCTCATCTGTCAGCCTACTAGACAGTACTGGTATAGACAGAGAGACAATGGTCTCAGGTTTCCAAGCTCTATAGAATAGAGAATGTCTCAGTGTGCAAGAGATTTTTAAGCATTTGCTTGAGTTCCATATGATGATGTTCCAACAGTCAAGGCCAATTCAATATGGAGTAGGGGGAAAAAATTCTCAACTGCACCTCATTATAAGAGGAGCTCCAAAGTCATAAAGGTAGATGCAGACAAAACAAGATGAAGGTTAGGCTCTTTTACAACCTACCACAAATACTATTTGACGCACTATAAAAAGTTCTCATGAGTGGGACCAGCAGATGGCCTAAGGGTTCCATTGCCGAATTCTCACATGGTTGACCACGGTTCAAGTTCCAGACTTGGCAGCTTGAAACTTACCAGGTACGTGTGCATATGCGTGCCCAAAATCGTGAGATAAGGGATTGCGGCGCGGCCATCCCCCCTGGAGGGCGGGGGGAGGATGATTTCTCACTTTCTGTCTCTCTGTCTCTCTCTTTCTGGTGACCTATATAAAAAACCTCTCTAAAAACAAAGTTCTCATGAGCACTTTTATATAAAGTGGACATTCCCAAATTCTAGACATACTCATAGTAAGTAGTAACTCTTGGCCCATGAGCAGCCCAGCCCATCTCATGCAACTATGTAGCTCTCATATTGGGCTTTTGTTTGCTAACTTGACAGGTATTTTTATATCCACTGGAAAACTCCTGGTAACTTCAATTTGTGAGAAAAGCGATCTGTCTGCTGCCTTGGCAGTCCTTTTGTTCTCTATATATTGTACTCACTGATATATTCATTATGGCAGTATGATACAGGCAATTTTAATCTATAATTGCTTCTCATTATCCAATTGCTCTTTCTGTACTTTTGAAATTAGCCTTGAACAGCTGCGATGTAGGTTTATTCCTGCAAGAAACCCTATCTATGTGCCAGATCTTTCCCTGTATGACTTCTGCTGCTTCACTTTCAGTCATCTGAATTGTTAAATAAACTGCAATTACTGACCCTTTTAAAAAGCTCTTCATTGCATGCCTGCACATTCATGTCATTCAGAGACACTTAAGCTTGTAAGCACTACATCTCTTGCAGGAAAAAGAACAGGCATTATAAATGGGGAGGGAATAACTGAGTGATTTGTGGCTGCAGAGTAAAGTTTCAGTAGTATTCCAGTGAAATCTCAAAACTCCTGAGCAAGTATGGCATTGTCATTTTTAAATGATCCCTGTTGCTAATCTTTTGCTTTCTTATTCCAGATTCACTTTCGCAAACAATTTTTATGTGTATTTTTATCCTTTCTTTTTTCTCTTTTCCTTATCCTATTAAGCTGCAACAGGATTTACATCAGATAATTTAATTCCCTGTCCTAATGCATATTAAGGAATGACAACAACAGTAGGAAAAGAAAGTTCTGTGGTATCTGGCACTTCCTATTAATCAAAGTAGAAGCTTTGCTATTCCATGGCATTTGACTTTTTCAGTACTCTCTGAAGTGTTACGTGATATGCAAAGTGAGTTAAAATAAAAGACGTTAATTTTTAAAAATCTGCAAAGGAAAATATAGGTTATTTATTCCAATTGCGAGGGCAAACTCAAAGGGAATTTTTCTTAAGAAAGATTTTTGCTATAGGGCACGTATACTTGCTGGAGAGAGAGACAGACACAGTGAGAGGGAAAGTGAGAAATCATCCTGCAGGGGGCATGGTCACGCCACAGTCCTTTCTCCTCCATTCTTCTCTCATGCTCCTGGCATGAGTTTCAAGCCACCAAGCCTGAGACTCGAACCACGGTCCACTGTGAAGCAGTCCAGAGACACAACCCTTATGCCATCTGCTGCTCCCTTGAAGGGACTTTTTAATGCAGACAATACCGTAAGAGCTTCATGATGACTCGTTACTCTACGTTCTCCAGGTGGACACTCGAAGGTGACAGGCTGGCACCTGTGCCCTAAGAACTTTCTCTCCCCAAGGACATGGTAAATATGTAAGATGATTTCATAATTGTTTTTTCAAAACCAGGTATTTGGAGAGTTTAAGAGGTGCTATAAATGCTTACATGATAAATATACATTGACCTAATTATTCCAGGCAAAACTGAATGTATGATTTGCTTATAAATAGGAGGGCCAACATAATTTTACCAGTTTTGGTTTCTGACTCAAGCTAGGGCATGAAGGTTTTTTGTTTGTTTGTTTTTATTATTTTTATTATTTTTTTGTTCTTTTATTTTTTTTACCAGTTTGGGGCAGAGAGAGCTAAAGGCAAATGCTCTCTGGTGGCTGAAGATATAAAATAAAGCCAGGTCAATTCTCTTACACAAAGAAATACAGCCTGAAGGTAATAACAATGAAGTCATTTTAGGGAAGCTAAAGTAAAGAATAAAACAGAATTACAGATAGGAGTACATTGAGAAAGGTCTGCTTTATGTTGCTCCCAGAGTCTAAAGAATACCAGAGCTTGCCACGATTTGGCTTTTTCTTCTTTTTTTAAAAAAATATATTTTTAATTGACGAATAATAATTTTGTAGACTTATGGGGAACAATGTGATATTTTGATCTATGTATAATTGCAAAAAGATTAAATCAAAGTTTTGCTTTTTTTGGAGAGGTTTTTGCTATAGGGCGTGTGCACTCGCCAGAAAGACAGAGACAGAGAGATAGAAAGAGAGATATCACCCCCCAGGGCCCCAGCGGGTATGGCCATGCCACAGTCCCTTCTCCTCCATTCTCCTCTCGGGATCTTGGGCACGCACGCACACACACGCGCCCGGCGTGAGCTTAAGCCACTGGGTCCGGGACTCGAACCGCGGTTGACTACATGGGAGTCCAGCGACATAGCCATTACGCTAACTGCTGGTCCCAAGGTTTTGTTTTTTAAATCTCCAAATGATTACTGTTTTCTCATTCAGTGATTGTTTGACATTAGTTTCTGTCATTTGCAACCAAAGGAACCAAATAAAAATATGATGAAATTATTTATGTATCAGACAACCTGTTTCCTTGAATTAAATCCATCACATAAGCACTCAAAATAAGAACTAGAATCTCTTATACCTAGGGAAAACTAAAACTGGAGAGGGTAGCTGATCTAAGACCACCCCAGGATGAATGAAAAAGTATCAAATATTTTAGCACTTCCTGTGTGCCTCCCCCCCACCTCTCACTTAGAATACAGTTACTTTGTTTAATAACCATATTTCTATGTACTTTAGGGATACAAAATACGATTGGAAATTCTGGACTTCTTCAGAGAAATATTGGGTGACTTCATTTCCAGCACAAAATTTAGTCCAGATTAAAAAACCAGCATTATAAATATTAAATTCTTTCCAATGAAAGTAAGTTGAGTGTTAGGACAAATCCTATATCAAGCTCATAATTACTAAAGTGATTTTTACAGTATAATTTTTTTATTGAACCAATAATATCTGATTCATTTTCTGTACACTTTGAAAGTTAATATAGTTGAGAGTGTTTCTTCTGATCATGCTGTGTCACCAAAGTTAGGAAAGTGTTAACTTGAAAACATCAAACATAGGAAATAAATTATGTCTTGAAACACAAAAGGGAAAGCTGAAAACATCAATAATATTTGAAATGAGATATATGTATCCAGGATAATAGTATCTGTGGGGATTAAAGTAGGAGGATTAAGCGAAATATATTCTCCACAGACTGTGGGCTTTTTGGTCTTAATGCAAATATTAAGTCAGTATAAGGATTAATACACTGAATTTGGGGAAAATCTTTCAATGAACTTTATAGTCTTTCCTTAGAAGTCCTCAGGTTTATACAAGTGCATCTATTTGATTTAATAGGAAAATATATACAATGTTACCACATCTTTGATGAGTATCAGCAAGGTAAACAGAAACATACCTTAAGCCAGCTCATGGTTAAGGCAGCTGAGTCCCTAAGAACCTAGTGAGCAGTTCAAGTCCTGGACCCAGCAGTTTGAGGAATAAGCCAGGCACAAGAATACTCTTCCCTATTTACAGAGTTGCCTCTTGATCAACCATCAGATCTTAACTCAAACATGTTCTTTGAGGGGCTTCTCTAACAGGTCTTTTAAAGGCAGAATTTCTGTTTCCATCTCAGATGAAATGCAGCTTAATGTTCTATTTATTTAATATTTAATGCTTATTAGCACTTGCACTCTTCTATCTTCTACCACCTACCTTCCTACCTAATTCTCTTGGTAACTAATTTTCCAGCGACTGCTGCAGCAGTGAAACAGTTGGCATTATTTTGCACAGATTGGAGCTTGTCAGTACCAAAGAGGTTAAGTGTGCAGAGCCTGTCCTTAAGATTTGATTTTTTGTGCCTTTATCATCACAGCAATGGTCAGACGTGGTGTCAGGGAAGTAAAGAAACAGACACGAGATTGCATATACTTTCTCTATCTTTGCTGTGGATGCTCTCTCTCTAGTAAGGCACAGGATTACATCAGGTTTTATCTGAAAACCAAATCACATGTTTACTGGGATTCCTAGAGCACTATTATGGCAAGAGTTTTTACGGTAAGATGTATCAAGGATCCGCTGAAGGAATTGCCATGGTAGAGTAATGTTTTGTCTGCGAAATGTTAAAGATGTAGTGAAATGGGCCATGAACCTGCAAATACTTGGAATATACAATCAGAAATCGCTCAACATATTGTGAAGAATAGACCCTAAAAATTTACTTAATTGTTTCTCTCAACCATATTTTTGAAATTTTGAACTCGAGTCAGTAAAAATGGGGTTTTCATTTCAAAGTAAAAATTATATGAAGAAAATAAACATGTAATTTAATTAGAATAAATAATCATAACATTTTGCTTATCGAATTTTGAAAACCAGTGCAAGAGAACAGTAGAAAAAAATCTGTACATAAAACCGAATAAAAGTAAAAGTTTCATGAGAGAAAACTACATTCTCAGCATAAAGGGAGAATGAATTATAGAGAAGAATTGGGGGGCTAGTTAATGCCTCCAACCTCTCAATGATAATAATACACTAAATATTCTTTGGAAAAGATATCTTGCTTTTTCATTTTCATCTATAAATAAGGAAATGTGAGAAAAAATAAGGTATTTATATAGCATATTTGTCCTAAAAATACCCCATTTCAAAGACAGAAATTGCATTTTACAATTAAAGAATCATTCTTGAGGGTATATTGTATAAAGGAACACACTCCCTAAGTATTAAATCTCACAGCTGACATAAGATTGTAATTTTTTTCTGTTCGTATATTCTTCTGATACTTGTGTCTAAAGTTTTATAATATGACATCACTTCTTAATTTTTCTTTACTTGATCATTATTCCTACTAATTCCATGTTCCATAGAACAACCAATGGCGAGTCAAATACATTACTGAGCAAGAGACAGGGATGTGGAGGAGGTGGAAAAACGTGTTACTTTTCAATAACACATCATAACTTGGATCGTTTTATTGTTTGCTTTTAGCAGCTAAAAAATTGTTCTCTTATTACAAACACATATGGGGAACTTGAAAGATAAATGTAAATAATAAGATCAAATTGATTTTTATTTACGCATTTTAATTTAGCATTACAGTATAAATATTCTGCATGACATTAACTAATATTAAGTCTCCGGGAAATTCATGATGTATTTTTCTATGTTTTCCTAGGCAGAAATGTGTCAGGACTTTCCCAATGACCCAATATATTATAAATGATTTTAGTGGATGATGAAGTTTATCTTAGAATTTATTTCATATATTTATTTAGCCTTTTAGTAAAAACTAATTTGATTTTTTTTTTCATTTTTAAAAATGATACTGTAGAAAAATAAGTACATCACCCAGCTAATACACTTTACTTTGCAGGTAGGGGTTACATATACATTAGTTCTTTGTTAGAGTATGAATTCATTTCTGTAAAATGTATCAACCAAGAAAGAACATTTGCTTGACTTATATATTAACTTCTTTTTGAGAGAAAATACAATTTCTAGAAGCAAAATAAAAACTGTACTTAATTCTACCACCCAGAGATAGCTAACATTAGTAACTGGATATGTTTCCATATACAAATGATTTTTTTCACTTAACAAAAGAAATTGAACATTAAGGTGCTATTAAATATACTTCAGAAATAAGATTTAATATATGCTATTCCATTATTTATTTATATAGTAAGGTGGTAAGTTTTACAACTTCTGCTCTAAGTAACTAGCAATTCTAAAAATGATGCTGTCTATAGCTACATGTATACAATAATTAGTGCAATCATTCACTCCTTTTTCTTTGATTCTACTGTATTTTCCATCCTAATTAATTTCTGTCTTTATCTTTCTCACAAGGCTATGGAATTTTTGAGTGGAATTAATGTGAGATTTTCTCATTATTTAAACAGTGCCCAGCATGTAAATGTGTCTTCAATTTAAAAAAAAAAAAAAAATAGGGGCAAGCCGGTGGCATGGTAATTAAGGTACTGGAGTCCCACATGGCTAACCATGGTTAGAATCCTGGACCTGACTGATTGAGAGCACATTAGGTGTAAGCGTGTGTGTGTGTGTGTGTGTGTGTGTGTGTACATGCCCAAATCCTGAAAGGACAAAGGAGAAGAGACTGTAGCATGTCTATCCTCCAAGAAGGTGATTTCTCTCTCTCACAAGCAAATGTGTCCTCTGTCAAAAATAAAAAATAAAAAATTTTAAAAACTAATATATGTTGTCCTTCACTTATGTTTTAGCCTAGTAATCAATTGATATAACTAGTTTGTCAAAATGTACTGTATAAAATGGTCAGATAAATTGATTACATTATCATAACAAAATGTGATCAATTATCACAATGAAAATATGCTATAGGAAAAAATTCAATTGATATCTAACAAATTTGCAATGATTTAAATTTACCTAGATATTCAACACTCTTCAAAGATTTGAGTGTCTTTGAATATAACTGCTTCTCTCATGGATACCTCACACAAATAAAAATAAAAACTAAGCCCTGCCCTGTAACCTAGTAGATAAGGAAGGTAGATCTTATATGGCAGACTACAGTTCAAATCCTGGCCCCAGTGTCTTGAAAAACATGTTGTGTGAATGTGCATGTTGTGTGAGTGCCCAAAGTCCTGACAGGAGAAATGGAGGGGAAGAGATTGTGGTATGACCACACACACCTAGTGGAGGGTGCTTTCTCCTTCACTCTCTCTCAGTCTTCTTGCAGAATATATCTGTACTCTCTAGAGATAATTTAAAAATAAAACCTTAAATCACATATTTAATGTTATATTTATATAGTAAAATTAAGGCAATAAAATGACTTAGTGAAAAAATAGCTAATATAATCTGTCACAAAAGCAGAATAAACAAAGGTTTTGTTTCAACTATGTCATTATAAGATATGTCCCACTATTATGAGTATTTATTTCTTAATTTAGAAAGGAATAGTGTCACTTAAAAAATAGTTAACATTTTTTTCATATTCTTTGATAAAATGTACCCAATATAATTTTTGCTTCACACAATTTGTACACAAATCACTGGAGTTGAATAGCTTTGAGATAATCATGTGCTAGGTATGGGGACTGGCAAGATGATAGAATTTGTTGGAGGAAAAAAAAATCATAGAGGCTATGGAGAAAAATATTATGAATAATATGTATTCTTTGGAGGCCTTCCCTTTTAAACTTATTTTTTTTATTTTTGGTTTTCTATTACTTTTTCAAAGCCTTTGTAGTGACTCCCCTTCCAGTACCACCAAGTAATGGAAGAAGAGCTGGAGAAATACTTTTCCAATATGAACAGTTATGTGCGAAAATTAAAATGTCATATATTATTTGTGTATCTCTTGGCATACAAAAAATGTCCTATAATTTAATCATATTTCTGTCAAAATCTGAGGCAGAATCTTAAAGTCAGTTTTTTCACTTTAGTTTTTATTAATCTTGTCATCTCTGTTTGAGTCATTCTCTGCTGCTTATTCACTGAATTCTAGAAACTGCGTGATCTATGAAAATATAGGATTGCTTAGCTTGTAGCTTTGGAGTTTCAAGATCAAGGGGCCACGTACGGTGAGGGTCTTCTTGCAGGCAGATGACATGGAAGAGAGCATCACCTGGCAAGACAGATCAAGAACACATGTGTCTGCATTCCTGTCTCAGTCTCATTTACTCTCCTTATAAAACCACAAAGATTTATAATCACAGGACACTATCCTAATGACTTCAATCCTAATCAGTTTCTTAATGCCCAACATTTTAATTTCAGAGTGAGATGAATTTTCCACCCTTTTAATTCCATCAGAACCAAATTTTATCACATGAATTTCATTGCACAAGTTTCATCACATGAACTGTTGGGGAATATTTTCAAATCATAAAAACATCCCATTTCTCACTGAACTTGTGTACTCTAGTTGCTTGTACAGAACCTTTATATCAGTGTCATGTGGGGCTGTGACTCAGGCTGGAACAGACTCTGGAAATCTGTTCATATTTCGAGATGATTTAATTATGCAGTTCATTCTTATTGTATCTATGTAGCTTTATTTCTATCCCCATTATGTTTTTCAGGGCTCCTTGCTTATCCTGAGTTCTGTCTGAACCATAGTGGGGTAGACAAAAGATTCTACATCTTTTAAAATCACCTTGAAACAGCAAAAATATCTGTAAACTTCTCTTCTTGACAACACCAAACACTCGTTTGTATTCCAGGTAGTCCAAGATGCATTTACCACCAATTCTCCTTGCCTGTCTATCTTAATCCACATGAGCTGCTATCATAAAATAATATAAACTAGGTAGCTTATAAGCAACAGAAATTTTTAACAGTTCTGGAAGCTGCAAAGTCTAAGATGGATGAACCAGTAAGTTTGATTTTTTTAGTGAGGGCCCTTTGTTTTCTTTAAAGATGGCATCTTCTAGCTGAGTACCCACACAGTAAAAAGGAGAAGACTGCTCTGTAGATCCTCTTTATAAATATATTAATTCGATTCATAAAAGTCCTACCCTCATGACCAAATCATCTCCCCAGATCCCTATCTCATAACACCATCACAGTGGGGATTAGGGTTCCACACATTTATTTTGCAAGGGTCACATATATTCAGGCCATAGTATCAAGGTCTATCCAAGAAATAAGGAACAGATTTCTGTGCAAATCTTTAAGATTATTTGAAAGTACTATTTTCCCACCCTCAGGGTTTAGATTCAAATGGAGGCAGAGCCAGAGCCTTATTTATTAGATGCAGTAAAAATCCTCTTCTTTTCTGGTAGAGCAACCTGAGTGGGGATTGTCTCTAACCTACCATGTATGAGCCCATATGATTTCAAGGTACACAGTGTATTCATGGAGTATTTCAAGACTCCAGCAAAATTTATAAATATGACACTTTTCTTCTAGACTTTTGCCAAATCATAAATTAAAAAATATACTTTATTTAAGTTTTAAGCAAAGTTCCTTAGCAGTTCTTTGATTTATTAAAGTTAAAACTGCCTTTCTTGAAATTACCAGTGGAACTTGCTTTTGAAAGTAATTAGATTATTTAAGAAATTGTTTGATCAATAAAATGTGAGGGAAAAGGAATGGAAGATGACTGTAGACATAAGAGATAGTGTGGGAAGAAGGTGGGAAAGGGCAGAGGGTCAGAAATAGGGGTAAAACAATATATACATACACACACACCCACACACACACATATATGTAACTAGAAATGGAAAATTATTGACGATAACATGCATGATTAAGCCACTATGCAGTATATTCTGGATGGCTAACCATATTTTCTATGCTGTGATGATGCTTAGGGAATGAATGTAAATTAATTTTTTTAAAGTTTCAGAAGTAAATATAAATATATGTGTGTGTGTGTGTGTATAAAATCCATTTTCCTTTCTCTTTACCATTCTTTTCTAATTTGATGCATGGCTTATAATCTAAAAAGATCTGCTAATATATTTTAAAAAGGACTCATACATTATACTGAATAAAATTATACCTTTTAATTTATAAAAGTTTCATTACTAAATAACAATACTGGTATTAAAGTTTCATATGCTTTAATTCCCCTAGAGTGATGTATAGGAGGGGTATTCACTAGCTTTGGGCTCCTTATTCAAGCCCAGGAGGCAGACTAATGGCTCCTTAATAAAACAGCACTGCCCATTCCTTGAAAGTCTCTATTATTATGGCAGGTATTTCCAGACTGATGGTTCAAATGCACAGTGGAACAATTCTCTTGAAAGTCCTCGGCAAGCAACTAAAATAATATGTCCTACTTCTAGAAGCAAGTTGTTGGTAGCAACCGGCCAGCTCTATCCGGTATGATGAATATGTATCTTTCAGGACCAACTCTGAAGGACACTACTTTCTTTAATTCCCAATCAAAGCACTACTCCTAAAGATCTAGGAAAAGATCGCTTATCTAGGTTACTTAGTTGACATCATAGTGACAGTTTCAAAAACACAAAGTTGATGTATTATCATTTCACAGCTGTATCAACATATTACTCTGATGCACTGTATTAAAATTTATAACTTCAAAACAAGTTTTTCTTGACTTTCAGAAATTGTAACTAAGGATTCAAAATAAAAAGTAGACATGTAAGATACTATAAGGTCATCAGAAAAGTCATGACACATTTTTGCATAGAAAAATATGTCATAGCTTTTCCAACAATCCAAAATATACTAGACATATAAGAAAAAAAATTATTATTACTATAAGAGATTTTCATCCACTTACCTAAATAAAATGTTTAAAAATACTCAGGATAAATTTATAAATTAGAAACACCCCTAAATTCTGTGACATGTCCAATAGAGAATTTGGACATATGGAACCGATCTTGTATCTGCCCACATTGGACTGTTTTAAATTAAATAAAGAATATGAGAAGAATTATAGCTAAAGAAGAACAGAACTATCTGTTGTCGTCCATTAGCATATTCTTCAAAGATGGTGCCTCTAAGCCATTGGAAGAAAATATGTTGACGTTATTTCATGTTAATGGCTTAAAGAAAGTAGTTGAAACAAGTTCATGATATGCATAAAGATGATAGCCTTTAGGGAGTGGTATTTTTATATATTTCTTTCCACATCAACTGAAAGCAGAGGCTTCAAACTATATTCAGTTATTCTCTACATGCTGATGCTAGAAACTTTAACTTCCCATGAGATAAATCAATCCATACGGAAAACACAAAGCTATATTAAGGCTATATTTTCTGTTGAATATATGAATGTGATTCAGGAAGTTGGACTTCCTCAAAAACTTTCAGATTTTCTAATAGAATTATGAAAACGATAGTCCCAACATCCACTCAGAGAAAAGTTTGTGAAATATATGAAGTAACTAAACTTTCTAAGAAACTTAATGGCCATGAGAAGTGTATTATAATGCCATATTTGAGACTCAGCAACATAAAAAATGGTAAAGGGAATCCTACAACAGAGCAAAAATGGTTTATTAGGAACAAAGCTAGAGTTTTCAAGCGTTTCATCTTTAATGTGACTTATTAAGTAAGCATTCTGATGATAGAGTTGGTCACAAAAGTTGATCGTCTTTCGCTATGATGCACTAACTTTATAAACCCCCACTCCATTGCTATTCTCACACTTGTCAGATGATGTATGATTAACAAATCGTCATCACTTTCTCTCCTTAGGAAAATAGTGGAATATTAATGCCACATACCCTACCATTGACATTGCTATGAGATCAAATGGAAAAAGGAGGTATTATCATAGTTTGAAAACTGGGGCAAATCCCAATATTTATTAGCAGTAAATCACAGTAACTAACCTAATTAAATGATAGTCTTTCGTGACTAGCATATCAATAACTAAATATGCCCCGCATTAAAATGAGAATAAGTCCTCAAAATGAGCTAAATTCCAAAACATTTAAAAGATGATTTATAATCTTTTATTCTATCTCCCAAATATCTCTAAATAGCTTTATGAGAATAGAAAAATATTAATAGCTAAGTTGCCGCCTTATCTAGTCCTGAAAGTGGGTTGCCAATCAGGGGTTTTTAGCCTACCTAGGAGGAATTTGTTCATGCTTTTCCCTCATGGAATTCACGTACTTGTCAGGTTATTCCTTTAGAAAACTAGTGGTAAATAATTGTCAAAGGTTCCAGAGACCATTATTTAGTGGACAGAGATTGCTTGAGTCTTTGAAATCTTTGGACCCTAGACCATGATCTAGGTTCCAGAATGTATTGAGGACCTGGAGAAAGCCATAATTGTGATTGTTTATGCTGCATAGGTTAATCATAGAGGTACAGTGGCAAGTCACTTTTATGAATAAGCAATTACTAGTGAAAATTTGACTATTATGCCTCCATCTTTGGGGGTTATGCCCTGACTACCTTTTTCTTAGGGCTCTATCTCCGGTCTCAAAGGCTAGCAGTGACCGTTCTCGCAAAGGATGAAACACAGGTCTCTTAACCACGTTAAAGTTATGTATGAGGGTAAAATCAGGGAGAAAGTTTGAGAAAAACAGAAATAGTGGCAGCTTTGAGTTATCAAGGTTATCTCTGTGTATGATGGTGTCCTTAGGACTGTATTTAACTCTCTGACTTTCACTATATTCAGGGATACCACCATAAAATCAATTTGTCATTTGCAAGTGCATTGGTAAAAGGAAAAGAATGGATCAATTTCCCTGAAACCAAATTAAATTTGGAAAGTTTTAGAGAAGATTAAATAACAACATAAAATAAAATACACTCACTAAATTTATGATATTGATATGAAGGGAGGAAGTAGAGGTTAAGCTCTTGTTACTGTATAAAACCAAGAGTTTAGTATCTACCAAAATCTCACTTGAGGTCAGTTTCTCCTTCCTGGAAATTAAAGATGGTGTTGCATTCTGGCCAGAATACTTCCTGGGACTGTTGCCAGCAATATGACCTTATTGGAGTTGAAGATATTTTCTATACATTAATATCAAATAAAGACAATTCCAAGTGGGATGAGCCATCAAATACATATCCATACTTGTACTAGAATTTGCCAAAATGTACCCAGTATGCCAGAAATTAAAAGGAACATGAGATGTCTTGAGAATTCAATTTAATCTCTCACATCTTATAGACCAACGTCATTTAAGTAGTCTAAGCTACATCAGAGTATAGAGCATTACATATTTTATTGAAAGTTAGTTACGTAAAGAGGAGAAAAACTTTGAAATTTTACTGTAAATATTGTCATATGGTTAATAACAAACTCTAGATTCATAAAACAAGCTCCTCTTGTAGGTCTGTGGCATAAACTGAAAAAACTACAAGTGCAAACTGTCTTACTGGAGAGAGGTAAGATGGAGGAGCGCATGTTTCACACCTGATCACACATGTATTTTAATACCATCTGGTTAACTTACTTTACATAGCAAAGGTCACAGGAAAAACAAATCAGACTTAGCTTATTCCCCAGCATGGAGAAAAAGAGAAAAACATCACACCTGATGAGAGCAAATGCAATATGAATCTTTATCAGTGGAAATACTTTTTTCTCTAAGTTATCTTTTAAGATTGTTGTATTAATAGCCTCTAAGCAAATGTTATAGTTATGTTTAGTTTTAGTTTTTTGGGAAAAAAATAACTGGCTGGAAAACAAAAGATATTCAAAAGAGGAACAACAGATATGAACATAACTTAAAAGAGATAGGTAGCCGATGCCCCATTGGCTTCAAGGTACAAACAGGAAGGATTCTATCCTTAAAAGTATGAAATGTCAGATGTAAAATACTAGATCATTGGAAAAGGCATGACATATTTTTCTATGCAACAATGTGTCATGCCTTTCCTGACAACCCAATATTAGTATCTTTATAGAGACTAACTGTTGAGAAATTTAAGGTACTTTGACTTCTAGTTCTGGATAGACAGATAGCAAGAAAAATGCTACTGCTTCTCCAATTAAATTCTGGGTAAAACAGAGAAAAGATTTAATACAGAGCTGAACTCACAGAAACTAAAGGAAATCTTGGTAAGAAATAAGTTGTCGGGCTAGGGCTGTGGCCTAGTAATTAAGAAAGCAAGATCCAACTTGATGGATGAAAGTTTCGATTCCAGCTTTGGTGACTTTTAAAACATGCTAAGCACTTGTGTGGGCATGCTCAAAATCCTGCAGAAAAGAGGAGAAGGGATTGTAGCATGGTCATGCCCACTGGGGATATGTATTCTCCTTCTCTCTCTCTCTCTGTCTTTCTCTCTCGCTCTGTCTCTCTCTGATGAGCATACACATGCTCTGGTAATAAAAAACAAACAAGCAAAACAAGAAAAGAAAGAAACAAAACATTTAATGATCACAATAATGGAAAATTATCTGGATAATGTGTATGATAATATCTTTAAATGAACTAATATACAGCATACTCATGCTGCAAAAATTCATTTTGCATGCTGTAATAATATACAGTGCTTGAATGTATAAACAAGTTTAAAAAAAGAAAAGGAATAAGATGTCATAAATGTATAAACTAGTGCTGATACAGCAATAAAACTGCATTCACTGGATCTGGTAATGATGAACACTTCAGGGAATTTGTAACTCTGAGGAGATTAGAGATAAGGCATCTGAATTTTTCTGGGAGATGCCCAAGAGACTGGATTCTTTCTCATCTGTTTGGGGTACCAGGGGTCCTTGACATATTCTTGTTTCCTCAAAGCCACTAAAAATTGATGACAGTTTAGATGAGCACAGAGGTTTGAAAGGCATCCAGAATCTCTGACTGGGCTGATTGGTAAGGGTCATCTCCTGTAAAAAAAGGTATGGGACCAGCAGATGGTGTAGTGGTTACATTGCTGGACTCCATCATGGCCAACTGTGGTACAAGTCCCAGACTTGATGGCTTAAAACTCACACTGGGCATGTGTGCATGCATGCCCAAGATCCCAGGAGAAGAACGGAGGTGAAGGGATTGCCAGTGACTTTTGGAACACCTGGTGTCCTTTGAGACTTCTTATTTTACTGACCCATGAATTGTACATCTTCCTTTAGTTACATTCTTCATCTTAGCCTCAGGTAGACCTGGTCTTTGAGACTCTGGAGAAACTAAGCACCTCAGGCTGGCCATACACCATTCTCTGATCGGAAGGTGAGCCCCCTCCAAAGAACATACAAGAGAAGTAAAGTTCATCTTTCCCCCAAAACTACATAATTAACTCCAAGAAATGAGGGAGAAATGTATAATTCATCACATGACCAGAAACCAGAGCAGAGGCACAAGAAATATAAAAAAAGAAGAAAACATCTCTCCCTCAAGGGAAAAGAACAAGACCTCATCATGCACCAAAAGTAAAATAGAACTCAGGGAATTCTCAGATAAATAATTTGAAATATTCATAATGACAAAACTAAATGAAATGCAGGAGATAAAGCCCTTTTATAATATGAAAGAAGAAATAGACACCACGAAAAATAATCAAACAGAACCGTTAGAGATTAAGGCTACAGTACAGGAAATTAAAACCTACCTTGAAAGTATTAATAGCAGATTAGATCATGAGATTAGATCATGCAGATCAAATCTCAGATCCAGAATATAAAACCTCTGACCTAGAAAATAATCACCAAAAAGAATGAAAAAATTATCAAAAAAAATGAGAATAGCATACAGAAAATACTAGACACTATTAAACACCCAAATATCTGAATAATTGAAGGTTATTCAGAAGATGAAGAATTTAATAAAGGCATTGATAACCTATTCCATGAAATCCTGGAAGAAAACTTTCGAAACTTAGAGAGGCATTCAAATATCCAGACCCAAGAAATGCAAAGGACCCCAAATACAGTCAACCCAAGAAGATCCTCTCCATGTACATCATAGCCAGACTGACCAAAATTACAGATAAAGACAAGATTCTAAAAATGACAAGCGAGAAACATCAAGGTACTTACAAAGATTATCCCATGTGGCTAACATTGTCCCTCTCCGTGGAAACAATGCAAGCAAGGAAAGATGGGAAGATATATTCAAAGTGATTAAAAAAAATCAAACAACAATAATACATTTGGCAAGATTAGCTTTCAAATGAGAAGAAAAGATAAAAACATTCCCAGATAAAGAAAACTCAAAAGAATTTGCAAACACTAAACCACCTTTTCAAGAAGTACTAACGGAGTGTTGTACCAAGAAAACTAAAGAGAGACAGACAGAAATAGGAGAACAAAAACAATCAAGAAAATGCTAACACAATGGCAGTGACAAGTCTGGAAATATTGATAATAATGTTGAATATTAATGGATTAAATTCTCCAATTAAGAGACAGACTAGCTGAATGGGAAAAAACAAACAAACAAACAAACAGAAACCCTCTATCTACTGCCTACTAAAAGGGCACCTCATGGACAAAGACATACATAGACTAAAAGTGAAGGGCTGGAAAAAACATTCCATGCAAATGAAACCCAAAAAGGACTTGAGTTGTAATACTGATTTCAAACAAAATAGGCTCTAAGACAAAAACTGTAAGAAGAGACAAAGAAGAGTATTATATAGTATTAAAAGGGCAAATTAAGCAAGAAGATATAATGCTTACAAATATCTATGCACCCAACTCTGGAGCATCCAAATACATGAAAGAACTACTGCTAGATCTAAAAGGAGAGATAGAGTACAACATACTAAGCATTGGGCATCTCAATACCTCACTCTCTCCTTCAGACAGATTATCTAGACAAAATAATAATAATAATAATAAGCAAATAGATACAGGATCTAAACAATACCATATACCAAATGGACTTAACAGACATCCATAGAACCTTCCACCCAAGAAAGACAAAATATATATTTTTCTCACCCCCCATCGAATCTTTTCAAAGATTGACCATATGATAAGGCACCAAACAAACCTTTACAGATTCAGAGGCATAGAAATTATATCCAGCATCTTCTCCAACCATGATGGTATACATAGAAAACTCAAACTAGTCCATAAAAAAAATTTCTGGAAGTGATAAGTGAATATAGTAAAGTGGTGGGATAACAAATCAACATACATTAATGATATCAACAATGAGCAGACTGAAGTAAAGTCAAAGAAAACAATCCCACTTACAATAACCAGAAAAAAATAAAAGAAACCCAGGAATAAACCTAACCAAAGAAGTCAAAGACATCTACAAGGAAAACTATGAAAATCTAAGAAAAGAAATTGAAAAAGTCATTAAAAAGTGAGAGGACATCCCATGTCCCTGGATTGGAAGAATTAATATAAACAAAACGCCCATTCTACCCAAATTAATCTACATATTTAATGCAATCCCAATCAAATTACCGGAAACATTTTCCACAGCCTTAAAAAAAATCATAGAATTTCTTTGTAATCATAAAAGACTGTGTATTACCAAAGCAATTCTGCACAAAAAGAGTGGAGTAGGAGGCATCTCACTCTCTGACCCCAAAATATTTTACAGAGCAGTGATTATCAAAATAGCATGATATTGGCACAAACACAGGCATGTAGACCAATGAAACAGAAAAGAGAACCCAGAAATGAACCCCAAAATGTACATCAACTGATTTTTTTAAAAAGGGCAATCCAGTGGAGGAAAGAAACCTCTTTAGGTTTCTTTTAGTAGTGCTGGAAAAACTGGGTATCCACCTTCAGGAAGATGAAACTGGACCCCTATCTCTCACCATTAACAAAACCCAACTCAAAATGTACCAAAGATATAAACTTAAGACCTCAAGCTACAAAATTACTAATGAAAAAACAGATAGAAACTCTTAGAGACATAGAAGTAAGCAATGACTTCTGGAACAAGATTCCCAAAGCACAGACAATTATATCAAAAATAGAGAGGTGGTATTACATCAGATTAAATGACATCTACACAGCAAAAGAAACAATAGAGTGAATAGACAACCCTCATAATGGGAGAATGTATTTGCAAACTATGCCTTAGATAAGGAACTGATAACCAGGATGTACAGGAAACTCAAACTTCTTACCTGAAAAAAGGAAAAGCAAAGTCAACATGGTTAAAAAATGGGCAAATGACCTGAACACACAACTTTCTAAGGAAGACATACAAATGACCAAAAAACATATGAAGAAATCCTCAACATCTCATCATAAGGGAGATGCCTGACACTTAGCTATCTTTTGACCAGTGTTAACATGGTGTACACCATATTTTTAATAGCTTATTAGAGTCACAGCACATATGTCTTATAGGTAACATATATATGGGTCTTTCTTTTCTTTCTGAAAAATCTCTGTGTTTAACTAGAGTATTTTCACCATTTTCCATGAATATAATTATTATGATCAACAGTAAATCTATTACCTTGATACTTTCTACTTTATTCTTCTGTCCTGTCATTGACTTATCACTATACATCTTTATTTTGTTAACTCACATACACTTTAAGTTTTATCATGCATTCATTTAACTTATTATAATATATTTTTAAGTGATAATAAGCTACTTCCTATGTGGTCAGCATGTATTTCAGGGATAGTGAAACTGTAATTTAGTATACTTTTATTTTCCCCCTCAGCCTTTAAGCTATTGGCATAAATATTATTTAGATATAAATTACAAACCTTATAATTCATTGTTATTATTTTTAAACAGACATTGGAATGATCCTAACAACCAGGTATATAACATGTAGTTTCCAAACCATGCACTCCTCATTCATCTGTATAGCTCCAGATTTCTACCAGAATTTTTATCCTTCTATTAATTTTCCTTTGTGGCCTAATGCCCAAAAACTCAAAAAAAATTATCTCATTTATTTTGTTCTTATTTTTATGTGATCAAAAAGGGAAATTAAATGTATTTCTCATTTCTAATCTTAACTAGAAATAAAAGACTCTTTTTAAAACAGTTATTGATTACTTACATTAATCTTTATGAATTAGGTACTATTGTAATATTTTTTGTGCTAACTTAATATGGAATAACAGCAATTTTGCTTAAAGAAGTATCACTTTTAATGCTTAAGAAAATTCTCAATAGATAATAGAGATACACATATACAGCTAATATGAAAGTTGGAGAAATTTAGCCCTTGACTTATACAACTTTGACTTCAAACATGGGGTTGGTTAATTTGAATCTATAGTGACAAATTAGCTTCAATTGAAATAAGACAATTGTCAACAGCCTCTTTACCTGTCAACAGAGGAGAAAATGAGGTTGAAAGTAAAGTTAGATTTTCATTCCTTTTCTTATATCCTCTTCTCTCTGTTGACAGGTAATTAGGGACATTCACAGTTTCTTGTTTTTGTTTTTATTCTGCCCTTTGTTGTAGAAATGAGACTATTAAGAGGGTCTTGATATAACTCAGAGAAACCAGACTTAAAATGGCATTATTTCTATGGATTATTTAATTTACAGTTTAATTTTTTAACATAGCTAAATTTTTACTACTTGTTTATATAATTATTCTAATGATAATACCTACTCTACCTGTGCATTGTATGAATGAAGATAAATTACATGCATTTTAGTTTCTGTAGTAAATTCAATTAAATGCACCAACTTTATAAGTTTTCTTTATGTTTTAAAAGAATGAATTTCCAATTGTCCAGAATCACAACCTGTGTTTATTACTTTTTCTTCAATTACAGTGAATGAAGTTATTTTGTTCATGACCTAAACAATAACCCTAAAAATATCCATCCTATCATTTTCTGGAATTTTTTCCTACATTCTATCCAGTGTGTTTTGTTCTGCAGTCTTGTTCTGTTATCCAATATAATTAGTGCATCTTTTACAATCTTTTTCTCTGTTGACTTTTTATGGTTTTCCATTATCTATGTTTTTTTTTTATTTACAACTGAATAGCTCAAATCTCTCCTATTTTATTGGAACCCTACATGACTATTCATTTACCTCTGCAATATCTTTACACTATTTTTTAAAAATGATTAGGTTTTACTAAAAGAAGGCTAAATAAATATTTAAAATATATTATAAGAGAAACTTCACCATTGACTAAAATCATTTATAAAATATTGGATCATTGGTAAAGTCATGACATATTTTTGCCTAGGAAAAAAGTCTGCACATGTCAGAGAGCTAGTGAGAGAGAAAGAGAGAGAGAAAAAGTAAGAAATCTACCCCCAGGGGGAATGGCCACATGGCAATCCCTTCTCCTCCATTCTTTTTTAGGATTTTGGGCACACACACACATACACACCTGGGGTGTTTCAAGCCTCTAGTTCCGGGACTTAAACTGTGGTTAGCCATTGCAGGGACATGTTCTGAGTAAATGCTACATGTTTCTTAAAGCTATAGCAAGAACCTTGGGTCCTGACCTATCCTTTTAGCAGAGTTGTCCTTGGAATTTATAGGGGCTGCTCTAAGAAAACATCTGTAGAGCTGAGGAAACATCCATAGAGCTCAGGAAACATCCACAGAGCTCAGGAAACATCCTGATGCCACAAGTGAAGACCAACCCCTGCTGTTCTAGGTAATCTCAATAATTTAACCATTATCTGTTTGATGCCTACAGAGAATGTATTCCCCACATCTGCAGATAAGGTACTCTTCACTAATTAAGCATTTGTGGGAGAGATCTGTTCATTTGTATGAAACCAAGAGATACGCATGGCACTAGCATGTCTAAACCTTCAAGGATGAGAATATATCATTTGTTTTTTATCTCTGTAAAATATCAACCAGCTCTGTGGAATATCACAAAGCACACGTATGCACATTTTCTTTACTGAATAAATAAAGATGCTCATCTTGCTTAAATAGTAGGCACAAACTCCCAGTGTCCACCATTACTCTACCTCTGTGTCATTTTATTTCTGTATCCTCTTCTTAGATCAAGCTCAGTTCACAACAGGTCATGTGGGAGCCTAGTGATGTAATTGGCCTCAATTTAAGGCATTTTAAATACCTTTGTGTCCAGGGATACATGCCTTAAATTGGGGCCAGCAGATGGCTTAGCGGTTACACTAGGGACAAAGTGGAAGGAGCGTGAGAGAGGAGAAGAGTGTAGGGAGGGAAATTTGGGAGAAAAGATAGAGGTCAGACATTTGTGGGATACAGATATGGTTTATTCCCTCTGATGATGACATGTACCGTATTCTCAACTGGGCTGGTCTGATGTGGATATCACGCTAGGTAAAGTCTCTTTACAATATAAATGATGTATAATCATTGAGTGTATAAATAATAATAAACAATAAATAAGTAAATAAATAAATACCTTTGGGAATTTATTCCCCAGTGCCCATGTACAGCCCTTAATATTTGTTCCCCTGCTTATCATTCACTCTTCTATGGAGATGTCGAACATTCTCATCATTTTAATGTTCTCATATTTCTAGCTCATTTTTTTGTGCTCAGTTTTGGTCATTGAAACTCAAACATCAGTCTGCCTGTTGGAGCCAGCACTGATGGCAAAGAGGTGAAACAATGCTCTGTGATGCTGTACCCACATGCTAAAATCCTGGGTCCATGTCTGGACGTGATCCTTACAGTACCAGGTGCACATGTACATGCTTCTGATCTCTGCGAGCTGAGATTGGGAGTGGATCACAGACTGAAAATCTGCAAGTTGGCTACATCTATTTTCATGTCTACAGTCATACTGACTGAACTTAATCATTTTAAAACCAAAATTATTTATGTTTTCCACTAATTTGATCTGTCCCCTGTATGTCCTGTCTTTAATAATAACACTCTAAATGACTAATAATACAATTTAAAAGCCTGTGTATTATCTGAGACATTATGGATACCCTTAGGTCCCATATATTCTTTAAGTTAGTAATCATTATGTACAGTCAATATTGGTTTTTAAGTTGTTCTTGAGATAAATTTGGCTTGTGTGAAGAAAGTCAATCACTTATACTCTAAACATATGAGTGATATTCCTTGAACACTGAAATATTCTATTGGATAAAAGCAAATTATGCAGGAGAGGAAATTATATAAGAGATCATGGGACCAGCAGTTAGCGTAATGGCTATGTCACTGGACTCCCACGTAGTCGACCGCAGTTCAAGTCCTGGACCCGGTGGCTTAAACTCATGCCGGGCGCGTGTGCGTGCATGCCCAGGATCCCGAGAGGAGAATGGAGGAGAAGGGATTGCGGCATGACCATCTCCCCTGGGGGGGGGGGGGGGGTGATTTCCTGCTTTCTGTCTCTCTGTCTCTCTCTCTGTCTGTCTGGCGAGCGCACGTGCCCTATAGCAAAAACCTCTCCAAAAAAAAAAAAAAGAGATCATTGGTTTGCAGGAAATCTTGGAAGAATATCACGCATTTCACATACCTGGAGGATTTTAAGACACACATTTAGGGTAAAGGATTAATGTTTTCAGTGCTAAGCCTGGTTTGGAGAGTACAGCTTGGATCTGGGACCAAGAGAGGCTTCTTACTCTATACTCACTGAAACGAACCTCCCCACTTATTCACAGGTCTACTTTCTCAGAGACTGGGGAAGCTCAGTAGGTTTAACTCAAATGGGGGCGGGCAAAACAAAATTCTCCTGATGCTATTTGTTTTCGTTTTTTGTTGTTGTTGTTTTTTGTTTTGAAGAGGTTTTTGCTATAGGGTGTGGGCGCTTGCCAGACAGAGACAGACAGAAAGCGAGAAATTACCCCCAAGGGGGGATGGCCACGCTGCAATCCCTTCTCCTCCATTCTCCTCTCAGGATCTTGGGCATGCACGTACACGTGCCCTGCGTAAGTTTTAAGCTACTGGGTCCAGGACGCGAACCGCAGTCGAATACTGAGAGTCCAGTGACATAGCCATTATGCTAACTGCTGGTCCCAATGCGATACGGTTTTGAGAAAATAGCCGGACTGACCTGGGAACCCTCCTACACTGTTGGTGGGAATGTAAACTAGTTCAACCACTGTGGAGAACAATATGGAGGTTCCTCAAAGATCTGCAAATAGAACTACCATTTGATCCAGCAATCCCACTTCTGGGTATTTACCCAAAAGACAGGAGAATGCTCAGTCAGAAAAGTGCTTGCACATCAATGTTTATTGCAGCATTATTCACAATTGCCAAGACATGGAACCAACCTAAATGTCCACAAACTGATGAATGGGTTGGAAAAGTGTGGTATATATACTCTATGGAATACTACTCAGCCATAAAAAATAACAAGACCCTGGAATTTGATAGAAAGTGGTCAGATACGGAGGATATATTGCTGAGTGAAGTAAGCCAGGCTATGAAAGAAAGATATTGTATGTATCCACTCAATATATACCGACTATCCGCACTCTATAATAGAGAGCAAAAAATTGGAGGACATAAAAGCAGTGAAGGTACTTAACGAGAATAGGAGAGTGTGGAATGGGGGAAGTGAAGAGAAGAGAATAGAGAAAGATAACAAGTGAACAATAGAGAGGCAGGACGTTAGTGAGAAAGAGATATGGCTTATTAACTGTTGATGTTGACATGTATAGTATTCTCAACTGGATTTGTCTGAGAAGTATTTCATGATGGGCAAAGTATTTGTACAAGCAAAATGAAAAATAGCAATTGACTGTTTTAAAAAATAATTAGAATAATAATAATAATGATTGGGGAAAACATAGAAAAGATATTGAATGTTAAAGTGGGGAGATTAATGTCTCTGTACTGACTGATATGCATGGCATTCCCTTTTGAAAAAGCAATGTAATACACTGTAAAGTTATATGTAATTCAATGTAATATAATAGAAGAACATGATGATAATAAAAAATTAAAAAAAAAAAAAAAAAAAAAAAAAAAACACCCTATGTACTTCCTCTAATCCTCTCTTATCTGTAACCGGCCAGAAATAGCCTGGATACCAGATACCTGGTATTTTGTGGATTTACTTGAAGGGCACATGTGCAGGGAAGGTCAAGTGACTTAATGTTGATCCCCGCTGCAGGGAGAGTGTGGATGCAGCCTATAGTAGACCGACCAATCATAACAGTGCCAATTCAGTAATGGACCAATCGAATTACTAATTGAATCATCAGTCAGAGCTGCAAAAATTTCAATCTTCATTTGCATACTTAGACTTACTTGAAGACTAGGGAAAGTGATTTCTCTGTAAAAGCTCTTCCTTTACGGCATTCAGGGAGAGACAGCCATTTGAACAAACCTAGCTGTTTTTTGGATGAAGTCACCCATAATTAAGCCTTCCTCCTTGACCAACTTTATAGATCAGAGTCAGCTTTTCTGGTGGGAATTGACTGCTCATTTTTGGTCCATATCTTTTGGTAACACAGAGAGGAGGAATTTAGAGATAAGGAAAAGGCAGAATTTTCCTCTCAGTAATTGTAATATCAATAATTTTTTGGTTAGAGGAATTTTAAAAGTTTGAGAAAAATTATTTTTCCTTAACATTGAAAACTCCACATACAACAAGAACATCATCATACAGACAACATTGCTGCTTTATAAAAACCAGTGAATCCATTCAGATATTTCATTTCTTCATGCTTTTAACAAAATGGACATAAATGAGCAAGTCCACCTTTGGGAAATCATCAGGTTCTGTTGCTAAATTTTCTCTGGCAAATCACCATGTCATATCAACATCCAATTTTATATTTATGTGTCGGCGTCCGCCCCGGGCTCGGTGCTACTATGGAAGAAGCAGAAAAAATGAGACAAAAGATAGAGTAGAAACGGACACAGGCAGCCTGAGCCTAGGTAGCCCAAGCAACTTGTGTCGCCCAGATGAACTGGACGTCTTTATTTATAGAACAAGGAGACATTACACATGTATGTTTTACGACACTTCATACATTGGTTGCCAGGTTGCAGACAATAAGAAAGCAGTTAACAAATCCATGAGGGCTTAGTCACACCAGGCCAGGTGTATCCCTTGGTGATAATCCCATCAAGAGAAAATCTCATCCTCCTTTCTAATGCAAAGAACTAGCTGTTAGGTGTGGGGAAGGAGCTAAAGATCTTCTCCCACCACCACACCCAGAGTAGGCTAAGGAACCTTTCAGATGCAGAGCAGGGATTGGATTTTGCCAAGATGTTTCTTGAAGTCCATCAGATGTGTCTGTTGGAATGCCCCTAGCAATTTCCACCCTTGCTCTGTCTGCAGCCAAGGTCAAGGAAAGACAAGTTACAAGGTTCTGCCAAACCCCAAAAGAGCATGTGATGTTTGCTCAGGGCATGTCCCCACAACTCAGATTCTCTCTCTTAAACGTGTCCCCACATTTATGTATATTAAACAGAGACATGATCTAAACTAGTCATACTTGTGGCACTGATGCCAACCTTTTTCCATCCAAAGTAGTATTTTCATGAAACCACAGACTCCAGTGTTTATGAGATTTAAAGACTAATATTTAAAGTGTAAATTTTAGTAACCAAAAGGAGTTCCTCAGAGATCCTTGCATTGTACCAGATATTTGCAGCCCTCACCTCATTTACCTCAGAATTCCCTGTTACATTTTCAGATAAATCTATATTGATTCAGGAAATCTAGATTCTATATATGTCACAGAGAATTTCATTATTTTCAAACACCTAACCTTCCTTTCAATCTTAAGATCACATCTAACTAGAAGTCAAATGATTTTATGGAAAAGATGGTGATTTGTTATTTATCTCTCCCACCAGCAAAATACAAAGGAACAGACTGAGTCAGTGTAGGTGAGATTTAAGTTAGATATGACAAAATCTTCCTTAAAAATGGGAAGACCATTCCTGGAATGTCATTTCAAGGTTTAGAACTGCTTACCTGTAAATCAATCAGAACATGTATATATTTATATATGTACACATTGTATATATTTATATATACACATATTGTATATATGTATTTATATACACATATATACACACATGTGTATGTGTATATAATTTGTATATACATATAAAATATGCTATTAAAATATTTGAGAATAATCTTTGAGAAGAATATGCTACAGTTATTTTAAGTTTAATGTATTGACAGCTTTATCCTTCCTATGTACTAAACTATAAGCTGATTTAACGGTGAGTTATTTCCTCTGTTTTTCTCAGTCTACCTGCCATACCATCTACCTCCTATTTCTTTTAGATATTTCTAATTTAATTCTAATGTTTTTATTTTGCTAAGTATGAAACTACAGTGTGATTAATGTAGTTTCATTGCATATTTTTTAGAAAGGTGTTGGAATTGAAATTTTAAAATATGTTTAGACCACTACATACCATAAATAGTTTGATTCCAGATGGCTTAAATAAATTGAATAGAGCTCTATTTTTTTAAGTCAGACTGCTCAGCTCCTTCAATATTAACATCATTTTGTGGTCTAGGGTATCACATATTACAGAAGTCCACTAGTTAGCAACTTAGCTTATGTGTACATAATTGTAGACAAAAATATAGAAATCATATTTCAGGAACTATGTTTTCTTAATTTTTTCTGTAATTAAAATATTGCTTGTTTGAATAAAATAAAATCCTGAAAAAGACTCTTTAGGAACAAGATGTAAAATATGTGTGTGTGTATGTGTGTGTGTGTGTGTGTGTGTTTACATATTATTTACAAAAAGGTCAAAATAGATAAATATTACTTCCACTTTTAAGAAGTAATCAGTTTCTGGGGACAGAAGATGGCATAATGGCTATGTCGTTGGACTCCTATGTAGTCAATAGAGATTTGAGTCCTAGACCCAGTGGAGAAGAAGGGATTGTGGCATGTCCATCCCCCCCTAGAAGATGATTTCTGGCTTTCTATCTCTCTGTCTGTCTCCGTCTCTCCAGTGTGCTCTATAGCAAAAATCTCTCCTAAAAAAAAAAGTAATCCATTTATGAGAATCTAATACCAAAACTTCAAGAAGAGATCTAGTCAAAATCCTGTTTCAGCAGTCTAATGACAAATTTGCTTAATGGCACAAATGTCTAAATTTTTAGACTTTAGTAATATAAATTGAGTCAGAAAATCTCAACGACTCTAAGGAATTATATTTTGATGAAGTACAAAAACTTAATCTGTAAGTTAAGAATTGTCAGATTTTGATAAATGCTATGAAGGAAATAAACAGAATGATGTAATAAAAATTATATTAGCAGGTTAAGGGTGACATTATCAGGAAAGGCTTCAGTGAGAAGATGATTTGTAATTAAGGCCAAAGATAAGAATACAGTCATATTACAACAAGGAAAAGAACATTTGACATATATGTGACCAAAAAAAATCCTTACAAAGAGGTAGTCAGTCTATTATAATCAAAGATGCCCAAGATCGAAGAATAGACATAGATCTGAGAAGATTAAACCTACAAACTGAGGACATTAATAATCTTAATTTTTTTTTTTGAAGAGGTTTTTTGCTATAGGGCATGTGTGCTCACCAGAAAGACAGAGAGAGACAGAGAGACAGAAAGCGAGAAATCACCTCCCACGGGGGATGGTCACACCACAATCCCTTCCAGCAACATAGCCATTATGCCAACTGCTGGTCCCAATCTTAGTTAATTTCTTATATATTGTGCATGGTTAGCTTTAGCTGCAAAGAGTTATTAGAAACAAATTTAATGGGGACATATTTTTTGATTCCCTGCTTGAGAAATATTCTTTGAAACAAACACATTTAATCAGTTATGTACATTATACCTGAGTTTTGTTCCTTTTTATACCTTTTACTTGATAACATCTTTCTGCTAACTTGTGTGGAATACTACAATTGAGGAAAGGTGAAAATGTAAATATCAGATGCAAAAATCTAATTATTTTTCAAATTATATCACTTGGTAGTGACCATATGGATTGTTGTGTTAAAAAACAAAAACAAAAACAGAAACAGAAAACAAACCATTGGCGTGCTCTGTGGCCTAGGGGTTAACACAGATAGATCCTACTTGGCCCACCTCCCAGTTAGAGTTTTAGATCTGGTGGCTTGAGAAACACACTGAGCATGTGTGTAAGTGTGCCCAAAATCCCAAGAGGAAGAGGGAGGGCAAAAGATTATAGTATGTCTATTATCCTCTCCCTCTGTCTCTAACTCTCTCAGGCAAGCATGCATACCCTCTAACAAAATCAATCAGTCAATCAATTTGAGAGTTATCTGAACAGATACAAAAAGTTGGAAGTAAACTTCCAACTCTCTACTGGCTGATATTTGGATTTCTCTCTATCTTGAATTAACAAAATAGGGCTCTCTAGAATTCTAGAAAGATCACTTCTGCTATACTACCTCCTGAGGCTTCTCTGTGAATCTAATAGTTTCAATGTGAATGAAATTGTTTTCCTTAATTATCAGACAACAAATCTTCTTAATCAAAATTTGTGTTTAAATTCCTTATCAAAAATTGAATTATAAAAACAACATGTTGGTGCCAGCAGATGGCATAGTAACTAAGATGTTGGACTCCCACATGGCTGACCACAATTTGAATCCCAGACCTAATGACTTGAAAATCACAGCGGCTATGTGTGCGTGCATACCCCAAATCTCCAGAAATAACTGGAGGAGAAAGGATTGTGGTGTGGCCACACCCCTGGGGGGAGGGGGTGATTTCTCACTTTCCCTCTCTTTGTCTCTCTTCAGTGAGTACATGAGCAGTACAGCAAAAAGAAAAAAAAAATACCTAAAAAAACTCAAAACACTACATGTGTTTGTTCACCTTCATCTACAACCAAATTTCTTACATTCCTCTCACTCTGTTGCCCTTTGCCTGTGCCCACTACAATTCCAAATCCATCGACTTTTCAAGAATCGTTCCACATCTTTACTTTTAACCACTCAAGTAAATCCTATTTATTTATTTAAATTTCACCTCTCTTAAGATAAAAATTGTGGTTAGCATTTCTTTTCTTCCAAATGTCACTACAAATAACTCCATTCTCTTTTTAATTCCAACAATTCTCATTAACTCAAAAGGAATATTTATTTTGACATCATGCTCCCTCACTAAACTCTCTTTGTGACTTAACATTGTCCTCATGTAGGCGTATCAATGTCTTCCATTAATGTAAGAGGATGGATTGCCAAATACTAATTGAATCTTCGATACATTCATTGTAAGATGTAAAGTGAAGGAGTATGGCTCAACTTTGTGTCTGAGAACTACCTTTGTGAGGTTAAGTCTCAGGAAATTCATCATATCTAACAAATAAAAAGGCATATCATTCTCCATGTTTAGAGAAACGAGCTTTGAAAAATCCATTATAATAAAACTAATAGTGGGAATTGAGTTAAAGGCAGAACTGCACATCTCTTAGATTAGAATTCCATGAGCCTGGACCATTGTTTTTGTAGTCTGTATGTAAAATGACACTTGCAGAATGTCATAGATTGATTTCTGTAGCAGGGATAAATTGGATTGATTGAAAAGGATAGGTTAATACATGGGTGGTCTTGATGGAATTTTCCTCTACAGTTTAGTGAGCAATAAAACATTATTCTTTGGCCAAACCTTAGAAAACAGGAAGGATTTTAACAAATGGAAATGTAGAGGACACATTATTTCAAGCAGAGGTAATTATAGGAAAAAACATTTGAGGAAGCGAAGGCATGAGGTACAGTTTATTTTCACAAAGGTTATAAATAGTTGAGTGGATACTATGAGCAGAAAGTGGTTTAGATCACATTTTGAAATGCTCTAGAGATTTTTTTTCTCTTAATTGAATCAGGGGATTTTGATCAGAGATGTGTTTTAAGGAGATCAATCTGTAAGTGGGACTCTAAAGGATGAATTAGAGCAGAAAAAACAACTGGTGTTGGCAAGCCAATTATCAAGCCTTTATCACGGACAGAGTGAGAGGCACAGAAAAGTGGAAATGGATGGTGACAATGGAAAAGGATAAAAGAAAGGAAGGACATACAGGAAAACAAATAAGTAAACAACTAGTTGGAAAAAAAGGAGTTAGAAGAGACAGTAAAACAAGGTGACTTTAATTAAAGTGGCATACAGAAAGTCATTAAACACGTGTTTTCATTTTTAGGTCCTGATTACGACATTCACTTTCATATGTTGGCACACAGACCTGTGTGTGCTCATACAGGTGAAAATATTCTATTGAAAACAGCTCAAGAGCTGCATGATCAAACTACAGGATTATGATGACCAACTCATATTCTACCTCTTTTAGCGTGACAACTTACGTCTTCATTTTGTAATTTATTTTATCTTCAAATATTTTTTTTTAAAATGCTGTTTTAAAAATTTGGTGTTACAATTGTAATATCCTAGAGAATTTCCACCAGGGTCAGGAGACATATACATATACATACTAGCTGGCTGCTGTCATGACCATATATTGAATTGTCACAAAAGTCATGATATATGTTTCTATGTTTTTCTATGCAAAAATGAATCATAACTTTTCCAACAACACAATGTTTTGAGTAAAATGAAGCAGCCTTGGGATTAGCAGGTGGTGTGGTGGTTAAGGCACTGAACACTCCCACATGGCCAACCACGTTTCGAGTCTCAGACCTGGTGGCTTGCTTCCTCCCTATCTCTCTCTCTCTCTGTATCTGTGGCCAAATTAAAATAAATGAATGAATAAATAAAAATTATTTTTAGAGGTTTTTGCTATAAAGCTCATGCACTCACCAGAAAGACAGAGACAGAGAGACAGAAGGCGAGAAATCACCACCCAGGGGAGATGGCTATGCCGCAATCCCTTCTCCTCCATTCTCCTCTCGGGTTCTTGGGGCATGCATGCACACGTGCCTGGTGTGAGTTTAAGCGAGCGGGTCTGAGACTCGAACCACAGTGGACTACATGGGAGTTCAGCGACATAGCCATTATGCTAACTGCTGGTCCCAGAATAAGTAAGATTTTTTTAAAAGAGAAATGAAGCAGCTTTGTAACAGGTCTAACCTTCTTCCTAGAGAGTAGCTATGCTACTCTTCTGTTTTGCAATATAAAACAGAAGAGTAGCATAGCTTTCAGATTCTGGAAAAAAAATAGAGACAAATAGATGATAGACAGATAGAAAGCAGCTAATAAGGTGATTGTTTCTGCAAAATATAATACAATTTCCTGTTTGGGGCAGAGGTGCAAATATGAGATAGAATAGATAGTGTGATATTTTCATGTGAGAAATACTCAGTAAACAAAAAAATCAAAAAGGATGTTGAGTAGCTCACTACATAATAAAATCACTACAACCAGATCACTTTATCTTATTTAGAATATGAAAGAAAGAGATGGATGTTCTAATAATTGCTATTATTTGTACAAGTTTATGAAGTGGACTGTTTGACACTGAAGGCACTGAATATTTAAGGACATAAAGTGAGCCCTTAAGTGATACACAGTCCTGAAAAAATTCCCCAAGGAAGGAATATCTCTAAAATCAAGATCGTTATATTGCTAATTTAATTCATATCTTTCGTAAAATGTAAACCCCTGCCCTTCCATTATGACTTTAGGTAGTATTACCTGGAAGGATATTAAATATTATATTTGGAAATTCCTGTCCACATCAAAAATTTATATATATATACATATATATATATATATATATATATATATATATATATATATATGCTGCATTTATATAAATACTAACAATTCACAGAATGTTTATTGAATTATTAAGGTGTTCTAGGCACATTCCCAGGTGTCTAAAATATAAGACACAAAAATAGTTTATAAAACCTGTTAATAGACAATAAACAATACACGTAAATGAACATATTTTATAGGTAATTTAAGAAAGTTACACATTGTATGGGACAATATGGAAGAGAATAACTGGGATTTTAATGTTTGGGGTAGCAGTGATGGCAGGTAGTACTCTTTGCAAAAATGATAGTTGAACAAAGTCTCTATGAGGCACAAGACAAAATTGACAAGATGTGAAAGGAAGTGTACTCATTTTTAAGAAACCCTGAATAATGCAGGAAGTATTGGGATCATTTCACAAATATGTTAGGCTGTCCACCATAAAGATAGGAATATGAACTTTGGCAAAGGCTTTGAGTCTGTCTCTGGGGGGTACCATTTAGACTGCAGAATGAAAACATTAGGCACAGTTTGTATTGGAAACAGAGAATACACTGCTTCACGGTTATCACATTTCCTTTGAGGTGTTTGAATGCAGAATTTAATTAAAAAGTATCACAATTAGGTCATCAATACTCTCTACCACTAAAGTTATTACCATGCAGAAAACACAGACATTCCCCTTTGGAAGAAATTTTCCTACCGCATTGCCTAATTTCACCCATTTTTCTCCCCAAACTTCCATATTCTAACAAATAAACTAAATAATAAAGATAAAGGAGAATTGTAGTGCCAGATGGGCTTAATAACCACCAGCAAAAAATTCATTAAAATTTAATAAAAATCAAGTTTCAGATAAAAATGTATGAAGATCTCCTGCTGCAGTGATCTTATTTATTTTTTTTAATCATTTTAGAGTTCTTATCTTAACCTTGAAAGCAATTAAGTGTTCCTGACAAATTTAGGATGAAGTCAAACAATTTGGCCTAACAAATATATAGCTCAGCAGAGTATGGATTTTGCTGTATATATGAACCATGTCGTCTGATTATTACCACTGCATACAGAGTTATCTAAAAGAATAATTGCAAACACATCATAGTAAATTAATCACTCAATGTGTATATCAGGTATTTACTGAACAACTTTATAATACAGTCTAATTGGTTTCTTTTATATTCCTCTCCTCTTTCTTTCCTTAAAGGCTGCTCACATTAATTTATTGTATTAAGTATATCCTTACTAACCTAGTAATAGTGACATTAAGGACTGAAACAATCAAGGAAATTCCCTCTATAGTAATTGTTTTCTGTCAGCCACTAAATCTACTGTCAAAGCATTCTTATGAACTATGAGGGCTACACTAGATTTTTTAAAAACACATGGCCATTTTATTCCACAACTTTGATTAAATAAAAAACATACTATGCCATCTTTAACTGAATTTTTTTATCGGATATATGATTATCAAAATTGATTTTAGGGAACCAGCAGTTAGTGTAATGGCTATGTCGCTGGACTCCCACATAGTCAACCGCGGTTTGCATCCCGGACCCAGTGGCTTAAAACTCATGCCGGGCGCATGTGCGTGCGTGCCCAAGATCCCAAGAGGAGAATGGAGGAGAAGGGATTGCAGCGTGACCATCCCCCCCGGGGCTTGATTTCTCACTTTCTGTCTCTATGTCTCTCTCTGTCGGTCTGGCGAGCGCACGCGCCCTATAGCAAAAACCTCTCAAAAAAATTGATTTTAATAAATTATTTAAAACATGCATTTTAGAAGAGTCTTTAAGGATTACCAGCTTCTCTTTTATTGGTAAACTTTGACCTGGATGATAGGAATAGTTTGGGTATGTAAATGGTAATCTGTCACTTTCCTAAATTGTTATAAGATTCAGTAAGACATGAAAATATTTTGATGGAAATTGTACTTTTTACTTTCTTTTTTTCTGTATGGCTCTTCTATAACACATAATTTACTCTGTGATTTAAATTTTTAAAAATTGATTTTTTCTTAAAGAATTATTTAATTTGATTTATTCATTCATATATTTTAATTTAACCAGAGAGAGACAGAGAGAGAGAGAGAGAGACTGAGAGAGAGAAAATGAGAAAACAAGCCACCAGGTCTGAGACTAGAACCATGGTCTTGGCTACCTACTGGTCCCTAATTCTTTCTCTGTTGAGGGCAACTTTATTTTAGTCTGATCATCCTCTGCGTCCCTAATGCACGTTCTATAGTAAATAAAAGTAACTTCTCAATTTTTTTCTTGTTGCTAATATGATGTTCATATCAACAGAGAAACATTTCTTACCTATTTGTGTGCACGTGTATGAGTATGTGTATTGCTGTCTGTCTGCTCTCTCTCATGCATTGTTGAACAAAAGGCAATGAATATATGTATTATAATCTACTCTTGCATATTTAATAAAATATCATTGCATAAAGAGCATGACAAACTAACTGATCAGAATAGTTTAGGTAATACCAAATTTTACACTGAGAAAGTAAAGTCCAACATCACTGAATATATGAACACTTGTTTGACCAATATAATTTTGAAAACCTAGTCTTTTAAAAAAACTAACTTATGGGACCAGCAGGTGGTGTGGTGGTTAAGGTGCTAGACACTCCCACATGGCTGACCATAGTTCGAGTCCTGAACCTGGTGGCTTGCTTTCCCACTTTCTCTGTCTCTTTCTCTCTCTGTATGTGTCTCTCTCTGGTCAAATTAAAATGAATGAATGAAAAAAATTAAATAAATAATGAAAAAACTAATATGTTTTATGAAGGTATGATATATATGAAAAATGGTAGCTTAACATTTTGGAACTAATATTTAAAAGTCAATTTTAGTGTCTGGAGTAAAAACACTCAATTGATTGATAAAAATATATTTTACAAACAAACATGTTGTGTGTTTTTTTCCCTCCTTCAAAATAAAATACTCATAATAACAAAGACCACTATATTTTGAGTAAGGACTTGTCAGTCAGATACCAATTTAATTCATTTGCCTTAATTAATAATAATCTTGTCGAGGTAAATTCTGTTTAGACTTTTGATTTCTTAATTATTTTCTAGATAATGTACTGTGGAATACATTACAATATTAGCATTTCGTGAGTTACCTGAAGCCTAATTTTTCCAGGCAACTCACAATTTAAAATTTATTCTCATGAGTATTTTTTCATTTTATTTTGCTCTTATGAGAGGAAATAGAGAACAGTGATTCAATTTTAAAAGACTATTATAGCAGTGGTACAATCAGATTATTAAACTGGGGTTGGCAATTAGACAAAAATATATTGAAAACTGCCTTGATTACTTATTTTAAATGTATAATAATAATAATGTTTTATTTTTAAAGATATTTTGAAGATTTAATGAAATAATAAAAGTAAACTTCTTGTCCCAGTGACTGGTTCATGGGACTAAATAAATTTGAATTAATAATATTGTTTTTATTTATGTTATTGATGACAAGGATCATTTAAATAGTATTCCAATCATTTCCATATTTTTCATATTGGAGGTCAATTTGTCCCATTAGAATACATAATTATTCATTGGAAGCTAGTATTTCCTATATAACTACATGATAGCCTAATCATAATTTTTAAAATGTCACCTGGAAGTGAGGTTAATGACTATAAAAAGTATGTAGTTCCTGGACCAGCAGTTAGCGTAATGGCTATGTCGCTGGACTCCCACGTAGTCGATCGCGGTTCGAGTCCCGGACCCGGCGGCTTAAACTCACGCCGGGCGCATGTGCGTGCGTGCCCAAGATCCCGAGAGGAGAATGGAGGAGAAGGGATTGCAGCGTGGCCATCCCCCCTGGGGGGTGATTTCCTGCTTTCTATCTCTCTGTCTCTCTCTGTCTGGCGAGCGCACGCGCCCTATAGCAAAAACCTCTCCAAAAAAAAGAAAAAAAAAAAAAGTATGTAGTTCCTTTATTACTGAGGTTTTACCTTAGGCCAAGGAGAAAAATATGAAGCTCTTTTTAAAGATGGAGAAACATGTGCTTTCATTTCTCCCTGACAGTATAGAAAGGGGTGGCGGATATTGTAATGGAAAAACTGTAAAGAAAATGACACCTAAGTTACACATCACTTTCATATAACCCCATTTGTCACTGGCCCCTACTTTAAGTCACTTCTGATGGTTAATTTTTCACCTGCAAAATGAACAGCTCTCGTCTTCCCCTCGCCCGCCCTTGCTCCCTGCTCTGTATGACGACCTCGCGTCTTACGGTTCAGGCATTTTTGCCATGAAGAGTGTTCTTGTGTATTCAGGCCAGCGCCTCATGTATTTACGACTATTTTTCTTTTCTCAATTTCTGACCAAGAAGAGAACAAGGCCTGATGAATGTCAAGTAACCAGGAGATATAAATACCAAGTTGGTCTGACTGACACAAGAGAGGTGAATTATTGAACATAAATGGATCATGTCAGCAAAGAACTGTGACTGGAATTTATAATAGTTTATACTGCTTTTCCTATTAGGTGATTGGAAATGGAAAAAATACTGATACAATGATTAAATTCTACATGTAAAGCAGAACAATAAATAATTATAAACCAAATAAAATCAATACCTTAGTAGCATATGCTGAATAATTAAAATGTAATCTGTTGGGTGAAATATACACACTGTTTACTTTTAGTCTTACATGAATGTTTAAATATTGACTTTATGACTCATAAGGTATTTAAGTCCCATAAGTAAACTAGATATAACTGATACAATCAAATTAAATATATATTTAGAAGCATAATCTCATTATTATCCTAGTAAAAATTGCTTAGGTTCCTATTACATTTTATATACGAATAAAACTAGAAAAAGTATTTTTTATTCTTCTGTAAAAGGCATTATAGATGTATTTATTTTTAAACACTTCTTTATTCACATATTTTTTATTAAGTGATATCAGTATATTCTCATTCATCTACTTGACAAGTAGCACATATTATTAGCTAGTATACATGGGACTTTTAAAGTTGCATTTGTCAGTGTCTCATTTAGAGGATGAAAAACTAAGAGCTGTGATTCTATTTCTGGAGAATGTCCTTATTAATTATGACTCATCTCCTAATGAGAGAATTAGACAGGAAAAAAGTACTTAAAAATTGATATTTTGGGGTGAGGCGGTAATGTGTTGGTTAGGGTGACTGGATCACACATGGCCGACAGCATGGTTCAAGTACCAGACCTGGTGGCTTTACAAACACCCTGTGTACTTGAAATCTCAAAATGAAAGAGTAATGGTGGAGAAGGGATTGAGACATGACCATATTCCACTGGGGACTTCTTTTTTCCTCTCTGTTTCTCTATTTCTCTCTCTGAAAAGTATATAGTTTCTGTGGCAATTAAAAAAAAAGAGCTAAATGTAGAATCTTAATATTCAATAAAATTGCTGTCACTATTTAATTCACTAGTAGAACATACAGGAGACCAACACAAAGTCTTGTATTTCAGTGCAGTTGTGTCCAGTAGAATTTTCTGCATTGACGTGTTATATAATCTGAGCAGTCCAATACCATAATTGCTAATCAGATTAAGTTATTTAGCCATTGAGATATGGCCTATGTGACTGAACACTTGAATCTTGAATTTTATTTCATTTTAATTAATTTAAAAATAATGTGCAATAAACATGTGTAGCTTTTGTCTATTTGTGGCATTCATATTGGATGCTAATATATTATGTAATGTATATGTAATATTTTATAAGTATATGAAATATAATGTATACCAAATAGTTAATACAGAATACAAATATAATAGATATATTATATATATATATATATATAATATATATATATATACATGTATATATATATATATACTCTTAGTCTAAAAAAGATTGCAAGGTTGCAAAATAGTACTACTATACACTCTTACAAAAACATTACAATTTTATATTAAATTATAATTTTCAAAGAAAAAAAAGCACTGGTGCATTATTAAAGCATAGTGTTCATGTAAATTCACCTGTATTTTTACTCATGTTCTTTTATTTTGTTCCAGAATTCAAAGTAAGCTTCCATATGGCATTTGGACTTAATTTCTCTTTAGTCTCTTCTAATCCATGCCAGTCTTTAGTCACTCCTGGCATTTGATGACATTGCCACTTTTTGAAAAATGATTGTTTTTCATATTTTATTTTCCATTTTGTAGAATAGCTTTCATGTTGTGTTTATCTAGCATTCTCTTATCATTACATTGAAGCTATGCCTTTTTGGCAAGAACATTATAGAAGTTATGGTCTTCTTAGCGTATTGCATAAGAGAATAATACATCATGTTGAAATTTTGTTATTATTGGAAATGTTATCTTTATTCAGTTGGTTGAGGGACTTTAGGAAAAATTTTCCACCATAGAGATATTATGTTTTCCCTTGTAATTATCTTCAGATAATTTGAATACACTAATTTATTATTTTCACTCACACTTTTGCTCAATAAATGAATTCATAGATATTTATTTGATTCTTTGGATTATAATATAGTACTTTCATTTTATTTTATTATTCAAATTTTTCTATTTTTGAATTATATATATATGTGTGTATATATATATATATATATATAGAGAGAGAGAGAGAGAGAGAGAGAGAAATAAATGCTTAGCTATGTAAGTTTTTGTGTAGTCAAAATGCTCAAATTCCATATTTAAAATTCATTTAAATATTTTTTGATAACTAGCAATATGGAATATGTTTAGGTTAACATTTTGAAGTTCTCTACAATATTCAAATATTGCTGAAGTTAGAAATAATGTCCAGTGGTATTTTGATAATATCGCAGAAAAGTATAGCATCATTTTATTAAGATAGAAAAGCAATCTCAGGATGAAAAAGTAATGAGAAAGAATGGACAATTGAAGAATTAGAAATACAGATCATGCAGTCAGCAGTTGACGTGGTGGTTAAAGGCACTAAATTCACACACGACTGGCCACAGTTTGAGTCCCAGACCTGGCAGCTTGAAAAGCATGCCAGGCACCTGTGCATGCATGTTCAAAAATCCCAAGAGGAGGATTGTAGCATAGTCATCCCCCCAAGGGGTGATTTTTCACTTTTTCTTTTCTCTGTGTCTTATTCTGTATTAAGATAAACACGTTGGTATTCTTTAAGTGTTTTTATGTGTCACGTACTATTTATCTAAAATACTATGTTATGTTTTCAATAATAACATAATGATTTGCTCCAATTTAGCTTGCAGACAACTTTTGGGCCTAAATAAGTTTTTTTTTTTTTTAATTGTACTATGCAATAGTACAGAAATTCTTTATTAAGTTTTGGGTTTTACTCTAAAGAATTTTAAATATTTAAAGAGAAGTATACACTTATTTAATATCCTGTTTAGAAATGCAAAAGCAATCCATAATTTATTAACAATCTCCTGATTTTGTAGAAAGTCTTTTGTTGTAATTTAGAAGTTTAAATTTAGATAATGTATCACAAAACCATATGTGGTTGTATGTGAGAAATGAATATCAATTTAGTTTATTTTTGTTCTTAACAACTGCAAAAGGGTTCAGACATTAGTTTCATTTTGAACACTACACAAAACAAACTGAGAATGTTAATGCACTCTGGTGAGCCATGGGGCAGCAGAGAGTGGGAGGCATAGAAATCAGGTAAATAGAAAATTCTGACATTCAATCTAAAAACAAAAATGAGTAACAGGAATCTTTCCCTTAAATGATTTGTTTTCTTAACTGCTTACATTTAAATGTCATTGGGCAAAAAAATTACAGGTGTAATTTATATTAAACAAACAAACAAAAAACAGGCCTAGCTGTGGTGGTGCAATGGCGGATACAGCTCTATAACGCTGGAAGCCATGAGGAAGATCAGTGTTTGCTTCCCTGGTTGACCTGTATAAGATGAGTGCATGAATGCTAAAATTCCTGGCTGTTCACAAAGTGACAGGTGGGATAATTCACAGCATAAGAACCTGTTTGCAGCGTTTATTTCTCTCTTTCTCCCTGTCTCTATCTCATGAAAACAAATAAATAAACCCACTTTAAAAAGCAACAACAGCATTTAACTGCTCCTTTAGCGTGAACCAAGATTTGAGTTTACAATGAGATAAACACTTATTACTTTTATTGAACTCTGAGCAAGGAATAGTATTAAGTATTTTATTTTACTTAATTTTATCCTGCTTAAAGCCTATATAACTGAATTTATACTCAATAAAACTTGTAATGACTATTTCAGAGACTATAACAAGAACTACTTAAATTGGATTCATTTGGTATTTAGTTGCTTGCTTAATGAAATAAAAGGGAACCTCTTATTTACTTACTATAACCAATAAATTTAAAAATTTATAAACTTAAAATTTAAATGGAAAGTTAAATGGTTATGGCACAAACATGGGTTCAAAAACTTTGAAATGAGACTATATTGCTTTAACTTTCTTAAGACAGTTGCAAAATTAGTAAATAGTTGCACTTAGTGGTACAAAAGTAATAATATCAATTTGAAAGAACCTAGAAAATAGTTTGATATTATTATTTCCCTTTACCTATGCATTTTCACAAGTATTTTGAAAACATTTTGATATCATTGGGAACACTATATAATGTTAATTTTATTTGATCTTTTTAAGTGTAGGAACAAGCTCAAGCAATTGATTATTGAGGCTGTTGATTATTTTTGCAAGCATTTGCTATCAGGCAGAGTATTAGATGGTGGGGGCATAGTAATTACTAAGTCAGATTTCCTTCTTTGAGACAATGTTTAAATTAATTAAAAGGAGACATGTGGCCAGTTAGAAAAATATAATATTATGTGTATATTCTCATACTTGTAAGGTAGAGGAAAACAGAATTCTTGAGATTGATATGGAAGAGCTACTGCTGAGTGAAGCAAGCCAGGCTATGAAGAAGAGACATTGTATGTCCCCACTTAATATACACCAAGTGTCCTGCACTCCATGACTGAAAGGGATTGACTAAAGGTTATATAAACAGGGTAAATGGATGTAAATACCAGATATAGTGTGTGTGTGTGAAAGAGTAGGGTCTGAGGAAGGTCATTTAGAAGAAAAATAGAGAGGCAAAGCATTAATGAGACAAAGAAATGTGGTATTATCTGTTGAAGATTCTTTCATAGTTTTATCAACTTGACTAGGGAGAAATGTTCCCATATTGAAATATTCAGTTTATAAGCTAAATAATGTGATTAAATGTAAAAGAGAAAATTAAATTTAAAAAATGTTAAAAACAAAGAAGAGAAAGTCAACGATCATTATAAACAGATAAAAATTTCTACAGTGGAAGAAACCATTGCACATGCATAGAGGAGAAGACCATTTTGCTATTTTCAGAAAACAAATTTTGTGATAATGATTTAAAATATTTCTCCAGGCTAAAGTATAGGCCAAAAAAGAGGAGGGGGATGATTTATTTTAAAAATCTAGTTTATTAGGGCCAGCAGGTGGCATAGGTGTTGGACTCCCACATGGCTGACTGTGGTTAGAGTTCCAGACCTGGCAGCTCAAAAATCATGCTGGGTGCATGTGTGTGCATGCCCCAATCACAGGAGAATGGAGAAGGGATTGCCACATGCAATCCACCTTAGAAGGGATGATTTCTCACTTTCCCTCTCCCTGTCTTTCTCTGTCTCTCTCCAGTGAGTGCACGAAAATCAACAACAAAAATCCAGTTTATTTTTCCCTATCAATACATTTTGGAAAACTATATACATGACCTAGTTTAAAATGGCATGTGATCCAAAGCTTCTAACATAGCATATTTCTTTTTTGGGGGGGGAGAGGTTTTTGCTATAAGGGAGCATGTGCTCGCCAAAAAGACAGAGAAAGACAGAGAAACATAGAGCAAGAAATCACCCCTCCCCTCAGGGGATGGTCACATCACAGTCCCTTCACTTCCATTCTCCTCTCGGGATTTTGGACACACAAACACATGCACCTGGCATGAATTTAAGCCACTGGGTCCAGGACACTAACCGCGGTTAACTACATGGCAGGGCAGTCCAGTGACATAGCCATTATGCCAACTGCTGCTCCTCATAGCATATTTTAGTCGCCACTTAAATATATAAGAAGTTGGACCTGGTAATGACACAGTGGTAATACAACTGAACTCACATGGGAAAGGTGCAGGGTTCGTGTCCTAGGATGTCCCTGAGGAAGATGGCTGCTCATATGAGCCTGTAATCTGTTCAGGTTGAGACTAAGGGTAGATTGTGGTGTGAAGACCCTGTTGCAGGTATCTCTGTCCCTCTTTCTCATTGAAAAATTAAATAAACTTTTTAAAAAGTCTAATTAGATAACCAAGAAGAGAGAAAAAATAACTGCAATGATACTAAAGACTGGAATTAATTGCTGGCTTGCAATAGACATCTGTGAAATCAAAACAGGTGACGCTACTGTTTGACGTGATAAAATTAAATAAGCCATTTTTCTCCTTCTTTCTTTTTTTAGAGAGACTTTTGCTATAGGAACATGTGCTTGCCAGTGATACAGAGAGAGACAAGGAGACAGAAAGCAAGAAATCACTCCCCGAGGGGTTTTGTCACACCAAAATCCCTTCTCCTCTATTCTCTTCTTGGGATTTTGCACAAGCAAACACGCATGTCCAATGTGAGATTCAAGCCTTCAGCTCCAGGACTCGAACTGTGGTGGGCCACATGGGAGTCCATCAATGTTACCGTTTCTACATCACTCTTGGTCCCCAAATAAGCCACTTTCAACACTCATTATAAGACAGAGCGAAACAAAACTGTTTGATCTACAAAACTTTCTCTCCATTTGAAAATTAGAAAACTTGTACCAAGTAGAAAATATGTGTGTTTTCATTTTATTTTATAGGGAATACTGATTCAAAGAAACTGAATACTTTTTCTCATTCTTCTACTTATCTCATCCCAACCATTTTTTTTTCTCTACATCTAGAACTATGTTCAAATGCACAAGTAAGATATGGTGAAACATTACGTCCTTTAATCTTCAAGTAGAGAATTCAATGTAAGGCAAAAAGAATGTAAGTCCAAAAAGAAATGCAAGCTAATGTCCACCATTGGGTAAAAGGGTCAAGTAGCAAGACATTGAAGAAAACAAAATACTATTCCTATTCCAATTTAGTAGAACATCAAAACATTACAATTTGAATGTTGGGGCATGAATTTTCCGTGTATTATAACATATATATACTCTATGGATTTAATGTAAGTATTTAACTCTGATCACATTAGAATATAATGGGATCACCATGATCTTTATAAAGTTCTACTGAAACTTGGAGTTTAGAAGGATTTGGTCTTATTTGAGCACTAATAATCTCAGAGATAAAAATGTAGCAACAAATGTTACACCCTATGAAAATGTTTGTTTTTAGAAATGACTTCTACAATGATTAGGTGATCATTTAAAAAGAAATTTTAGCTTTTTAATAATATTCAAGAGAGACCAGCAGATGGCATAATGGTTATGTTGCTGAACTCCCATATACTCGACCACAGTTTGAGTCCCAGGCTTGGCAGCGGAAAACTCATGCCGAGTGCATGTGCATGCATGCCCAAAATCACTAGAGGAGAGTGGAGGAGAAGGATTGTGATGAGGTCATCCCCCTGGATGGTGATTTTTCGTTTTTTATCCCTCTGTTTCTCTCTGTCTCTCTGGGAAGGGCACATGATTTGTTAATTTTTAATTTGCTAAAGGGCTCATGAGCTTGCTGAAGAGAGAAAGAGAGAAAAATGGAAACATCCTTAATGGGGGATGAACATGCTGCAATCTCTCTCCTCCATGCTTCCTCCTTTCGGGATTTCGGCACACACATATGCCCAGATTATTTTTTTAAGCCACTGGGGCTGAGACTTTGTGCAGTCAGCTTGGTGGGATACAGCTGCCTTAAGCTCCATGCCCCAGGCTTATTTATTTTTGTCAGAAGGCACATTCACTGGCCAAATAGAGACCGAGAGAGAGAAAAGACAGAGAAAGAACCCTTCAGAGGTTATGGTCACGCCACAATCTCTCTGCTCCATTTCTCCCTTTGCTCAGGTTTTGGACATGCACACAAGCCCTGTGTGTTTTGAACCACCAGGGCTGTGATTCTAACCTAATAGTTGGCCATCTGGGATCCACCTGCTTTAACCAATAGACCTCAGTCCAGCCGGTGTTTTATAAAATTGAATGAATGTAATCACAATGAAAGCACTCCTGAAAGTTGTAAAACAAGTAAATATTTCCAATGTTATGAGACTCAACTTAAGTTTCTTTTTGTTGTTGTTGTTGTTATTTATTTCTTCAGAGAAAGAAACACCTCCAACAGGATCTTCACACTATGATCTGCCTCCAGCTAGCGAGGATCATGAGTAAATGTTCACATCTGGAGTGCACTTAGAAACCTAGGAACACGAACTCAGGACCTACCATATGGCTTCAGTGTGACAGAATGTTGTGTAACTGCTCTGCCACTGTGACCGGCCAGGGCTCACTTTAAAAGAAGCACTGTATTTCCACCTGCCCCTCAAAAAATCAAACAACTTAATTAGACCTGGAAATATATCATGTATACGTTTTTACACACTTGAATAAAAATCCTCAACCACAAACAGAAATGATTTGAATCAAATAAGCAATTGTTAAATTTTGGATTTCTCTACCATATTTATATAAGAACGTAGAACAATATTACCAGGGAAAAAAAAATGGTGTGACACACAAATTTAATATCCAGCTAAATTCTTTTACAGAGAGATCACAAAAATATTTTCATAAATGCATGAATATAGAAAATCTAATAATCATATATGATTTTTAAAGTTTCTTTATTTCTTCTGTGAGAGAAAAAGACATACAGAGAAATAGACAGAAAGACAGACGACCCCAGCACGATCTTCACACCACAATGTACCTCCATTCTCAGCTGACCCAGACTGTGCAAACCTGTGCATGAATACATATGCCCAGCTGTTCAGAGAGGTCCCGGGACACAAACCCAGGACCTTTTTACATATCGGTCCAATTGTGTCATCTCTGTGCTACAGCATGGCCCTCATGATATTTCAAAACAGTAGAGTGTATGGTAAGAACAAAAACATTTTAAATTGGGGTAATAAAATTGAAAAACCCATGGTAAAAATGGACTACTAGAATTGGGCACCGAGTCAAGTAAACTTGGATTTTGGCCAAAGTTACTTGTAAATTTAGAAGTAAAATTAAGTCAAATGATAAGCTGTAGCATTTCTGTAATACTAAAATAATTATGTGATTATTAATCTTTAATTGTCTTTACCAAATCAAAGAGAAAAGTGAAGAACAAAAAGGCGAAAAGGTGATATTACCAATAAGCTGCTCAAAACTATCGTTTTTACAAAACGATGTGAATACTTGAAAACCCCTCAGTGATGCAACTGAAATAAGCAGGTATACCTACTGAAAAATGCTGACTACAAGAACATAGATGGTTCCAGTATATATTTCTTGCCTGGATTAGTATAATGTCTAAGGAGCTCACCCTTCTGTGTCAGGAGCCCTTATGATAGCTCTTTGATCTCTAAAGCTTTAGAGCTGAAAGGATTTGTCAGCAATGGCAGGGAAAAAGCTGCCATCTTATTTGATATCCCTTTGATATTTGGCCTCTTTTTAGTTCTATGGCTTCAGAAGTCTTTTGGGGTCATGCATTATGGTACAAAGGACAATACCATTGTCTTAAAATCTAGATGAAAATATTTTTAAAAAATTTCAAATATTGAGTATTGTCTTTAGTACCAAGTTTTAAAAAATATGTTACTCTTTAAAATATATTGTCTAGTATACTATGGCCTTTTAGTGAACCCAAGAAGCAATACAAGAGTCATCTTTCACCTTGTAGTTTTGTTAAAACTATAGACAAAGGAGTTGAAGTTCATTACTTTTCATTGAGCAAATGATGTAATATAAACGAAACAACAGTATACTATAAAGTATCAACAACTAAGCAAGTTTTCTCCTTTAGTTTTTTTCTCTAATTAGAATCGATAAAAGTTGCTACACAAATTAGGACTCAAAATTAAGTAAAGATTTTAAATTAATCCATTAGAATCATTACTAAAGTGATCATTTCTTTAGTTAGATTAATCAAAAAGCAAAATAGAAAAATAAATGACTTGAATAAAAGCTTATTTGAGGGTGTTCTTCATTAACTTTATTTTTAGAAAGTTCTGTTTTCTCCAAGACATAATCAAATCTATTTTAGGATTTCTAAGGAAAGCAATATTTTCAGACTTAGATTTACTAAGCATTAAGGCTTACAATTTTGAAAGACAGAAAATAGAATTCATCTCTCTGACCTTAACAAATGTACATGTCAGGAAAATGAAACACCCCATGCATTCCAACAAGAGACAGGCAACCACTTAGTCAGAAGTATCATTTGCATAAAATGTAATGTCTTCATTTCCTTTTAAGTTCTCCTCAAAACCAAATATATAACTACATGCCAAATTACTTCTCATTTCCTGATATCCTTTATACATTCCATAAATTTGCTCACAACTTTTAACCAATTGAATGTTTTCATTCTCCCCATTATCTAGACCTTAAAAATTGTATATGCTAAAAACCAATAGTACATGAAAAATATGGCTTTATATATGATATACATACAAAAAATACATGTAATATGCATGTATGCTATCAAGCATTGTAATAAAATGAACTGCCATAAAACTATATTTAGGTAAAAAATTATATTATAAAAACTCATACTTAATCATGTGTTATGCATCATAACATAAAATCCTGCCTAACTCAACAGGCAACCACAAGATTAAATTTTGTATTTGACATTGACTTACTTTATATGTTATATAATTATCACACACCTATGCACCCTATGCAATACAGGTTGTTTTAAAAAGTATAACCACTTTAATATTTATGCAAATATTTTCCCATGAACATTAAATATAGTAAATGTGTCTCTATTTTAGTGTTGCATTAAAATATATTGGTTTTAGTGTAATCAAATATTGTATTTTATAAATATTCTACATTTTATTTATCGTATTTATCTACATTTTATGCACATGTAATATGTTTATTGTCAGTGTCAACTTTTATCAATAATAATGCTCTGAGTTTTCTTGTATAGGTGTTCTTTTTATGCATGCATGACTTTCCTAGCAAATATTCCTGAGAGGAAATGTTCATCTGAGCAAGGTCATGCCACACTGTTTTCAAGGTTTTAAATCAATGTGTACTCTTCATATCGTCCATGATGTTTTGTTGTCAGATTTCTTTCTTTTCTTTTTCTTTTCCTTTTTTTTCTTTTTTTTTTTTTAACATGTGCCTTGCAATCTATAAACAGAAATATTAGGCAGGAATAAATGTAGAGTGTTTCACAAAAAGAAACCTAGAGATAATTTAATCAAAACATAGGTTATATGTATTATTTTGTTTAATTAGTTATTTTATTTGTTTATTTACTATAGGGCAGATGCACACTCCAGAAACAGAGACACAGAAAGAGAGAGAGAGAAAGAGAGAGAGAGAAAGTGAGAAAGTACCCCTCCCAGGGGTATGACCATACAACCGTCTTTTCTTCTCCATTCTCCTGTCAGGATTTTAGGCATGCACGTACATGTACCTGGTGTGATCTTCAAGTCACCAGATCTGGGACTCGAACCACCCTGCCAATAATGTGGGATCAAGCCACCTTAAACTCCACATCATATGCTGACTCCCTTGGTGAACTGAGTTATTTTTAATCTATGCAATATCACTCAAAATACAAGATGTGTATAGAATATTTCCATCATCTCAGAAAGTTTCTTTGTGCCTCTTTGCAGTCAGTTCTTCTTCCCACACACCCATTCACAGCAACTGCTTTCTGATTTCCAACACATTAGAGCAGTTTTGCCAAAATGTTTCCCTTCACAGAAAATATATTAAACATGTGCAGTAATTGTTCTTTAATATTTAGCTTCTTCTAGTCAACATTTAAAAATTTCCATTGTTGCAACTGTTGGTACTTCTTTCCTGTAGTATTGCTAAATGTTATCACAACATATATATATATATATATATATATATATATATATATATATATATAATGTTATATATAAATGTTATCACTATATATATGTATATATACATATATGTATATATATGTTTGTGTGTGTGTGTATATATATATATATATATATATGTATGTCAAAATATTTTCATATTTTGTTGTTGTTGAAGGATATTTGGCCAGTTTCTAGTGTGTGACTATGAAGAACAAGGCTTCTCTTGTAGACATTTTTTTCACAAGGTTTTCATTTGCTTTTTAATTGCGTAAGAGTAGAATTGTTAGGAAATTGGCTAGAGATGCCTGTAACTTTGTAAGAATCTGCAAAGCAGCTCTGCAAAGTGTGCTATTTCACAACTTTACCAACAGTGAGGGTGAGATTGAGTTGCTCTTCATACTCAACAATATTTGGCATTTTAATTACTTTAAAAATTTTGACTGTTCTACTGGGTATAAAATTGCATCTTACACCAATTTTTATATTGCACATAGCTAATTACAAGTGATGTTCAGCATATTTTTACGTGTTTATTGGCCGAGTGTATCATATTGTTTGATATTGTATATTCAAATTTTTGGGTTTATTTTTCTGATTTGTTTACCCCTTTGTAATTGAAATGATAAAATTGTACATTATTTCACACTGTTTAAATTTTTTGGCCAGTTTCAATCTTTTATATTCCCATATGCATTTTTTTCTTTTTCATTATTATGATTTATTATTTTTATACATTCAGTCATTATACACCATTTAGTTTGTAAAGAGATTTTAGCCAACATGATATAAGCCATTTAGCAGATGAGTTGCGACTACTATACATGTCATCACCAACAGGAAACATACCATATCTGTGAATGTATTACTTCTCCATATTTTCCCAAATAGCATTTGTAAGTTAGTTTCCTAGTTTCTTTAATAATGCCTGCAAAGGATATGTTAAGAAATGCATTGACTCGACAGGTCAATTTGGAGATATTGAGCATCTTAATAGTATTGAATTTTTTAATACATAAATTTATTTAAATTTTCTTTTATTTTTCTCACTGATACTTTGAATCTTCAGTGAAGGAATTTTCACATCTTTTGTTGGATTTATCTACATATGTGTGACCTTTATGGTACCGTTGTTATCTTAGTTTACAATTTATTTTTATAGAATTTTTTTCTTTCTGCCATATACCAATTATTCTGAGCTTATGTTCCGCAGTTCCTTGTGAACGTGTTACACTATTCATTTAGTTCATTTTTAGATCTCCTAGATAACTAGCTAAAGCTGCCATGGGACTGCAAGTTCTTCTCTACACTTCTAGAGTACATATTTTTTTTCTTTTTTAATTGTGAGAGGGCATATGCACTCTCCAGAGAGACTGAGAAAGTGAGAGTGAGCTAGAAAGAGAGAGAAAAAATCCCCAGTGGAGGATGGGCACAGATGCACGCACTCATGGTGTGGTTTTTCAAGCCATAAATGCTAGGATTTGAACTGTGACTGGCCTGTAGATTGACTTCCTTAAACAGTAGGCCATAGACTCAACCCTCAGAGTGTTTTTCATACAAGTTTCAATTAACTCATAGTAGTCATATATATTTGTCAGGTATGCTGTGATTTTTTAATTCATTAATCTGATGGGCCTTCAAAAAGTTTGGGAAAAAGTGGAATTAAAGTACAAGTTATTTTGGTACAAAAAAATTTGAAATCCATGCATCTTTAATAATGTACATTTCCCATGAACTGTTTGAAGGTCCCTCATATGATGTTTAATGACCGGATCAGGTCAACAAATATACCCACCATCTCAAATATTTATCTTTATTTCATGTTGCAAGTGTTTAAAATTCTCTCTTCTGAATCCTTTGAGATATACACTGACTTGTTATTGACTGTAGTTAACTATACTTTGGTTTAATATCTTAGAACTCATCCCTCTAATCAAACTTTTGTATCTGTCTCCCTGGTTCTCCCTATCCTGTCCACAACCCTTCCCTTCTGAGCTTCCGGTATCCACCATTTCTCATTCCACTTCTAAGCAATTAAATCTTTTAACTTTCACTAATGAGTGAAAAGACATGGTATCTGCCTTTCAGTACTTAGCATTATTTCCTCGAGGCTCCTGATAATAGGGTTCATCCTTTTATATGACTGAATAATATCCCATTGTGTGTGTGTTTGCATTACATTTTTAAAAATCTACTCTTCTGTTTGTAGACGCTTGGGTTGATTTTATAGCTCAGCTATTGCACATGCAATGAACACTGGTGGGCAGATATATTTTCGGCATACTGATTTTCTTCCTTCAGACATATATACAATAGTGTGATTACTAGATCATAAGATAATTCTACTTTTACTTTTTTGAAGAACCACTATACTCTTTTCTATAATAGTTGTACTAATTTATGCTAATTTATGTTTCTCCCAATAGTGCATGAGTTCCCCTTTCTTTGCATCCTCACCAAAAATTATTATCCTTTTTTTTTTTTTTTTGTAACAACCCTTCTAATTGGGGTGTGGTAATAAGTTATTATGGATTTGATTTGCATTTCTTAGATTATTACTGATGCTGGCACATTTTTTCAAGTACTTTTTGCCCATTTGTATGTCTTCTTTAGATAACAATGTCACGGTTCAGAGTAAGACTCAGGAGGCATCATCTCAGGAGGAAAGGAAAGTTTATCAAGTAAAAGAACACCTGAGAGTCTGAAGCCAGAGATGCTTTAGCCTGCTGGCTGGAAGGGAAGATATTTCTCTTACCGGGTAATCAAGCTAATATTTTGGAAACTGCAAGTGTGACTAATATTTAAGGGAGTTAGGCACAGTAGGGTAGCCATACATGGAACATTTGGTGGGTCTTTTTGATCCATCTCTAGGAAATTTGACCTCCCAGTACATATTTTTGGGTGTTTATCTGCTACTTCCTGGGTCAGAGTGCCCTAGCAGTAGCAGCACCTGGAGTGTGGGCTCTTACCGAGACCAATTATGCAGAAGTTTGACCTTGGGTCTTTGTCAGGCCTGAAGCAATACCAAATGGTGCTCAGGAGAGTTTTGCTGTATGGGACCTTACACACAATCCAGGTAGATTGTACATTTTAATTGGATTATTTGGGATTTTTTGCTTATGAGATGTTTGAGTGCCTTGTTATCCTGGTTGTTTAATTCCTTGTGGAATGTATAACTTGCAAATGTTTTTTTCCTGTTCTGTAAATTATCTCTTCACTGTTGATTGTGGCCTTTGCTGTGCAAAAGCTTTTTAGTGTGACATAATCTCATTAGTCTATTTCTGCTTTTGTTAATCATCCTTTTGAGGTCTTATAGAAAAAGTCTGGAACAAGGTCCTGAAGTACTTTCCATATTTCCCTTCTACTAATTTTATAGTTTCAGTCTATGTTTAAATATTTAATTCATTGTGAGCTGAGTTTTGCAGATGGTGAAACGAAGCCAATTTTATTCTTCTGCTTATAGATATCCAAATTTCCCATCGCTATTCATTGAATCGACTACCCTTTATCTGATGAGTGTTATTGGGACCTTTGTCACAAATCACTTGGTTGTAAGTGTATGGATTTATTTCTGGATTCCCTATTCTGTTACTTTGATCTATATGTCTGTTTTTATGCCATATCAATCCATTTTGGTATACCTTTGCAGTATATTTTGAAATTAGTTAAGATAATATCTTCAGCTTTGTACCTTTTGCACAGAATTGCTTTCGCTGTTTCATATTTTGTGCTTTCATACAAATTTTATTATTTGATTTTTTTTCTGTGAAGCATTCCATTGGTATTTTGATAGTAATTGCATTTAATCTACAGAAAGGTAGGTTTAGAGAATTTTAAGTTGTATCTAATTTTTATGAGAATTGGTATCTCATTTTGAAAGAAGTTTTGTAGTACTATAATTTATTGAACAAAACAATACCATTTGCAATGCATTTCCAATTTACAATCTGACACACACACACACACACACACACACACACACACATATATATCTATTCATAATGGTGATTAAGAGACTTTCCCAGGATGATGCTGTGGATAAAAGTTTTCTGTTTGTTTGTTTCCTCCAGAAATTCTTAAAGTATGCACAATTGTTAGATCAAAATGCCTATGAGACTGTGGAATCTGATGCTCTGAGAAGTCACGCTTTTGGGGAAAAATAACTTAAAATAAAAATCAGAGTCTGATAACAACATTGCCACTTGCTTCAGCTGCTGGAGAAAATAGCTTGTTTTGTTTTGTTTTGTTTTCCATGAAGCACTTCTCTTAACGCTATGGGTCCTTGAAATGATAAAACAACAGTTTCTCAGATTATCTCCAAAGTTGCTATAATGATTTCTTTTCAACCTGGCACACTGATAATGATTCACAAGCATAATATCTGCCTTTTGCATGTGTTTCTTCAGATCCTACCACTAATACCAAATTATTATGAAAATGTAAAAGCAAAGATGCAGAAATACATCTCATAAAGAGTTAAATTAGGGGCAAATCCATCAATCAGAAACTGGGAGACCACCTCACCTCATTTCCTTAACTAACCACTTTATGTGATCTTCACCTGTGCATACATAAAAAGTCATATTTCTATAATGTCTTGCATTTAGGGGAGAGAGCTAGAGTTCTTAAAAAAGGTAGAATTATCAGTGTTTGTGAATCAGGGAAATATTCCATTGAACCTCTAAAATATATATGTCTCATTTATGATAATATGGCAAAAATGTTTATTTTTCACTTTGTGGAAAACATTATTCAAAACTAGTTTACAATAGGTAAAAGTTGATGTTCAATAAATCTGTATTATTATATTTAACATTTTATTCAGAAAATAAGTAGTTCTAATTTGGTAGTACTAAGGTATTATTGGGAAATAATGTGTAAAAATGAATAAATATTTTTAATTAAATATAAGAAATTCTCTGAATTCAATAGTTTTTAGGTACTTAGCATGTCTAAGTGATGAGAAAATGTGTATAGGGTAATAAAAACTTGGTGAATTTTCAATGCTTGAAATTGAACTTTGATATTTGCTATTCTAATGATGAGGATTATTTAATACCCTAAGAATAAGAACAAGGAATTTCTAGATAAATTAAAGACATTTACTTTGATTTGGAATGGTTATAAAAATAAAATGTTGGGAACCAGCAGTTAATGTAATGGCTATGTCGCTGGATTCCCATGTAGTCGACAGTGGTTCGAGTCCCAGACCCAGTGGCTTAAACTCACACTAGACACATGTGCGTGCATGCCCAAGATCCCGAAAGGAGAATGGAGGAGAAGAGATTGCAGCGTGGCAATCCCCTGGGGTGGGGTGATGTTTTGCTTTCGATCTCTCTGTCTCTCTCTGTCTTTCTGGCAAGCGCACATGGCCTGTAGCAAAGACCTCTAAAAAAAGTTTTTGATGTTATTTGAATAGCTTTATAACTAACAAAGACAAGAGAAAATATGGTAAAAATTCTATCTATAAATTGATTTGATTTGTACTGTCTTAAAACATAAGAATATATTATATATAAACTATCAAATGTATATGCCATACATGAAGCATTATATGTAAAGTGTTTTATCAAGAGGAAGATTATTATTTATCACACATATTCCTTTAAATGATGTTTAAAAGTATTCCACAATTAACCTAAGATATCCCAATGATATATTTTGCATCGCCACATTTGAACATATAAGCATTTGTATGTTTATATATATATATATATATATATAATATATATATATATATAATATATATATATTTGTATGTTTATATATATAAATATAATATATATATGTAAAATATATATATATATATATATATATATATATACATATATATATATATTTATGAAAAACTAAGCTTTGACCAAAAAAGAAAATGTTCTTTGCAGGTCAGGGGACCTGCAGTTAGCGTAATGGCTATGTCGCTGGACTCCCACGTAGTCGACCGCGGTTCACATCCCAGACCTGGTGGCTTAAAACTCACGCTGGGCATGTGTGCGTGTGTGCCCGAGATCCAAGAGGAGAATGGAGGAAAAGGGATTGCCTCTCTGTCTCTCTCGTCTGTATGGCGAGCGCACACTCCATATAGCAAAAAAACCTCTCCAAAAAAAAAAAAAAAAAAGAAGAAAAAAAATCATAAAAAAGTTCTTTGCAGGTCGAATGTTCAGAGAAATGTTCAGTTATTTTTTTACTATTTTTTTCTTTTATACAGAGAAACTCAGATGTAAACTCCTTGCAGTGTTTTGATCAGATTTAGAAAGTAGTTGAAAGAGAAAGAACAAAGGAAGATGATATAAATGGCAGAGAACTCAAGACATCTTCGAGAGAAAGAAAAGAACCTAAATCAAAGAATAAAAAAAATGTAATTTTGATGATGATCATACTTTGAAAAAAATAGTCAACTGAAGATCTAGAGAAGACTAGGCAGGAAATCAGATCAGGTAGGTAAGGATGGCCTTTCTGAAAATTTCTATGGAGTAGATATTCAAATGATTAAAAGGAATCAATGGTTGGAAGTTATGTGTCGAGAGTCTTTGAGAAAAAGGAAAGTGCAAAACAATGTTGTGAAAGGTGTAGCCCAATGGAAAAAGTGCAAAAACACTTATATTGTTGGAGAACAAGGAATGAGAGTAGAAACATGAGAAGAAAGACAGAGCAAAATCAAGTGGGATTATATAAAGAGCTTATATCCTAACCTATGACTAATAAAATATAATTATTGTATTTTATGCTGGACAATATTTGTTTTCTGAATTAAACTGAAAAGATTACTCTTGTTGTTCCAAGTGTCATTAATAATTTGAGACAACACTGAAAGTTGTAAGACCAGTTAAGAGGCTCTTACAATGTTTATGCAAAAGATGTTTTCTTATATCTTCTTTGATGAAGTTCTTTGACTATTTTAAGTTTTTAATTTTTTTCCTTTAGATTTTTGCCATAGGGCATGTGGACTTGCTGGAGAAAGACAGCAAGATACAGAGACAGAGACAGAGACAGAGGAAAAGTGAGAAATCAACCCTCAGAGATGATGACTATTACACAATTCCTGCTCTTTCGTTCTCCTCTCAGGATTTTGGTTGTGTACACACATGTGCTTGGCATAAATTTCAAGTGTCTGGGTGCAAATGTGAACCACAGATTGGGCAGTTTGGGATCCAGCACCTTAACCATCATGCTATCTGCTGGTCCTCAACAGTCTTTATACTGAAGACTGTCAACTCACTTGTTTTATTCTTAGAAGGATAGATAAAGTCCATATATAGTCAAATGTTATTGACATAAACTTTGTTTTAAGAATTTTTTTTTCCCCGCAGGTGGGGCGGTGGGTGCTTGGGGAAGTACCAAGAATTATTTTTTTATTTAATTATACTCATTGTCATTAATTAATTAATTAATTAATTTATTTATTTATTTTTGAGGTTGACCAGAGAAAGACAGAGAGACAGAAGGAAAGTGAGAAAGCAAACTGCCAGGTCCAGGACTCAAACTGTGGTCAGCCATATGGGAGTCCAGCTGCCTTAACCACCATGCCAGCGGCCAGCCCCTTGATATAATCTAGTCTGACCAAATGCTTCTTCTGAAGCACTGATGAGTCTCAATGATGTATCATATTACGATCTATTACATATATTTTACTAGATGTAGAGTTTTTGTATCCTCAAGTAGAAATAGTTCACAATAGCAAGCATGAATGTTTCTCTCTACATGGAGTAAGCCATCTCCCTTTTGTTTAGCTTACATAAATTCCTCTTCGGTAGTTGAATTGTCCCACAATCAGTGGAGCTATGCTTGTGTTGTGATTATTTATGAAGTTTATTTTTCCACCAGAGGCAAAGACTGTCACATAACAAATAGTCAGATGGGACAAAGAAATGTGGTATTATCTGTTAAAGATATTTTGTAGTTTTATCAACTCGGATAGAGAGAAATGCTCACCTGTTGAAATATTCACTTTAGAAGCTAAATAATGCGATTGAATGTATAAAAGAAAATGAAATTTTAAAAATGTAAATAAAAAATATAAAGCCAAAAAGCATAAAAAAATAAATAGAAGAAACTCTGGCATGTAAGGCAAGAGTTTTCTTACTTCTCCATCACAAGATGCTGCACGAATGAGGGAGCATTAAAGACAGAGGCTATGTGTGTGGAAGTACAGTTCTAGAGCAGACAAATGAGAACAGAATACAAGCAAAAGAGCTGACCTTAAATAGAAATGAGTACGGTCATCTTTAGTAACTGTAGAGAAGGGAAAGTTTGTGGGTACAGATACGTGTAAATATGGAGATTTGGAAGCAAGAAGTAGAAGAAATTATCTTCTAAAAGCCTCCACATATAAATAAATGCCATAAAATCAGTATGAGGGGGGAGCAAGTGGTGTGGTGGTTCAGGTGTTGAACTCCCATATGGCTGACCATGGTTCGAGTCTTGGACCTGGTGTCTTAAAAACCATGCTGGGTGCTTGCTTCTGCATTCCCCAAACCCCAGGAGGAGAATGGAGCAGAAGGGACTGCCGTGTGGCCATCCTCCTTGGGGTATGGTTTCTCTATTTTCTTCTCACTGTATCTCTCTGTTTCTCTCCAGCAAATGCACACACCCTGTGGCAAAACCTATATACAAAACACACACACACACACACACACACACACACACAAAACAGAAAACAAACAAACCAAAAAAAAACATGAAATATGCATGGAAAATTGGAGAATTGAGAAGATAGGAAAAAGTGTAAAATAGTCTTTGCAATAAATAGAAAAAAAAGACAAATATACTATGAGATATAGAAATATTAACTTGTAGGGAGTTAAGATGCCTGCTTCAATTTTTCTTTACAGATGTAAAGTGAGACCAGCTGGCATGTTTACATTTTTTCCAGCCTTTTCATCACCAAGTCCAGACAATGAGTGGTGGGAGGGATGGATTAAAACAGGTTCCAGATATAAAAAAGAAGAACACAGACTTTAACAGTGTATATAGAAGTGATAAGAGGGATGACTCTTTTATTTGATTTTCAAATTTTGTACATATAGTTATTTAATGCGAAAATATTTATTTAGAAAGTAAGTTTAAAAAGTTTACCAGTATCTAGTCTGATGGTTAGTGATGGATGTTGAGTTCAAGGTCTATACTCCAGAGTAACCTTGTAAAGAAAAAGTACATTTTTTTCAACTACTTTTTATTATCCTGTTACATGGTTTCTTGTCTGAAGTAATAGATTCATCTTTCTTCCATCTTACAATAATATTAAAAAATAGAGTTTCTCTCTTTAAAATGTTAACCACAGATCATAATTAGCTTGGGACTCCATGAAACATTTCTTTTTTGTCTTGGATACTCTAAGCTAATCATAGTTATCTTATTTATTTCTCTTTCTATAAAACTATTATTAATATTTATTCAGTTATTCTCATTAGACCTTAATCATAGTGTGAGCAATTGAGCTTACATAACTTCAGGTACTTTTCAATATATAATCTTTTTGGGAAAATATTTATTTCTTCCATGAGAGTGAGACAAGGACATAGAGAGAGAAAGTAGTACCAGCAGCAGGGTCTCCAAGGTATGATGAACTTCTAGTCCCAGACAGCCAGGATCACACAGCACGTCTGGCATGTTCAGGAAGGCCTCAGGATACCAGCTAAGGGCTTTCTTCTCTGGGCCCGTCATCGCAGAGTACTGCATTATGCTCTGCCACTAGCTGGCACCTTCACAAACTTTTTGAATGTTCGCTGTCATGGGTGACATAATTATGATTTTCCTGAAGCATGTGATAATCATAATTAATGTTTATCAAATTTCAATTTTTTTTTCCTTAAAATCATGATGTGCCTTTCTCTTGGGACCTTTTGAAAGCTAAGAGGTCAAGACCAATACCAACAAATTTAGTTCCTTCTCTTAGGTCGAAAAGTTCACTCCTTTTAGGCATAAACAAAGAAACATAGTAATTCAACATTATACTCTCGTTCTTAAGGAAAAAAGATAAAACTATATTTTATTAGTTTCTCTTTTTTTTCCAGCTAAATCATGCTTCCTAAAGGTATCTCTTTTGGGTGTTGATATCTCCTCACACATACTTCCTGCCAATTTTATTATTTTTTTTTTTTGAGAGGTTTTTGCTATAGGGCACGTGCGCTCGCCAGACAGACAGAGAGAGAGACAGAGAGACAGAAAGCGAGAAATCACCCCCCAGGGGGGACGGTCATGCTGCAATCTCTTCTCCTTCATTCTCTCCTCTCAGGATCATGGGCACACAGTACATGCGCCCGGCGTGAGTTTAAGCCACCAGGTCCGGGACTCGAACCGTGGTCAACTACGTGGGAGTCCAGCAACATAGCCATTATGCTAACTGCTGGTCCCCCTGCCAATTTCTTTTTAAGAGACATTTTTGCTATAGGGCGCATGCGCTCGCCAGAATGACAGAGAGAGACAGAGAGACAGAAAGCGAGAAATAACTCCCTCCCCCTCCAAGGGATGGCCACATAGCAATCCCTTCTCCTCCATTCTCCTCTCGAGATTTTGGGCACACACGCACATTCACCTGGCGTGAGTTTAAGCCACCGGGTCCAGTACTTGAACTGTGGTCAACTACACGGGAGTCAAGCAACATAACCATTAGGCCAACTGCTGGTCCCACTTTCTGCCATTTTTACATTACAAAGAAATCAGAAATTTCTTCCACCTGAAAAGTCAATAAATGGCTCAGGCACAAGCAGTTTTTATGTTATTCTCTTTCTCATAATGACAAATTTTGAGATGCTTTCAGAAAATAAATGGAATTAAGACATTTTGAATACTGATTGAACATCATATCATCAAGATGATACTTTACATTCTATCCAAATATTTAAAAATTATTTAAATTTAAAAAATTATTTAAAAATTAAAAAAAAATCAGACTGTCTGCTTTTAGTACAGGCAAATGAAGGCCTATTATTTCTAAGGTAGACTTTGCTGATATTCCTTTACCAGATAAAAAAAAAAGAGTAAGTTACTTTCTTACTTTTTGTCTGGTTTTGAGTGTAATCCAGTCTTCAGATTGTTTTGTTTTTGTTCTGCCCTTTTTATTTATTTGTTTATTTACTTAGAGATTTTTGCTATAGGGCTTGTATGCTTACCGCATAGACAGACAGAGCTAGAGAGAGAGAGTGAGAAATCACCCTCTAGAAGGGATGGTCATGCTGCAATCCTTTCTCTTCCTTTTTCTTCTTGGGGTTTTGAGCAACATGCAAACACACTGGAATGAGTTTCCAGCCTCTGGGTCTGGGACTTTGCCCTGTAGGAGTTCAGCGCCTTAACCACGATACCACCTGCTGGCCCCATTCTGTCCTTTCTTTAAGGATATATGATAATTATCTAAAGCCATATTAGTTCATATAAGTTACAATACTATTATTGGAACAGTCAACTTCTTTTACAGTTTAAAATGTATTTTATTTTCGTTTTATGAATTCACTTCAAAACAAATGATGACTATTCTTGTAACAATTGGAATCATATATTTATGTTAATTTTATTTACCTAAATCTTTTTACTTATGGGAGCAAAGATAACTGTGAAAACAATTATACAAATAAAAATTTTTAAAAATATTTTTACTATTTTGAAATTAATATTTGTAACATAACAAATAGCTTGCAATTATAAATACATTTTAAAAAATATGTTTGATTTGTAACTTCCAGGTAGATTTTATATAAGCTTAATTCATTTTTTCAAGAGAAAAATGTTATTGTAAAACCCAACTAAATCTATAAAATATTGCAGATGCCAAGATATGATAACTTGATTATCACTATTACTATGTTTATGATATTTGACAGGTGCAAATACAAACAGAATTAATGCTGATCTGAAATAGTAATGGAATTTTTTTATGAGTATCGAGGCATAATTAATTGAGCAACACTCTGTAATAAGAGGTTAATGAGAGTTTGTTTCCTAGACAGCAAAACAAGAAAAAAAAAACTAAATTGTTTGTTTAATTTTAATATAAAATGACTTTAATTGTAATTGTATGTGGTTTCAACACTTAATTTGTTATTAATTTAAAGAATTTTTAAATGTATAAGAATTCTTTGAGTCACCATTTTAATTGTGTATATTTTATATAGTGGATATACTATAAATGATTCATTTATGGTTTTCTTCTTCCTGTAATAACACGTTTATACTTTCTTTGCTTTTTATTTTTGTGTTTTTCAATATTTTTGTATAATTTTATATGACATACAGAAAGATATATTTAATATAATGGAATTGTTCTGTTATTAAACTGTAAGCGTTATTTACTTATTAAATACAAGGTCAAAATATTATTGTCCTTTTACTTTATGATATATTCCATCAACTTTTCTAGGTGAAGATTGATCTCAGTCCTCTGCCTGCCGTCTAGATTGTCAGATATACAGTTTTATTAGGATTGATCTGTCAAACATGAGGTGTTGTAAGCCACAACCCTAAAAAGTAAAAATAGCTTATTTTTTATCAGACCTTTAAAACGTGCTCAGGCTAATCTTCTAACACGTATGTCCTATTATTAGAGATTCCTCCATGACCACAAGTTTTATTTCAAGGTCAAGACCCTTAAATTAAAATGAATATTAGTGATAGATCCTATTTGGCAGGTGACTATTATCTGTGGTGAGATTTTTTTTTTTTATTAATTACTTTATTTATTTTTGTATATACTTTCAATCATATTGTTTGGCTTACAATGAGACCATTTCGATATGTGAACATTTCTCCCCAGACCCGTTGATCGAAATATCTTCAACAGATAACACCACACCTCCCCATCCCATCAATGCTCTACCTCTGTATCCCTTCTCCAAATGTCTTTCGTTGGGCCCCACTCCTCCACACACACCCCATCTGACACTCACACCCATCTCTTGTGTTTGTTCAACTGTTAGTCAATCAGTTTCAGACATAGAATGCAGACAAACGGTATATGTTAAGTGGGGACATACAATGTCTCTCCTTCATAGCCTGGCTTGCCTCACTCAGCAGTACATCTTCCATATTCTTCCACTTTCTGTCAAAAGCCAGGGCTCTGTTGGTTTTTATGGCTGAGTAGTATTAAAAGACTGCCTCGGGGTCAGTAGGTGGTGTGGTTGTTAAGGCACTGAGTCATGACCGATGGTTTCAGTCCTGGACCTGGTGGCTTGCTTTCTCACTTTCCCTTTCTTTTTCTTTCTCTGTCTCTCTCTGGTCACATTAAATAATAATAATAATAACAATAATAATAATAATAATAATAAAAAAATACAATCAAATAATAATTTTTTAAGAGAGATTTTTGCTATATGGCATGTGTGCTCCCTGGAAAGACAGAAAGACAGAGAAAAGAAAGCAAGAAATCATCCTCCAGGGGAGACGGCCACACTGCAAGCCCTTCTCCTCCATTCTCCTCTTGAGATCTTGGGTATGCATGCACACGTGCCCAGTGTGAGTTTAAGCCAATGGGTCCAGGACTTGAACTGCAGCATACCATCTGGGAGTCCAGTGACATAATCATTATACCATCTGCTGGTCCCAAAATAAATAATTTTTAAAAACAATTTTTTTAAGTGAAAAGGCTTGCCTCTAGAATATAAGATGCCATATATCACTTTAAATAACTTGTGGTATATGATAAAAGTTTAATTGTGAGACTAATTACTCCCATAGGCTAGAATATATTTTTCCAATTTTCTTTTATTAGAAATTGTATAGGCCTTTACAGAAATCATTGCTTGTGTTTCATAGAAATCTTCTAGTTTTTATATATCTAAGCTTAAAACACAATGCTTCTATTCCTAAAGTGATTAGTTAATATATGTTGTTACCATATGCAAATTTCATGCTAGATATAATGAGATTTTAAAAAGATAAATATAATAAATAAAGTAAATGGTCTACCTATGGAGCGCATAATTGTAAAAAAAAAAATGCACATCCCAATGCCTCCTCACAATCATCATCAAATAAAGGTGTTTTTCAAAGCCTAAAACTGAAGCCTGGTCCTGTACTGTTTTGTTCTTTTCTGATCTTTTTAGCATCTACCTCTTTTCTGTAGAAACATGAACAGAACACAAACCAGGGCTCTTTGCAACATCTCTTCCTTTCCTTTCATTTTCACTAAGTAGGTAGATGGTGACAGGTGCTCCCTCATCCTTAATGGCCAAGCAAGCTTCACCTTGGTTGTCATCCCAATTTTACCTTTAGGTTACCATTCTGGAAAGGACAATTGTAACTCAGCAAAAATGAATGGACTACTTTCATTTTTTTTTCCTGAAAAACAAAATTTTTTTGAGAGGTTTTTGCTATAGGGCACATGCGCTAGCCAGAAAGCCAGAGGGAGACAGGGAGATAGAAAGTGAGAAATCATCCCCCTAGGGGGGATGGCCATGCCGCAATTTCTTCTCCTCCATTCTCCTCTCTGGATATTGGGCATACCCACACACGTGCCTGGTGTGAGTTTAAGCCACCAGGTCCAGGACTCGAACCACGGTTCACTACAGGGAAGTCCAGTGATGTAGCCATTATGCCATCTGCTGGTCCCCAAAAAATGATCATTAATGATTGCTATTTTCTGGATCCTTGCAAGCAATACAAATACTTTGTATTTTTAGGGATATGTTACTAATTGTTCTCTTTAAAATTTTTTCACTTTTATCTCTTTTCTATTTTCTATCTCTTTTCTATTTTTTCTTTACTTCTATTTTATTTATCACAAAAATATGAATACTTGACATTCCCATCCGATTTGAGTCTAGATATTGAGCAGGAGTTCTGTTTCAGAGTAGAACGCTTATTGAAATATCTCTAATTGAGACATCAATTAGAGATGTTTCAATGTCTATGCAGATAATTAATATATTAAAGGTGTTACATGTTAGGAAAATGCTAACAGTCTCTGTAAAAAGGAAAAGATACCTTCTTAAAAATATTGATATTGAGCTAGCCAGTGATGTGGTGGTTAAAGTGGCTGAATCCCACACCTATCCCACATGACCTACTACACTGTTTGAGTCTCAGACTGGCAATTTAAAAAAAAAAAAAAAACAAAGAAACAAACAAACAAAAAACCAGATGGGTGTGCAGGCATGCCCAAAATCCTGAGAAGAGAATGGAGCAGGGATTGCAGTGTGGCTATCCCCACAGAGGGGTAATTTCACACTTTGCCTTTCTCTTTTCCTCTCTCTCTGTCTTTCACTGGCAGAACACATATGCCTTATAGCAAAACAAACAGTAAACAAAAGCATTGATATTAGGAAAAAGTCAAACACAAATGAAGAAATCTAAAACAAGGAGTCAAGAAGTCTTTGTATTAGTCAAATCAAATTATACCTCTGGCCAAGCAAAATAAGATTAACATAGATTGCCATGTTGATTACTCTCAGATGAAAAGCAAACATTTCTCATTCCTAATCTTAGTCTCCACCTGCATGATTTGATTTTCCTTAGTATTCCCAGTTCTGTAGACCCACCCCACTACATGATCTTATCTCCCTCAGTATTAACTATGCCACTGTGCCTATCAGGGTGCTCTACATGCGAATTGCACTTATTTTTAGATGTGTGGAAACTAATTTCCTCTAGCTCTAGGCCATCAAAAGACCTCCATATGTATTGGACCAGCCTCTCCACGGTTAGCCATAGTGGAGCAGAGTACTGGAATTTTGGATCCTTCTAAAATAGTTGCAAGAATTTTGTTTGAATATTTCAGAGACTGATGTTTGTCTCAAGTATTCTAAGCCAGTAGGCACAAAGGAAATGTCAGATTTCAGGACACTTCATTCACAAAGAGTAAGGACAGGAAACACTTTTTGTTGGATAACATTGCAAAATAATTTATTTTTATATTTCTACCTAAGTTGCTCCATATCCTATAAGCTCCCGATCCTTTACTTACAACTTAGCAAGCTGTCATCTGTCAAACTCTGACAGTATACATCATTTCGAAGAATAAACCATAATACTGCCCTAAAGGAAATAGGTACTTAGACAGGTATTTAGATTGAAGACATTTCCCATAAGCTTTTATATAGAATTTACTGAGTATCAGAATTGATATTGTCAATTTATCTCTGAAATAAAGAGTAATAGTTTTATGAAATAATTTTGTGTTTTAAGTTATACCTAAGAACTCCAATAGGAGGATATGAAATCACTTTGTTTGTTTGTTTAGGTTTTTGCCATATGGCACATGAGCTTGCTGAAGAGAGAGAGACAGAAAGAAGGAAAGTGAGAAATCACTGCCCCAGGGGTATGGCCGTGATGCAATACCTTAAGTATTTCCTCTTGGGATTTTGGGCCCACATGCTCACATGCCTAGCATGATTCTGAAGCCACTCTGGCAAGAACTCAAATTGTGATCAACCATATGAGAATCTAGCACCTTAATCACCAGGACTCCCTCAAATCACTTCTTAATTAAAGCAATTATTGGGTGAATTAAGAAAAAATGGCAAATTGGGGCTGGCAGGAGGCATAGTGATTAAGGACACTGGACACTGGACTCCCACATAGCTGACCATGGTTCGAGTCCCAGAATTGGAGGCTTTCTTTCTCACCTTTTCTCTCTTTCATTCTCTCTCTCTGTCCCTCTCTGGTCAAATTAAAATAAATAAGTAAAGTTAATTAAAAAAAAATTTAAGGAAATTTGGCAAAGTATAAAGTTTCCTATGTGTTCTAGTGTGATTTAGGAATGAATCCCAATCTGTCAATGGACTCTATAATCTCTGAATAATTCAAAATATCCATATTTTTATATGAAAATCAAAGATACAAACCAAAGTTTGAATCAAGATAATTGCCACTTGTTAATTAATGGTAATTCAATTTGTTAATTTATTCATGTAATAAAGAAAAATTGAGGAATGATTCCATGGCCTGGTGGTTAAGGCAGCCAGATCCCACTTGGCTGACGTGGTCTGCATCTGGATCTGGTGTCTTGAGAAACACAATGGGTTCTTGTGTGTGCATGCTCAAAATTAAGGAGAGAGGAAGATAAGGGATAGTGGAATGACCATTCTCCAAGGGAATACTTTGTCCTCTTTCTCTTTCCCTCTTTTTCTTTTCCTCTGTTTTTCTTTGGTAAGTACACACATCCACCTCCAAAAAAATACAACAACAGAACACTAATGATTAAATAGTTCATTTTCTGTCATCCTCTAAGGCAATACAAATTTTCTATTTATTTCTATTTCTACTGATCTATTTTCTTAAATAAATATAAATAAAGTATCAGGCTGACCCATATATTAGGCAGGAAAATGGAATGTGGGTGTTTAGCATATTTTTGTACTTATAAATACAATGCATTCACCTTCTTAGGACACACTTCTGGATATTTTAGTTTTTCATAGTAAAATTATTAATATTCATGCATTTTTCTAAATTTATTCAGAACCTAATGAATGTGAATACTTGCATTCTTATTTTCATACATTTTCAAGAACAACCAATAATCTGAGATGCTGAGACATATCCACACAATAACTTTTGCTTCTTAAAGGTACATGTGAGTATAATGCTGTTATTTAAAAACAATTATTCAAAGATCTTGGTAATATTTATATATTTGTACTCTGAAAAAATAAGCCAAAGCTGCAAATCTGTTGCTTAAATCTCCTACTCACCTCTATTCAGGAGGAATCCTAATAACTTCTTCTTGATCATTTCCATAATTTAGGGTAAAATGTGTCTCTGTTTTAGCTAAGAATAATAAAAGGGAAGTTGTAACTAATCTTTACCTTGTTATTGTAAGATTTCATCTAGGAAAAAACATAAAAGTGTTCAACGATCTCCTCACTAAATTCCTTTTACTGAATTCCTTGAAGTGATCTGTGGTCTATAAGCATAGGGGTCTTGTAGAACTCCCAGTCACCCAAGTGATAAAACCACCACTGGGGCCTGGGATCATCGAGGAAGCTGAAGATTTCTACAATCAGGAAGAACATTTAAAGTTGTGGTTGAACTCTCCACATTGCATGTGACTTGGCCATTCAGTAGATTCTAATGAATACAAGAAAATAGTACTGATTCCTCATATCTCTCTATGTTCTGAACATGTGTAATCTTTCTTATGTTATAATAAATAAAATAGCATTTATTTTAATGAAATTGAGATAGTTTTAATTTAGAAATCATTAAGATAATTCTAGTAGCTGAAATATTTTTTCCACTTATTTGTTGATTATTCACAAAAGTTCCCAAGAATTTTCCTGAGGTACAGAAAAGAACATGAAAAATGAGAAACTTTTTTTTCAAACAAATATCTATTTCTTAGCCAAAAGGTCATTTTTGCAAAAGTTTTCTATTCTTATTCCTTTTTTTGAAGAGGTTTTTGCTATAGGGCGCGTGTGCTCACCAGACAGACAGAGAAAGAGAGACAGAAAGCGAGAAATCACCCCCCAGGAGGGATGGCCACACCGCAATCCTTTCTCCTCCTTTCTCCTTTTGGGATCTTGGGCACGCATGCACACGCACCCAGCGTGAGTTTTAAGCCACCGGGTCAGGGACGCGAACTGCTGCCGACTACATGGGAGTCCAGCGACATAGCCATTATGCTAATTGCTGGTCCCCCTATGTATTTTTTAGGACATATCACAAAGTCTTGTTTGAAAACTATCTTTTGCTCATTTATAAATAAAAAGAAAATTTCTTTTTTTCTTTCTTTCTCATCCTTTCTTACTTCTTTTCTTCTTTCTCTTTTCTTTCTTCTTTCTTTTTTCTTTCTTTATTTCTTCTTTTATTCTTCTTTTGTTGCCAGAAGGCACTTATGCTTGCTAGAGAGAGACTGAGAGACAGAAAGAGTAAGAGAGAGGGAAAGGCCCAGTCCCAGGATGTATTTCTGAAAAATTAAGGTGAAGATGAGTGCCAAATAGATTAATTGCCCAAGGGAGAGCTCCTGAAACTTTGCTAGAAGAAATATTTTTACCCTCCATAAAACTGCCCTCATTCTACTATCCCCAGATTTTTTTTTTGGTTGGTAAGAAATTTAGTCTCATTTGAATTTCTAGGTGAATTTCTAGTCAAATCCATAATATTCCTGTGTTCATTTTAGTATAAAAATAGCAATTTTTTTTAAAAAATAACATTTTAAAATTACCCCTGGATAAATAAAAGGGGAAGTTGTAACTTTACCTTGTTTCATCAAATTTTACCCAGGAAAACACATAAAAATGTTTTACCAATCACCCAATGTGGCTCGGTCAAGCCTTAATCCTTTCTTCTCCATTTTTTTTTTTTTTTTTTTTTCTTTTTTTTCTTTTTTTGGAGAGGTTTTTGCTATAGGGCACGTGCGCTCGCCAGACAGACAGAGAGAGACAGAGAGATAGAAAGCAGGAAATCACCCCCCAGGGGGGATGGCCACGCCGCAATCCCTTCTCCTCCATTCTCCTCTCGGGATCTTGGGCACGCACGCACACGCGCCCGGCGTGAGTTTAAGCCGCCGGGTCCGGGACTCGAACCGCGGTCGACTACGTGGGAGTCCAGCGACATAGCCATTACGCTAACTGCTGGTCCCTTCTTCTCCATTTTTCATTCTGCCCAGATTCTGGGTATTCACATACATGTGCCAGAGTGTTTTCCAAGCTTCCAGGCTAGGATTCAATCTGTGGTCAAGTATGTGGGATCTAGCTTCCTTTGACCACCAGGCTACGGATCTGGTCCTAAAAAACATTTTTTTCCACAAAAATATTTTTTCTTCTCTCCTGTGAACATCCACAGCAACTTGGCCAAACCTATATTATTGTATGAATAATATATATTTTAGTTAAGAGAATATTTTTAGAGCCATTTCAGGTTTATAGGAAAATGAGCAGATCAGAGTAGAGAATATAGAGTTAAAAAAAAAATTTTCATTTCTACTGACAGTGTAAAAGAATTCCCCTTACTTGCATCTTCCCTAGCATTTTTACCTTTTTGTCCTTTTGGTAACTGCCATCCCGGGCCAGTTGATGGCATGGTGGCTACAGTTGCTGGATCCCACATGGTCATCTGTACCGTTCAAATCCTGGACCTGGACCTGGTAGCTTGAAGAACATGCTGGTTGCCTGTGAGTGCATGCCCCAAATCCCAAGAGGATACTAAAGGAGCAGGGATTGCAGTGTGTCATTCCCCTGGAAGGCGATTACTCACTTTCCTTCTCTCCCTATCTTTCTCTGTATGTCTCTCTCTATCAAGGCTATGTGCCCAATAGTCACTATTAAGAAATGAATAATGTCCACTTGAGGTAAAATGGAAGAGCCTAGAGCCTAGAGGAATATGTTAAGTAAAAAATAAGCCAGGCATACAAAGAGAAATAACACACAAATACCACATGCTCTCACTCATACAAGAAAAATAAATAAATAAAATCCTAAGAGAAGTAGAATGTTGAAGAATGACTATCACAGACTTGGAAGGCTAGAAAAACAGAGAACGTGAGAGGACAAAGTGATGTTGATGAATGAAAACACAGTATCAGATAGATAAGAGGAATAATTTCTAATGTTTTCAAATAAAGTTAGGTGAATATAGTTCACAACAATTTATTGTATATCTCAGAGGAACTGAAAAAGAGGATCAGAATGCTCACAAGACAAGGTAATGAAAAATGACTGAGACAATCGGTGTGTTAATTAATTACCGTGAATAAATGAATACACATTATATTCTTTTTTTTTTTGAGAGTTTTTTTTTTTTTTTTTTTTTTTTTTTTTTTTTTTTTTTTTTTGCTATAAGGCACGTGCGCTCACCAGACAGACAGAGAGAGAGACAGAGAGACAGAAAGCGAGAAATCACCCCTAGGAGGGATGGCTACGCCGCAATTCCTTCTCCTCCATTCTCCTCTCAGGATCTTGGGCACGCACGCACACACACCCGGCATGAGTTTAAGCCACTGGGTCCAGGATTTGAACCGTGGTCGACTACGTGGGAGTCCAGCGACATAGCCATTACACCAACTGCTGGTCCCAATACACATTGTATTCTTGAACTGAGCAATCACATTGTACCTTACAAATGCCTACAAATGATTATAAACAATTACAAAATAAGAAAAATAATTGGCTGTACCACTAGGGATATTCACCAGCAAGAAACAAGAGTTTCTATTGCTCCAAATCCTAGACAGCATTTGGTGTTATCAGTATTATTTAGATTTTAGTTATTCTAACAGGCGCATAGTAGTACATCATGATTGTTTTTTTCATTCCTTAATGATATATATTGCTGAGCATTTCTTTCTATGCTTATTTGTTATCTGTATATCTTCTTTGACTGAGTGTCTAATAACATCTTATGCTCACTTTTTTTTTCTTTTTTTTTTCCTTTTTATTGAAAGGATTTTTTGCCTTTCATTTTGGGTTTTGTTTTTGTTTTGCTATAGGGCGTGTGTGCTCACTGGAAAGATAGAGACAGAGAGACAAAAAGTGAGAAATTATCTCCCAGGGGGAATGGCCATGCCACAATCGCTTCTCCTCCATTCTCCTCTGGGGATCTTGGGGACACACACACAAGGGCCCGGTGTGACTTCGAACCAGTGGGTCCAAGAGTCGAACCATGGTCAACTCCATGGGAGTCAGGAAACACAGTCATTACGCCAACTGCTGGTCACAGCTCACTTTTTATTTGGGTTGTTTGTTTTCTTAAGTTTTAGCAAAGGCTCAAGGGCTTAGTTTCAGAGTTTCTGTATATTTTGGAAACAAATTCTTTATTAAATATGTGTTTTTAAAATATTTTCTCCCAGTTTGTGGATTCTTTTTTAATTGACTTAACAGTGTTATTCCCAAACTAGACATTTTTAATTTTAATGAAGTTCAGCATATCAATTTTTTTTCTTTCATGTATTATTCTTTTGATGTTAAAACTAAAAAGTCATCACCAACTCAAGGTTGTCTACATTGTTCCTATATTACCTTCTAGAAGTTTTATATTTTTCTGTTTTATATTTATATCACCCAGGTCTATATCTGGGATTAATATTTTTAAATAAATGAATGGAAGAAATAACAGACACATATGAGTCAATTTTGTAACTACATCATTTCTTTCTAATTACTGAGCTATGCTATTCAGTTTTTATACTTTGTTTGAAATCACTTGAAAAATATCTCAGTATTTCATATTTATTCTACTAGAAGGAAAAGATCATAAATAAAAATACTTAAAACACATTAAATAACTTAACCCCAAACATTCCTGTATAGTCCTTGTATTTAATGTTTCTCTTTTTCAAAATAAGATAAATAGGAAATGTATAACAAAAACCAAACAATAATAACCTAAAAAGACAAAATATTTACAATAATATCTACAATGTAAACATTTCTTTAAGCTTTGAACTCAAAAATTTATTTTATTTTTTAAATAAAATTAAAATTAAATAAATAATACAGGACACTACAATTATCTGGATAGTTGAGATATATATATCTAATATTTTAAAGATAAAAGAAATATTTATGCATAAATTATGTACATAAATTATGTCTAATAAACTCAACCATAATCCTTACAAACTATTCAGATATATCCATCTTTGGACATGACAAATAAAAATTAGGTATTCTATAAACTAGTTTTCTTTATCGATATGCAAAATTTATTTTTTAATAAACACTTGTCGATGGGACTAGCAGGGTGCATGGTGGTTAAGGCACTACACACTCCCACATGGCTGCCTGCAGTTCAAGTCCTGGACCTGGTGGCTTGCTCTCTCACTTTCTTTCTCTCTCTCTCTCTCTCTCTCTCTCTAGCTCTCATTGAATTAAAATAAATTAATAGATAAATAAAATTAAATAAATAATTCTTGAAATAAACAGATGTAGAATTCAAACAGTTAAAAGAAGCAATGCCTTGCTTTTAAACAATGTCATTAAATGGGATTCAGAAAGCACTTTTAGGGTGCTCTGAGTAATTGAAACATGTCTTATATAGTTTGAAAAGCCTCTGAATGAGGCACAGATAATACTTAGAAAAATTATTGAACAGTATAAGACAGTTAAGGAACTGTGGTACAATCTTGATTGGAAATGACTCGGATTAAAATTTGCATGGAATAAAATCTAGAAAAGTCACACTTTCTTCTATCTAAAAGCATTTACTATTATAATGAAAAGCTTAAAAGTAAGCACAACATGGTTTTAAGATAGTCTTAGAAAACACATTTAAGCATCAATTGAAAATTGTACTATAAATATTTGTATATTAGATATACATGGAGGAGAAAAATCTTTATTCAATCTTTTATTTCAAATTGTACTCAATGTACACATGCTCAACCTAAAGTGTGATTATGTTTTACAGTTAGTAAAAACGTTTAAGGTATGTTTTAAAGAGATTCATTCTTTCTTCTGAAACTAGTCTTATGCAATTGAACATTTCAGTGGAAAGAAGTGCAATAGCATGATCAGCATGTGAAGCACAGTGTACATTCTTTTTACTTGAATAAAGGCACAGCATGTTTGTGAACTTTTTTTTAAATGAAGGTATAAGAGTTTACACGCAGAAGACAGCAGATGGCATAGTGATTAAGGTGCTGGACTCCCACATGACTGACCATGATTTGAGTCCTGGACCTGGTGGCTTGAAAAATCACTCAGAGTATGTGTGCATGTGTGCCCCAAATCTCTTACTCTCTTTATCTCTGTGGCAAACACACACACCCTACAGCAGAAATTAAAAAAAAAGAGAGGAAAAAAAAAAACAGTTTACATGTGTGGATATGCATGGATATATACCTGAGTGTATGCATATAGGTTTTTGGCAAATCATAGAAAAATTTGCAAAATTTTACTGAAACATGTGATATCCAGGAAATAAAGGCATAAATTTAATTGTGGTGTGAGCACATTACTTATGCAATGAGTTGAATTTTATTGACACATAAAAGCAAAGACGAAAGAAATATTATGTTATTTAATAAAGGGCATATCTGATCAATCCATACACCCTCATAGCAAACACAGGTGACATACACATTTCCATGAACACAAGTCTAACTTTACGCATCCTATAAAGTAATCTTTGGTGATTCAATAAAATGTGGGGGGAAAACAGTATAGAAAGCAAACATAGATACCAGAGACAGTGTGGGAGGAGAATGGGAGATGGCAGAGGGTAAGAGATAGGGAATCAAGGTTGGGGGGAAAAAAACTAAACATACAGAAAACAAGAAATGGAAGATCATCTGCTGACAATAACATGTTTGTTGATGTGCTTGATTGAGACAATATACAGTGTACTCTGGATGGAAAATCTCATTTTGTATGCTGTAATGATGTACAGTGAATGAATACAAATAAATAAGTTGAAATAAAAAAGTAAAAAAATAAAGGGCATATCTGCTCTGTATAAATACTTGAGTGGAAAGAGCCATAGATAATGGCGGTCGTTAGGATGGGGAAGCTGACAACCGTACCTGCAGTTTTCATATACACATCGCTAGTGTATATGTGAACAAAGAAGAGGAATCCAACAACCAGCTAGTGAACCCAGAGAAGCTCCCCATACTGTACCACCTCTCCAATCTAAATATGTTGAGGAGCATCCTGGTTGTTTGCAAACAGGCTTTGCTTGCATCCATACTCCAACTATTTATATTGGATGGTGCAAAAGTGTTTCTATCTTTGTGAAAAATGAGTTAATGGGTACAGTACAATTTGGAAAAGATACATATATCTATCTGAAAAATCTTTCTTGATATTTCTTTCTGATAATGGGAGTGATTACCACATCAGGATTGGTGGGCTTTGTTTCAGTGAGAAAAGGAACTAAATTCAAGAGAATTGCTTATCCACTGGGACTGGTCACTGTAGTAGCAACTGTTTGCTCCAGTTTAATTGCAAAGATAACTAGAAAAAAAGGCATACACTCCAAGTCAGCAAATTTGTGAAGTAGTTAGATCATTGTGGACCAAAAGCAACCAAAAAGAGTCACTTCCTGAACCTAAAGAAAAACGTGAGCTAGGAAGTTCTGCTGAAATAGAAACACCGGCAAAAACAACTCACACCCTGGAAGACCCAGTGCCATTGCCAGCAGAACTCAGCTCTGAAGTAAATACCAAGTCAGAATCCATCTCAGGTGCCACACAGTCTATGCCTGGCCCAAGCTCATGGGTCACGGGCAATCCCATCCAGAAGATGCAGACATATACAATACTAGAAGCTGAAAAAATAACTGCAAAGGGAGACTGTATAGAGAACTACAAGAGGTGTGAAATTGCAAATGATGAAAAAATCATATAATGGATTACTGACAGAGTATAATTAAAGTTTTGCCACTGTATCTTCAAATATAAAGTTTGACCAATCGCTTAAATGAGTAAAACACAGCTATGAATACAATCCAAATAATATGAAATGATTGATGAGGAGACACAGGTAGAAAAATTAGAATGCATTTGACTTTTAAAGGTATTGACTAAAAATCAAAATGAATGAATGAAGATATAAATAGTGATGAGACTAAAATCTGATAATCCCTATGTATATGTGCCTACATATATACAAACATATATGCATATACACATTTATATCTGTTCTAGCATTTCTGAATTTATGTCAGTTAAATTAGATGCGTGTGGAAAAATGTGTTCCTCCCCCTTTAAAAAAAAAAAATCTCTCAGAGCTGGAATAAAATATCCATATTTTATGGCAAAAAAAGAATATATATGCTACTTCCCAGACAAAAGCATAAAATGACTCAAAAGTACTTAGAAATATAGAAATATAGTATTTTAGGATGTGTCTGTTTGGCTGTTCCTTTTTAGAGTTGCTTCATATGTGAAAGCCATTCAGTAAAAGTATTGTCATTTTGGAAGTACATGCATCACATCAACAATTTTGAAATGTTGTTTATAAATAGACAGGGCTATTCCATTTCTTGGAATCTTTAATAAGTATGAAAGCTTGCTCACTTATAATTTGTAAAAGTGAATAAGTATAAAGTCTATTGTCAGTGAGATTGTTAGATATATCTTGGCACTTCTGTATTTTGAAATAATATTTAACTATTAAGAATGAGTTGGGACCATCAGGTGTCATAGAGATTATGTTGCTAGATCCCCACATGGCCGACGACAGGTTGAGTCCCAGACTCAGTGGTTTGAAAATTGCACGAGGTGCAGATGCGTGCATACCCAAGATCTAGGGAGGATGAAGGATTGATTTAGACCTACAGGTACTGGTCCAAAGAGGTAATTATACCTTGTTGAATTAAGAAAGGTAGCATACAGAAATAAAAGCTGCACAGAAACATATGCCCATTTATATACGGATGTAACTGTGTCATAAACTTTCCTACCCCTTCTCCTTTCACACAAACACGCACGCACCACCTAATTTTCTTCAGTGTAGACATCTTGGAACAGTCCTTAAAACGTGGTTTGAGTCCCAGTGTGCGCTCTACTATGCTACCATTATACTATGGCTACTCTACTTTCTAGTACCCAGATATTTCTTATGGTGTCTCATTGAAAACTGAGAATCATTCTTTAGTCTGTCCTGAACAGCCTTAGGAAGCATCATGACCTCCTTCTGGCTAAACTTACTCTCACCAAGGAAATGTTAAGGTAAGAAACATTCTTAAGCTTTACTTTTCCTGTCTTATATTTGACATTTTATTTAAGAATCTGGTATTAATTTAGGTCTTTATGGTCATTTCTATCAAATGCAGACTTTGTAGTCATGGCCATGTTAAGCCTTATAAACTGTGATCTGAACCATTCCTACATCTTCACCTTCATTAGGAATTTTATTATTAATTTATCAGTATCTTTCATCTATAGTCAGGTAGTTTAAAAAGCACAAGTCCTAAAATTATAGTAACAAATTATTTCAATAATCTGTGTAGATTCAATTTTCTTAAATAAATAAAAAAATTAGTGGGGGTCTTTTATCTGTAAGGAACAAACCACTATTTAATAAATGATGTTTGTGTGATCTTAATAAAAAGATAAATGTGGAATGGTATGGGGCTGTGCTGTATTAGTTACTAGCTACATGTCAATGTTGAGCCCTTGAAATTTAGTTAATCCAATCTGAGTAACACACACTAGATTTGAAGGGGAAAAAATGAGTGTGAACTATATTAATACATTTTATGTTGGTTGCAAATTGACATGGAATTATTCAGAAAAATAGATTAAACAAAATACTAAAATAAATTTTACTTATTTCTATTTATTTTATTTAATGTGACTCCTAGAAAATTTTAAATTAGATGTGGACTTTACATTATATTTCCATTTTAAAGCTGTAAAAAAGAGAACAACATTTACAAAATCCATAGAACATCCATACAAGTCAAGAACCCCAGAAGAGTTAAGTCAGTTCTAAACCAACAAGTAACTGCAGTAGTTCATAAAGCTTTCCCCTAATGGGACACTGTTATTATGACTCAACTCATTGCTATCTACTTCTCTCCATTAAGCTGTTACAATCTACTCCTAGATCTTCAATGTTTTTTTTCCCTGATGGTGTCTACATTCTCACAGCATTTCCTCTTTTATTGTTATACTCTTGCATAAGGAAAAAATGCAGTCTTTCTACCTCAACACATGACCTCATTGCCAATTTTTAAATACTTGAAAAAAAAAAAGAACAAACATCTGATTGATACAGCTATATCTTCTCACAAGGAGGACATCAAAAATTGCTAGTCACTAAATATACTGAGATTTCATGAGTAATGTAGCAGTTGTTTAACATTGTAGCTGTAGCTAGCAGTATTTACTTTTCATATTTTTACACATAGTTTGGGAAATTTAAATTCTGTTCATATGTGCAATGTGTTCCTAGTATGAAAATATACTGCAGTCATACATTCCTTAAAAACAGGTCTATGTTGTGAGAAATGCATCTTTAGACAATTTTGTGGCATAGTTTGTTACACATCTAGACTACATGTCATTAATTATTAGCTCCTTATGGGCACTCCATCATATATGCAGTCTATCTTGGGGTACGCTTTATCAGTTCACCCTACTGCTATGTAACAAACTAATTATAGTAAAACTATATAGCTTAACATATATTTTGCCCCAACTTTTAAGTGTAGTTTACTTGAATGCCTTTAGCTCAGAGTTTTGTTTTCATTTTTAAGTGTTTGCCATAGGGTATGTGTACTCACTAGAGAGAGACAGAGATAGAGAGGAAAATCACAACCCCCTCCAGGGAGAAGGTCACACTGCAATACCTTCTCCTCCATTCTCCTCTCAGGAGATGTTTTAGTCAAACTGTCAGCCAGGGCTACAATCATATCTGAAGACTCCAATGTTGGAGGATTCAGGTTCAAGATTATTTGCATTATTGTCAGAATTCTTTTCAGGATAATGGACTAAGAGCTTAAGTTTTTCACTGCTTATTAGTCAGAGGCCTCCCTCTATCCCATGTCATATAGAACTCTCCATGAGGCAACTTAGAACATGGAAGTTAAATGTGAAAAAGAGCAAGCTCCAAAGAAAAAACCTAGAGAGTTTTTAGAACTTAACATTGTAAGTGACATATTACTTCTGCTGTATTATAAGCCACTGGAAACATAAGTATGTTATTTACTTGTGTTGCTACTCTGTTTAAAACAATCCAATAACTTTTCAACGATAATGTCAATAAGTTAAACTGACATTTTTAGACTGACTAAAGTTCCAAAGTTGCCTTCCTTACCTCTACACATTATATATCCATACTAACCTCCTTTACATTGCTTGATACCTTAGTCCATTTGTGCTGTTATAATAGAATATCAGAATCCAGGTGACATAAAGAACAGAAACTTATTTTTTCACAGTCCTGGCCTGGAGGCTAGGAGTCCAATACCAGGGTGCCAGTAAGTTCAATGCCTAGTGAAGACCCAGTCTTTACTCCCAGGATAGTGCCTTTGGTGTTGCATCCTTAAGAGAGAAGGAATGCTGTAACTTCACCAGGTAGAAGATGATTATCTTCGTTCTCGATGTAATTCTTATTGCCATGAAATATTTTTCCTCTCTTTTATTATATTTTTTATGTCTTATCTGTATATTCTTTCTAAGACGATAGAGGATTATCTATTTAATAAAATATATGCACCATTATCTAAAAAGTAATTATTACGTACACTAGATATTAACAAGACATAAGAAACTTTCTCAGAATGCTGAGTAAAAAGAACAAATGCATGGATATTAGGAGAGGAAAGATGTCAGGTTAACAACTATCAGGACAAAGAAGTACTATTTATTAAATCAAATAAAGATGTCATTTCATCCCTTTTCTACTTCTGTTTTGTTCATGTATTTCTGTTGTTTTAGAGTTTTTGCCACACGGTGTGTGAGCTCACTGGAGAGAGACACAGAGAGGAGAAGTGAGAAATCACTGCCCAAGGAGTTGACCATGCTGCAGTCCCTTCATCTTCATTCTCCTATTGGGATTTTGGGCTCACAAGCACATGCATCCAGTGTGATTTTCAAGCTGCCAGGTCCAGGACTAGAACCATGATCAGGCATATGGGAGTTTAGCACTTTAGCAACTGTGCCACCTGCTGGCCCCCTACTTCTGTTTTGAAGGATCCTGTAACAACAACATCTTCAATGCCCGCAGGGAGTGACTTAAATGATATACGCTTTTTATAATGGTGAGGTCTACTAGTTTCTTAATTAGCAGCAACAGAACATATCCAACCCATGTGAAGTAGTGAAGTACCTGGAATATCAGAAGTGAATGAAGCTCATGTGCTTGAGCCAAAGTACAGAGGTAGCTTCTCCTTTATTCAACTCTTTCTTTTTCTTTTTTTTTTTTTTTGGAGATGATTTTGCTATAAGGCACATGTGCTCACTAGAAAGACAGAGAGAGACAGAGAGACAGAAAGCGAGAAATCACTACCCCTTCAGTGGGTATGACCACACTGTAATCCCTTCTCCTCCATTCTCCTCTTGGGATCTTGGGCAAGGACGCATAGTGCCCAGCATGAGTATAAGCCACCGGGTCTGGGACTCCAACGGTGGTCGATTACATGGAAGTTCAGCGACATAGCCATTATGCCAACTGCTGGTCTCCTATTCGACACTTTCAACATCACCTTTCCTCCTTTGCTCCACTTGTCCTTCCGATATTCATATAACCAAATTCCTGTCATAAATATGGATAAAATATTTAAATAATGAAATGTCTAATAGAAAATTAGAATATATGCATTTAAAAACAATGATCACTGATAGCACGAAAGATTATATTTCTGAGGTAAAGAAAAAAGCCCATGTTTGAAGCCTAAAAGGTTTTCTATATACCAATCCAAGGTGTGCATACAAGAGATCTTCAAAAAGTTCACGGAAAACATTGGTGTCAAAAAAATACATGAATCTCAAAATTTTTGTAACCAAAATTCAAAACCAAACCTTAATTCCATTTTACACAAAATTTATGAAGTCTTTTTCTATGTGTTTGGAGCCTAGTCATCCAACAGACCTGGTCTGGCTGGTAGATAATTAAATCACATTTCATTTTCAACATATCCATTTATCCATGCAGGAATAATTGTTACCCTATTTCTATTTGTGAAGAAATGAAGATTTCATCAATGACAAGACTAACATTCTTTGGCTCTCAGGATCTTAATTTTAATGAGTAAAATAAATTATTCATACATGTGAATGTAAAAGACTAACTTCATTTTTTTTCCCCACAGGCACAACAGAATTTTCCCAGGAGAACTGAAGAGACTTAAAGTATTAAGAGTTCAGGTCAGAATCTTAAATGTACATCAACATCTCTATCATTTGCTGGGAAGGCATTAGTGGTTACTGTCTTAAATTACTCTCTTGAATTTATTTTGTGTTTGTATTTAAAAAATCGAGAATGTTTAAAGGGGGACCCACTGTTTGATAACTGAAAAATTAAATTAAAACTCATTCTTGCCATCAAAACTTATTCAGTTAAAGTGTTGATTACTTGTATGAACACAGTAGTTGACCGAAAGGGAATTTCAACGAACAACAATTTGTTATCAACAGAGGATAATGTAGGCATAGCCACAAAATTAAAAGTACCTGATGGTAGCAACATATGAAGAACATTCAAAGAGTTCACAGAAAGTGAAATTAAGTACTAGTTTATTTTAGAGCAAACTATTTTGAAATGCATTTATAGTGTTTCTTATTTATTTATTTACTGATTGCAACAGAAGGTGTATACTCTCACCAGAAAGAGACAGAGAAAGAGGGAGGTGGGGAAAGCAACCCCCAGTAGGGGATTGTCACAGCACAATCCCTTTTCAATCTCTCCCAGCAGCGTCTTGGGCATGCCTGCACAAACAACGTTGCACGTTTTTCAAGTCACAAGAATGAGACTACAACCAGGTGGTGGGCTATGTGGGATGGGATCCAGCTGACTTAACCATCAAGCGAAGGGATCAACCCATAGAAAATGCACATTTTCTAGAAACTTTATGAAGATACATAATAGATGGCTGAATGTCTGGTAAACATATTCTGAACTTCAGCAGCTTGGGGTTGAAGCAGGCTTGATCTCAAGAGAACAATATTATAACCCTTAAGTGGTGGTTTCCTTTATGCCAGGCACTGTTCAAAGAACTTTTGCACACTCACTTATGAACAACACCAGCAACATGATTTAGGAGAGACAGCACGAAATGAATATGCAAAGCTCATTCTTTTTTTTTTTTTTTTTTTTTTATTTTGGAGAGGTTTTTTGCTACAGGGCGCGTGCGCTCGCCAGACAGAGAGAGACAGAGAAACAGAAAGCGAGAAATCACTGCCCAGGGGGGATGGCCACGTCACAATCCCTTCTCCTCCATTCTCCTCTTGGAATCTTGGGCACGCACGGACACGCACCCGGCATGAGTTTAAGCCACCGGGTCTGGGACGCGAACCATGGTCGACTACGTGGGAGTCCAGCGACATAGCCATTATGCTAACTGTTGGTTCCCGCAAAGCTCATTCTTCAAGCAGTAGTAATAATTTCATGATAGTAAAAGTACAGCACTCAAGAATGGGAAACCTTCCGAAGAGATATTAAGGCCTTGTCTAAGATCAGAAAGCAGCTAAGTGGAAGAGCTGAGATCTGATTTAGGACATTTCTATCTAGAGCCTCTGTTTATAAATATTTTTGTTATGATAATGCATCTTCTTCCCCTCACCGTATGACAGAAAAAAGTGAAAGTGATGTTTAACTAACAGAAAAGTTCTCAATTTGGAATAAAAATATAATCATTTCTACTTTACAAACAACATATTAACGTATAAGAAACCCAACACCATCAACACCATCATGTTCAACATCCTTTCAAACAACATCCTTTCAAAAAAGTTGTATTTAAGTTTTTCTTTACTCTCTTTAAAAACATAGTATTTCGGGTTAATACAATTTTTTTTTTCCCTGAGAAAGATTTTTGCTATAGGGCTTGTGTGCTCACCAGAGAGACAAAAAGTGAGAAATCATCCTTCTGGTGGGGATGGCCACACCATCATCCCTTCTCCTCTATTCTCCTCTAGGGATCTTGGGCACGCATGCACACATGTCCAGCATGAGTTTAGCTCCCAGGTCTGGGACTCAAACTGTAGTCAGCCCCATGGGAGTCCAGCAACGTAACCATTATTCCATTTGCTGGTGTTCATGCATGCCCAGGATCCCAAGAGGAGAAAGGATTGTGACATGGCCTCTTTATGGGGGGTGATTTCTTGCTTTCTGCCTCTCTGTCTCTATGGCAAGCACACACACCCTATAGCAAAAAAAAAAAAAAAAAAAAAAAAAAAAAAAAAAACCTCTCTCTAAAATATATATATGATTATATATATGATTTATATATATATATATATATGTGTGTGTGTGTGTGTGTGTGTATATACACACACACACACACACACACATTCTAACTTACGTTTTGCAAATTAACTTTCACCTTTAAGTCCACATGAGAAATAATAGGGAAATTTTACTATATGTTTAGTGGAAATAATATAATCTCTTCTGGACAGCATACATTAAATTAGTACTCGCTGAAATATAATAATTTCACATTAGCAAATATAAAAAAATATCTTCTGATAATTAATACTACTCCATTATTAATTCAGGGAATATTAAGTTTTCATAGAAGATTCATTTTCCTTCTTTTTATTTAGCACTTAAATGTTTTGGTATACATAACTGTATATGTATCTATCTATCCAAAATTTGGAGCAGCAGATAGCATAGTGGTTATATTACTAGACTGCTATGTAATTGACTTCAGTTTGAGTCCTGGACCTGGCAGCTTAAAACTCACCCCGGGTATAAGTGCATATGCACCCAAAATCCTGAGAGGAGAATGGAGGAGAAGGGATTGCCACATGTCCATCCCCCATGTGGGATCTGATTACTTTTTTGGGGGGTATCGCTTCTCTGTCTCTCTGTCTCTCAAGCGAGTGCACACTCCCTATAGCAAAAATCTCTAAAAATAAATAAATAAATAAATAAATAAATAAATAAATAGTTTTAACTAGTTCAGCAAGGTATGATTTAATTAGTTATTGAACATGATGTAATTTTGTCTATAGAAAATACTCATGTTCCAAAAATTTTTATTCTGTACTTGATTTCTCTATATAATTTACTACTACTACATCTCCTATGAACTTTTTGTTATAATTCTTCTAAATCAGTACCAGCTTACTGGAATTGATTTGCAGACATAAATATCCTTGTCACCTTTCCTTAAAAACAAAGAAAGAAAAAGAAACAACAAGGAAGAATTTTGTCAGAATTTAATTGATTCATATCTTATTTATTAATAATTTATTAAAAACAGAAAAGCATCTGCTTTTAATGACTTTTTGAAACTTTATTTTAAATTCTTTTTCAAAGTTTATTCATTTACTCTGAAAGAGAGACGGACTGAGAGAGACAGAGAAACGCAACCTGACAGTTTCTAGATGCTGTGATTCACACCCGCCCTCAGCCAGCACTGGATCACCGGCACACGCCTGCCTGGTGCACTCATGGAGGTCTTCAGCCGTGAACTGGACTCCATGTGGATCTGCCTCACAGAGTGGCACATTTTAACACTGACCTACCATCAGTCCCCTGAACATCCTTCATTAATGTTTGTTTCAAACTCAACATTAGGGTCCAGATAGTGGCACAGTGATAACACAACTGGACCCACATGGGAAAGGAGCTGGGTTTATGTCCTGAGACCCCATCATGGGCACTGAGTGTACGTGCCTATCAGTCAGGTCAGCTGAAACTCCATGTGAAACCTCATGTGAGGTTACTCTTGAGGAGTGCCTCTCTCTCTTTCCTTCTCTTTCCTAAAGTAAAGAAATAACAGAAAACGTTAAGAAGAAACAAAGACTCAACAAGATAATATATTTTAGAAGCATAGTTTATTATATTTTAAACAAAGATTATGATTTCAAAGTGTTAAAGTAAGACTGTTTTAAAAACTTGCTAAAATAAATAACTCAGAAATATCTGTTAAGTTGTCAGGAAAGTCATGACCTATTTTTAATGTTTTCTATGGAAAAATGTATTGTGACATTCCCAACAATCCAAAATATAGTCCCAGTAAATTTTCCATAAAAGTTATAAATCTTTACCACTTCTTAAATACAGGAATCTTTCTAAGTGTTTAAAAAATCCATATGATTTGATTTTTTTTAAATATAAAAGAATCTGCTTGAGATGAACCTCAATGAGTTATGGAAATCTTTTATAGCTATAACAAAGTCTCTCTCATCAATACTAAATTTCTCCCAATACCTTCAACCAGCAATTTTCTTTGTTTTAATACTAGTTATAGTTAACTTTGGGGTGGTAAGTAAATTTTACTACAGTATCTTTGAAGAAATTTAAAATGATTAAGTTAAAGTTTAGTCTCACATTTATTGACATCCAACTTCTTGTTTCAAAAGTAAGTTTTGTAGGGGCTGGCAGGTGGTGTGATGGTTTAGGTGCTGGAATATCACATGGCTGACCATGGTATGAGCCCTTGACCTGGAGGTTTGCTTTCTCACCTTCCCTCTCTCTCTCTGTCTCTTTTTAATGAGCACATATGCCCTGTAGCAAATTAAGAAACAATAGTAATAAATAAATTAAATAAATAATTTTTAATAATAGTTTTTACAAAAAATAAGACTATTGTTTATATCCATTGGGTTGCACCCAAATACGGAAGACTGGTGAAAGCACGTGTAGGGTTTGTTGTTTTACAAGGCTTATTCTTCCATTATAATCCTTCATCTTATTTGTTAGGTAACATTTCAAGATTCTTTTGTAAAATTGAGGGTTAATAATGGAATTACTGTTCAAATATGTAATATATGGGTTAGTTCTGTGGTAAGGTGGTAATGGGCTACTCAAGAGAAACCAGATCCCACATTGCCACCTCGGTTCAAATCCCAGACTGGTCAACTTGAAGCATGCTAGGCGTGTGTGCAAGTGCCCAAGATCTGATAGCCCAGAGGACTGAAAGAGGTCAATCACAATGTGATCAGGCCCTGTAAAGAGTGTTCCTCTCTCTCTCTTTGACTCTGTCTCTCATTCTTATATGCACATACACAAGCTCTATTGTGAATAAAGAGAAAAAAAATAAATACACAATATATTTCAATACTCTTGTCTCTAATTCATAATCTTTTTAAATATCTGTGATTGATTTACTACTTAGGAAACGGAGAACCTTAGAAGAGAAGAAAATAATTGTTTTGTGATTGATATCCTCTTGTATTATATTTCTTTTTCTCAAATGCTGATTCATGATTCAAGTTAATTAATAATGTTGGCTGTTTCAGTTGACAGAACTAGAAGCAAATTTTTCCCAGAAGGAAGCTGAAATATGGTTAGATTACCTGATAATAAACTGAGAAACAGGGAAATATCTTTTACTTGTGTCAGAGACTAGCTTCAGAGTTAATTACAAAAATTAACACATACACATATATACACATATACAAACTCCCACAACATATGTCACCTTATAATCTTAGATTTAAAAAGCGAAAAAAATATGTTCAGAAAAGCATAAAATGTATATTATTAAGACCTGAATTAAAGTGGATTAAGAGACAAAGAATTACTTATTGTTTGTTCTCTGCATTGAAAGAATAAGATGAATTATATTTCACAAAACTGCCACAAAGCTATTTAGTCCATAAGAAAACAAAGTATCAACTCCTCAGATGCAATCAAAAATGAGATACACTTTTCAAAATATCATGCAGAAGTGTTAGAAATGTTGGAAGTAGTGGAAATTGATAGTCTCTGATAAAATTGAGAAATGCATATTCCCTAGTGTATAAAAAAGAATGAACAAAATCAATAATAGCCAGAATCTACAGTCTGCAGTGCTGTGAAGCTAGAAGATTGAATAGAATATATTATATTATTGCTATGAGAAGAGTTACTCTTGAATGGATGGGATATTTTTTTAACAAAATTCAACTGGAATTACCAACAAATGAATAATTGTAATATTCAAAGCAAAAGCGGATTACTAAATATAGTTATTCAGTAGAAGGACTACTTTTCAATCTGGATTTTATGTGTTGCAACTTAAAGCTTTGAGAGTTCTTAATTATAGTCAAAATACAGAGCAACTCTGGGCAGTTAGTAGATAATTTTCTTATAATAAGAAAATGTTAAGTCAGTTGGAGTAGCAATTATATCACTAGTTTCCCACATGGTTGACCACAGTTTGAGTCATGGACTCAGTGGCTTGAAAATCAGGCTGTGTGTGCATGTGTGTGTGTGTGTGTGTGTGTGCCCAACAGCCCAGGACTAGAATGGAGGAGAAGGGATTGCAGTATGGCCATCCCTGCTGGCGGTGCTTTCTCACTTTCCTTCTCACTGTCTCTGTCTCTATGGTAAGCACACAAGCCCTAAGGCAAAAACCTCTAAAAAAAAAAGAAATACAAGTCAAAAAGTGTGATAAACATTTGTAAAATATTTAACTGATAAATGGCTGATATCAAAGATATATATACAACTGATTCTTAGCATGTGTTTGATGGGTTTAAATTTAAGAGTTCACGTATATGTCAATTTTTTTCAATAAATTTGTAAATGTAGTGCTCTTTTTATGATTTTATTAATAATATTTTACTTCTCTAGCTTATTTTATTGTAAGACTACAATATGTAATACATATACCGTACAAAATATATGTTCATCAGCAGTTATGTTATCGATAAGGCTTCCAGTTAAGTTAAACACAAATAAGTATCTCATGGAAATTATACATAATTATATAATATTCATCAAAAGCAACTAGTCTGTTCTTTTGCTAACAACAAAATACCTGAAATTGGATAATTTATAAGAATAAAGATCTTGGGATCAGCAGTTGGGGTAATGATTATGTTGCTGGACTCCCATGTAGTTAACTGTAGTTTGAGTCCCGGATCTGGTGACTTTAACTCACGCCAAGAGCGTGTGCATGCATGCCCAAGATCCCGAGAGAAGAATGGAGGAGAAGGGATTGTGGTGTGGCCATCCCCCCTGGGGGGTGATTTCTCACTTTCTGTCTTTCTGTGTTTCTCTGTCTTTTTGGTGAGCACACCGCCCTATAGCAAAAACCTCAAAACCTACCCCCCCAAAGAAAAAAAAAAGAATAAAGATTTTTGTAGGTCATGGTTTAAGAAGCCAAAGGTCAAGGAGCTAGATGTAGTGAAGGTGTTCTTTCTGATGGATAATATGGCAGATGGCTTTATTTGCCAGAGAGAGCAAGAGAAGGGGCATGTTTATGTCCATGTGTCTCTGCTTTGATAGCATTCTTTCTTTTTTTGTTTTAAATTTTGTCAGAGGACACAAGTGCTTGTCAGAGAGAAAGAGAGGAAGAGGGAGAAAGTGAAAAAGCACTTCCCATGGGGAACAGTCATGCTACAATACTTTCTCCCCCATTTCTCCCTCCCTTGGAATTTTGTGCATACAAAAACACGTGTCTGGTGTGTTTCTCAAGCCTCTGAACCCAGGACTCAAACCTTGAAGTCAGTCATGTGGAATTAATTATAATGCCGCTGACCAACCCCAACCATTCTTTTATTTTTTGAGAGGTTTTTGCTATAGGGCACATGCACTCGCCAGAGAGACAGAGAGAGACAGACAGACAGAAAGTCAGAAAGTGAGAAATCACCCCCCAGGAGAGATGGCCACGCCACAATCCTTCTCTTCCATCCTCCTCTCGGGATCTTAGGCACGCACACACAAGTGTCCTGCATGAGTTTAAGCTAACAGGTTCAGGACTTGAACCACGGTCGACTACATGGGAGTCCAGCAACAGAGCCATATGCTAACTGCTGGTCCCCCCAACCCTTCTTTTGAAAAACTCGCTAGTATGGCCCAGCAGAGAACATAGTGGTTAAGGTGCTGGATTACCACATGGCTAATTCTGTGGTTTGAGTCCTGGGCCCTGCAACTTATAAAAACATTCTGGGTATGTGTGTATCCAGGCCTAACATCCTAAAAGGGAGAAGGAATTGTGGGAAAGCCATCTCCCAGGGGGCGACTTCCTGCTTTACCTCTCTCTCTGTCTCTCTGCCATAAATGCCCTTACCCTATTAAAGAAGTCTAAAAATATAAACAAACAAGAGGCCAATAGTATTTAGGTGGGTTATCCCACTTTGATAACCTTATCCGACCTAATAAATTCTCAAAGGCTGTACATCTTACTTAGTCAAATTAAGGTTCTGACCTTTTAATACCTTCACAACAGTTCACCAAATTTTAACACATAAATTTTGGGAGAACTATTTCAAAGAATAGCAACTGTAAGTGAGTATTTTTTAAATTTTATTCGTATTTTCCAGAAATTAAAAACAACCTAATTCCATCCACAGTAGAATAGATAAATTATGGTAGAAAAATAGTATAAATCAAAGAAAATCACTAACAACATATGTAAACAGCATACATAATTTTAGTCAACATTTATTCTTAGCCAGTAAAGACAAATTCAAAAGAATATACATTCGGGGCCGGCAGGTGGTGTGGTGGTTAAGGTGCTGGACTCCCACATGGCTGACCGTGGTTCAAGTCCTGGACCTGGCGGCTTGCTTTCTCACTCTCCTTCTCTCTCTCTGAATCTCTCTGGTCAAATAAAATAATAATAATAAATAAATACAATTTAAAAAAAAAAAAGAATATACATTCTATGATTCTTTTAAGTGATGTCCCAAATCAGGCAAAATTTATGTGTAGAATTAAAAGTTATTGCAAGTTTGCTTTGGAGAAAATGTAAGTGGCAGTGACTGGAAGGAGACAAAGGGAGGCTTCTGAAGTGCAAATAACATTGTAATTCCTGACCTAGATGGAAGTGACTTGGGCTCAATTTAATTTATTTAATCTGTTGAGGCAGAAGCTTACAATATATGCACTTTCCTGAGTGCAGGTGTTAAAATTTTAAAATATTGTTAATTAGAAATATATTAAAAGCATCCTAAAAGAACTCTTCACTTCATCTTCCCTTGGAAGAGAGTTTACAACCAATTATCCTCAAGAAAATAATATTTTCTGGCTTTGCATATCTTGCATACAAAAAATGGGCATTAGAAAATTCCTTTAAATATTTTCTAGAATGCTCACTGAGATTTACCAGTACATTAATGAATAGGCTCCAAGTTTAAATACTAATATAGTCCTCTGTACATAATTTTTCTTCTTAGATTAACCTGTACATGTCACCAGAAGACATAGAAATTAAAAATTATTGTTATATCAGTTTGAAAAGTGCTAGCTATTCCAGTAATATTGTCACCTTTGTAATACTGTTGGTTACTTTATACACTGGGAGATGGTTACATGATAACCAAAAACATGGGATTTTCCACTGAGGCAGGAAGAGTCAACTCAATCCCTCTTGTTCTTAACAGTTGATTGACTTCAGCTGGGTTGTTTCACCGTCCCCATCCCTCTATGTCACTTGTCTTTATTGGCAAAAAAACTCATTATAATAGCACTAACCTTCTAGGGTTCCCGTGTGATTAATATAATTATGCAAATGAAGCATGACTCACCTCAAGGTTCATAGCATATCAAAAATATGTAATAATGAGACCACCAGCTGGTGTAATGGTTATATCACTGGACTCTCATATAGCCTAACACCGTTCATGTCCCAGACCCAGAGTCTTAAAACTCACACTGGGTGCATGTGCATGCATGCCCCAAATTCTGGGAGGTGAATGGAGAAGAGATTGTGACATGGCCATCCTCCCTGGGGTGGGGGGTGTTTGCTTTCTGTCTCTTTCTGTATATCTGGAGAGCACACACACCCTATAACAAAAATCTCTCTAAAAATAACAATAAAATATGTATTAAATATAATTACATTAATTTAAAAATTCCTTTTTTTCATAATAAAAGAATAAAAGAATATCAATGGTCATCTAATTTCAAAATTGTACTATGCTGTGTACTATGTACCTAACAATACTGGAAGACTGAAGAATGAGACTAACAGGATTTTCAACTTCATGTTCAAGACATAATAAATAGGGAGACTACAAGTTTCTATGACTGCTTTAAAAATATATTGCTGGGACCAGCAGTGACGTAATGGCTATGCCTCTGGACTCCCATGTAGTTGACTGCAGCTTGAGTCCTGGATCTGGTAGCTTAAACTCATGCTGGGCCCATGTGCATGCATGCCCAAGATCCTGAGAGGAAAAGGGAAGAGAAGGATTTGCGACATGGGCATCCCCACTGGGGGGTGATTTCTTGCTTTCTGTCTCTCTGTCTCTCTTTGTCTTTCTGGCGAGTGTATGCGCCCTATAGCAAAATCCTCTCAAAGAAAAAGAAAAAGAAAAAGAAAAAGAAAAAGAAAAAGAAAAAGAAAAGAAAAGGAAAAAGAAAAAGAAAAAAAGAAAAAAAAAAAGATGTTTCCAAAAACCATGCAATGTTGCCAAAATCCATGCAAACACTTTATTATCAGTGGGTGATGAACTACAATGTATGTCAAATTCACAGACTTCTCAGACTTCTCTTGTCAAAGGTATTCATTGGTAAAAATGGGACCTAACATTGAATGATGACATTGAGAAGTATTTATATAATTCCAAGGACCTCAAGCTCAAAATTCAGCTGAGCCTTTCTAGTCAGCAAAGACAGTTACTCTTCTACCTTCTGATAAAATCTGTCTTACATTAATTGGAAATCCATTAAGGCCTCAATTTATGTAGCTATCTTTGAAGGGGCTGTCAATTTTCTTCATTGCTCCTATTCCTCAATGACTCTTGATCTGTAATTACATTCAGATCTGAGCCCATATCAGGGTGCCAGTTAAGAAGTTGAAACTGGGATGTCAAAAGTATTGCAAGGTTTTCAAATTTATATCTTCAGAATCATGGGTAATTTGGGAGTGTGCTAAACTAAGAAGAAGGGAAGAAAAATTGACTAAATTCAGAGTGTTATGTTCAGCAGCTAAAACTCTCTCTGTCTTTCTTTTTCTGAAATAGATTCAGTGGTAGTAAATTCAGTATAAGATTAAATTACCAGAATTTTCTGGTATAGTTAAGAATCGTCTTCCCAGTGCAGTAAATACTAGCCAAATGTGGGGTTGAACTCAGGATAAATTCTAGCTTCTTTCCTCCTTAATAGTCTTGAATAAGGGACCAGCAATGGCATAGTGATTATGTCACTGGATTTCCATGTGGCCAACCACAGTTCAAGTCCTGGACCTGGGGCCTTGAAAATCATGCCAGGCACATGTACATGCGTGCCTAAGATCCCAGGGGGAGAATGGAGACGAGATTGCAGTTTGGCATCCCCCCTGGGGGGATTATTTCTTACTTTCCCATTCACTGTCTCTGTCTCTCTCTGGCAAGCACACACACCCTATGGCAAAATTCTCTTAAAAAAATAGTCTTGAATAAAGGCTTCTCTGCTTGTTTAACTTTGTCCTGTGCAATTTTTGCTTTGACAAGGAATGTTTCAATGCTTCCTTTGGCCTAGAAGCCTAGATTTGACTGTCAGCCAATACAGCTTCATCAAATTATGGAGCCAATGGGCAAAAAAGGAATGGATGTTGTAGACTGAAGTGGTTCTTTTTCTTATCCAAATCTGCTGCGTTGTGAGTGTGAAGATGATTATGCCAGGAATTTGTACTTAGTTCTGCTCCATAGTATTGTTATTTCAGTCATAGAGTTAATTAAAAAACTATACCAACCAAATGTACACAGGATCACTGAAGACTTCAATTACTTCTGAATGAAAAGTTGAATTAAGTCACAAGGTATAAAACACTGGCCACCTATGATGCACCCAAGTATTTAACTCAGAACAGCTGAAGACAAAGGAATATGAAAAAAGAAAAAAGAGACATAGAAAATGTAATGAAAGAAGGTATAGTTATTATCATTTTAACTACAGCCCGGTAACAAGATAAGGAAATGGGACCGGCTCCATGACCTAGTAATTAAGGCAGTTGGATCTCACTTGGTTGACTCACTATAGTTTGAATCCTGGAACCAGCAACTTGAGAAATGAGTCGTGCGTGTGTGCCCTAAATCCTCAAGAAAGGGACAGAAGGAGGAAAAAGGATTGTGGCATGACCATTCCCCCTAGGCACTGCTTTCTCACTTTCTCACTTGTCTTTCTCCCTCAAGTACATGTACCCACTGGGATTTTATTTTTAACCTTCTTTTAAAGTAATCACTTTTGGAGCACAGGTGTTCTTGTATGCACAAATGTCATGCACATGTATGGGCATGCATGTGAATTAACGTGAACTGTTGGAGAGTGTCTGCTTTAGAAAGAAGTCCAGAATGCTCAATATAAGAGTAATTAGCAAAAATAAACTTAGGACTCAAATCTGTGTCTAGAATGAAAAAGTGAAGTTGATATACATACTTATGCTGATCCAGGTACCCCATCTGCTTTACCTGCCAAGACAAAATTGCTGGAAGACTTGCCTCCCACAGTGTGATTGGTGATTACACAAACACTGCTTCTTCTCTAGAGGCTACAATATATCAGAAACTAGCAACGTTGTTGGAAAGTGCAATGTCAGGTAATAGGGAGGGGAGTTTTAAATTGTGGGTCAACATGCAGTACTAGAGTAGTTTCACACCTGGGGGCAAATAGAAGAAAGAAATTGATAAACAGTTTCTGGGTCTGCCACTAGTAGTTAAATGTTATCTCAGGGTTGCCAATGCCCCAGAGTCCTGGAAGAGTGCCTGATAAAAATCAAATGGATCTTTGCTACTACAGGAAGATATAAGTCAATTTTTTGACCATCAACCAACACTTAAGAAAAAAGTCATATGCATATCTGTTAATATTAGATATATTTTTTTCTTTCATTTATTTATTTTACATTTTTCCACAAACATTTACTTTACATAGCAAAAAATTTTAACTCATACTCCATAATTCTTGACAGTTTACAAACAACTTTCAAAATTTCAAAATACTGAATTTTAAAGATAATGTTCAAAATATGACTTATAATTTTGTATAATTTTATAACTCTATAACAACAGAAGCAGTATGGTTTTTCAACAAATAACATAATTTTTTTTTTCTTTTTGAAGCGATTTTTTTGCTATAGGGCGTGTGCGCTCGCCAGACAGACAGAGAGAAACAGAGAGACAGAAAGCGAGAAATCACCCCCCAGTGGGGATGACCACGCCACAATCCCTTCTCTTCTATTCTCCTCTCAGGATCTTGGGCACGCATGCACACACACCCAGCGTGAGTTTAAGCCACCGGGTCCAGGCTGTGAACTGCAGTCAACTACGTGGGAGTCCAGCGACATAGCCATTATGCTAACTGCTGGTCCCAACAAATAACATATTTTTAAGATGGTATAGTAAAGCATATTTATTATGGATAATTGAGTACTACAACAAATTATATTGTAGTTTTTTTGGAGGGAGAGGATTTTGCCATAGGGCGTGTGCGAGACACAGAGAGACAGAGAGAGACAGAGAGACAGAGAGACAGAAAGTGAGAAATCACCCCCCAGGAGGAAAGGCCACACCACAATCCTTTCTTCTTCATTCCCCTCTCAGGATCTCGGGCACACACGCACGCATGCACACACGCCTAGCATGAGTTTAAGCCACAAAGTCTGGGACTCAAACCAGAGTCAACTAAATGGGCGTCCAGTGACATAGCCATTACCCTATCTGCTGGTCCCATGTGTTGGACTTCTTAAAAATAATTGTTTATTTAATTTTATGCATTACTATCATTATTAATATTATTATTATTTTTGACCAAAGAGAGACAGAGAGAGAGAAGGAAAGAGAAAGCAAGGCACCAGGTCCAGAACTCGAATCACAGTCTGCCATGTGAGAGACCAGCACCTTAACCATCACACTATCTGTCAGCCCCTGTACTGGACTTTTTAAATAGCAGCTGAACTTTCCTAAAATATTTGAGAAGTCTCAGAGTTTTCAGTGTGAATAAAATTACTTTATTATTAGTGAAATGGCAGTCCACTGCAGTGAATAAATAGACTTACGACCTCAATTTTGACAGAATGGAATTTCACTTGAGAGCTAAAGAAAGAGAAGTAGTGGACTGTGATGAGAAGAATAGAAAATAAACATAGAGGCTCCCAGGCAGTAACATTCAAGGTCCTCTCCACCAGCTATCTTTGCAGCATCTTCTGGATGGGAAATTACATTTCGTATGCTGTGACAATGCTCAGTGAATAAATGTAAATTAATTAATTAAAAAGTAAGAAATAAAATAAGAAATATATTATACAATGTAGTTGTAGTCACCCTACTGTATAATAGAACACCAGACTGATTCTTCCTAACCAGGACTTTATGCTCATTGACCGAACTCTCCCCAGTCTTCTCCCTCTTCCTTCCCCAGCCTCTAGTAATCACTATCCTATGCTCTAATTCTATGAAACATCATATCATATTCTATACATATGTACAATTAAAAATAAACAATTTATTACAGAGAAAAAAAACCTCAGGGGTGTATTTAGGGTCTAAAAGACAACAAGTATGTCTAATACTTAAATAGTGAGAAGAATTAATGCAGAATAAGACCGAAAAGATAGGCAGGAACCTTATTATACCAACATGGAGATTTAGATGTTGTTCAGGATATAATGGGAAGCCACAAAAGAATTTCAAGTAGGGCAGCTGAAATCTTTAATACATAAAGATAGGGGTGAGAAACTAGGAACTCAATAGATGAAAGTAGTGACAAGGAGGAGTTTGCAAAGCCGGTGGTATTGATCTCAGAAGAGTTGATATGCTTGTCAGGGAGAAAGACTGCAGTGTTGAAAAATCCACGACTTCAGGGGCTTGAAGAGTAGGAATCTCTTCTTGAGGAGTCTGCGGGAAAGAAAACAAACAAAGAAAACATGTCATGAATGGACAATAAGTTTTATATTAGAATAAAGATGGGAAGGGATAGGAAGTTTGCAGATAGCAAAGTAGCAGTTCCAGTAGAGGTGGTAACTAAAGTTTTGGGAAGGAAGGGCGAATTGGGCATTCGTTCAAATTGTAGGACACAGAAAACAGGGAGATAAAAGTCCAGGTGATGTCTCTATCACACACTAGTGTGACACATGATGGGAACCTTGATCAACCAAGATGGTAACAGATCCATTGATGCAGAACCTATTGTTATAGATTTTTGGTAGGATGACAGCTAAGGAGGTGGTCATCTGTAGTTAATACCACTTACGGGCTGGAAACAACTATGTAGGAGATCATGTGTACGCTTCAAGACCGTCACACTCTATACAAACCATAATTCCCTAAGTCAGAAATTTAAACTTTCACAATCAAAATTCAGATAAAGTAACAATCAATAGAACCCTTTCCCCAAAATGTCACAGAGAGATTAAGCAATAAACTCTGCTTCTTCATCTCATTCTCCTGTTGCGAGGACATGTCATCATCACATCAGTTGATTGTTTTTGTTTGTTTTGCCATAGGGTGTTTGTCCTTTCCAGAGAGAAAAAGAGAGACAGAGGAAGGGAAAGTGAGAAATCATCCCCCAAGGGGGATGATCACATTGCAATCCCTTCTCCTCCATTCTCCTCTGGAATTTTGAGCACATATGCACAAACACCCCATGTGATCTTCAAGCTACCAGGTCCAGAACTTAAACTGTGGTCAGCCAAGTGAGAGTTCAGCACTTTAACCACCATACCACTTTTGGTTGTTAACAGGCAGCTAATGTAAAAAAGACACACTGCCAATACTCTGTAAGAATGTTAGTTGATGTTTGTAACACTGGTTTTGTGTACCTTTGGTACTTAACACGAAATATAATTTTTGTTTAGTTTTTGCTACCAAGTGTGTGTGTGTGCTCACCTGAGAGACATAGACAGAAAGGGGGAGGTGAAAGAGAGAAATCATCTTCTGGGAGGATGATCACACCCAAATCCCTTCTCCTCCATTCTCCTCTTGAGACTTTGGGCATGCATGCACATGTGGCCAGTGTGTTCTTCAAGCTGCCAGGTCCAGGACTTGAACTGCACAGTTGATCCTATGGAATCCAGGAGCCTTAACTGCCACAACACCAGCTAGCCCAAAATATGATGTTTTAATCTTGGACTTTTGTACCTAAAGTTCAGATGAATAATCTCCCATTATCTTCTCAATACTCTTCTAACTATCCTTTACACAAATGTGGAATAAATTCATATATAAGGTGATGTTTAACAGTTCTCGGGAAACTAGAACAAGACAGAAATGTTCATGAAAGTTAGCATACTGAAGCATGGATACAAGTAAGTCTTGCTGCCATTCTATCCTCTTCATAGAATTTTCCATATTTGTATACTGATTCCTTTCTCTTTGATTCCATTATGATGATCAGCTTTATTATTTAGAATTCTATGAGTGATACCTTTGTTTCACCAAACTCCAGATAAATGGAGTAGTACCTGAGCTAAATAACATATGCTCCTCAAAATCATAAATTTTCTTTGAGTCTTTTTTGTTTTTCAAAAGCACTAAATAAAAATTTCATCATCTTTAACAAATACCTCTTCAATGAAAGGGAATTAATTCTGATATGTCATTCTAAAAATAACATTGGATTGTCTTTCCTGACATGGCATCATGGAAATGCACACATATTCTCAGAAATGCATGAACAATTTAAACAGATCAAGTATAATAAAGCTAATTGCCACTGAGAATTAAGCAACAGCAGACAAAGAAAAGAAAAACTAGTTGTATTAATCATGAAGCAATGCCTAAAGACCCAGTTGCAATAATAAATGTTGCACTACATTTATGCTAATTTTGTTGTAGTCATTGAACAAACTAGGAAATGAGGGTTAAATTTGACTATTTTACTTGAATTTTATCCACTTCTCCTTTTCTTGTAAATACCTTCTGAGTTCAGAAATGAGATATTGATTTATGTTTAATCAAGGATTAATGATCACCTTAATTAAAATGCTTTAATTAATGTAACTAATTGGGAATTTTATGGTCTACTAAAAATCTCCAAATTCTGGGCTGCTAGAATTTAATAGAAATGATTCTTTTGTTAGAGGGCCTGCCTCCTAAGGATTGCTTTAGTACTGTGGGGCTCATGTTTGTCCACGGGATGTGATAAAGGACTCCATTTTGAGATTAGTTTCCCTGCTCAGAGGTTTAGTTTGGTTTTGTGTAGTGCTGTTTCTACTCTAGGAAAAGTTTCATTGCAATTAGCACAAGTACTCAGAGGCCTCTTATGTGATACTAATATAAATCAAAATAGATGATCAACCGCACTATACCATCTATTTCCAATACTTTTGTATTTGTGGGAGTACAATGTGAATTTTTAGCATGAGAATACAATGTTTAAGGATCAAATCAGGGTAACAGGCAGATCCATCATCTCAACCATTTGTCACTATTTGTGCTAAGAACATTCAACATCCTCCCTTGTAGTTACTTTTTGACACACAGAGAGTTATTGCCAACTGTGTTCTCCTCTCTATTTTATAACATTAGAGACAATCTATTTACAGTGTATTCTCTTTCCATTAATCCACATTTCTCTTTCTTGCCATCCACATCCTTCCCAGCCTCTCTTCTACCAGCCATTCTTCATCTCTCTACCTCTATGAAGCTACTTCTTTTAATTTCCACATAAAGGGAGGATATGAAATTTTGCTCCTTTTGAAAAAGTGTTAACTTCAAAAAATGCTACTTATACCATTTTTTTTTTTACCTCTTTTGGTTGTTTTGTTTTGTTTTGTTTTTTTTTTTTTTTTTTTTTTTTTTTTTTTTTTTTTTTTTTGTTATAAGGCATGTGCCTTCACTAGAGAGAGAGACAGACAGACAGACAGACAGAGTCAGAGAGAGGGAAAGTGAGAAATCACCCCCAGGGGAGATGGCCATGGTGCAATCCCATCTCCTCCAGAGATTCTGGGCATGCACACACATGTACCCAGTGTGATTTTCAAGCCACCAGGCCTGATGCTTAAAACGCCAGATTAATCACAACCTCCTTCTATTCTACAGCTGAGCATTCAAATGTTAGTTAAGAAAATCAATGCAAATGATGAGATTGTTTTCTCTTTAACAACAGGAGAAACACTATCCCTTTTGTTTGGCTAAATTTTCCAATATTTAAAAAGTTTATATCTTTTATAAGTGCATGAGAGAGAAAGAGAAAGACATTGACGGCATCCTAAATAGTTTTTGACAACATGATCCATTCTCATTCCCAGTCAGCCTTGGATCACAGCCATGCAGTGACTGGTGTACTCAATGAGGTCTCTGGACATGAACCCAGAATCCCCTCACTCCAATGTGGATCAGCCTTTCAGAGAGCCATGTTTTGCTATTGCATCACAGTCTGGTCTCCAAATTCTTCCAATTTCTGAGATGAAATCTTTACGTATATTTTTCTATTACCCCCTATTCTCTATCAACTACACGCAACTCAGGGGACAGCATCTTCTCTAAGAAACATGTTTATATATGACTTTCTTTATTTTCCCACAAGCAAGTATCATTTAGTCATTTCCTATTGCCACTGTGACAAATTACTAAAATATGGGGGCTTAAAATAACACAAGTTTACTCTTACAGTTCTGGACACCAGAGTCCCCAAAATGGGTCTTCAGGGATTAAAATGAAAGGGTCAGCTAGGATGCATTCTTTCTAAGGCTCTAGAGGAGAATCTATTTCCTTGTCTTTCATTCTTTTTAGTCCACCTCCACTCCTTAGTTATGGGGTCCTGGGGTCCTCCCAACAGGGACATCACTCTTACCTCTGCTTTTGTCTTGATATTTCTTCCTCTCACTCTGATCCCCTACGTCTCTCTAACTACTCCTGTGGTCACCCTGGGGTCCACCTGAATTAACAAGTTAATCCTCCTCATCTCCAACATCTTTAATTTAATCACAACTTTTGCCATGTAACATATAAAAGATCGAAGGGATAGGACATGGGAACATTTGTAGGCAGGAGGAAATATTCAGTTGACAAACCTACCTTCATGCTCACCACCACTCCTTCTTCTTTCCTACTATAATAGAAAAAATGTGCACCTTCATGTTAGAAAATAATCATTCCGCTTCTGCTCTCTTTTTTGACTTCCATTTTCTCTAAATATGAAAAAGACTTTGCTCCTAATTTTACTTTCATTTTCCTTAAAACAACATTCATCATTGTATGAAGAATTAGTATAGCACTTACCAAAGTAAATAGGAAAATAATTTCCCCCCAGTCGGCAAAAGCTTATTGACCACAGAGCTCACTGCAGCTACTGTCCCTATCATATACTCTCTTTCAAAAGGATTATTTGTTACAAACTATTTCTCTTATTTATTTACACTCATTCTTTAACTCACCTCAAACTGCCTTATATTCCCTACTTTCCTACTGGTAGTGTTCACATTACAATCAAGGAAAACTGCCATTCCTTTCATGATATTAATTTAAAATAAACTAAACCCTGTCATCTTGCTGAACCAGTTATGGGAAAATCAGCTTTCTTTGACTTTTAAGAGCATTTTCAACTTGGTTCCCATTTGAACTCACTGTTTACTTCACTTTAACTTCCTTTCTAGGCTTCTACTTTCTGCTTAATCCTTTATTATCACCATTATCCAATGTTTCATTATTGACTGTGTCCTATATTAGCACCTCTTCTCTGGTCATTATCATCCTGACTCAGGGCTGAGGGCTTTCCAATTACAATTTTCTCTCTCTCTCTCTCTCTCTCTCTCTCTCTCTCTCTCTCTCTCTCTCTCTCTCTCTCTCTCTCTTTTACCAGACTTTTTATATTTCAAACTTCAATATGTAATGTTTTACTTAGTATCTTTATTTTTCTTTCTTCCATGTCTGAACAATGGAAAATCCAGTAAAGACTATTTTCAATATAGTTACAAATTATTCAACTTCCTTACATTTTAATTCTGTAATTTGTCGTTTAAGCAATTAATTAGTCCCATACCTAGCCTCCCCTGCACTCTCAATCTAGCCTTTATTTCCACTGATCCTGTATACAATAGACATCAGAATGTTTCTTTTAAATTTTAAGTCTTAGCATGCCTCTTCTCTAATCAAAACTATCCAATGTCTTCCTAAAGTGGACCAAAGTTCAAGGTCTTACCATGATCTGTAAAACCAGATCATACACTCTCTGGTGCCCCATCTCATCTAGTCCTATGCTGGTCACCATCAGAGAATAAATATCGGCTCTTGGAATTCTGGCTTTTTCTTCATCACTCAGATTTTATACTTATGAGTCTTCCTAGAATGATCTTACCCTAGTGCTATGATTTGAATGTTCGCGTCATCGCCAAAATTTATGTTGAAACTTAGTTGCCAAGATCATAGCTGTGGGCTTTCAGGAGGTGATTAAGTCATTGTAATTCCTTTATGAATACTATTGAGGCTCTTATAAAAGAAACTTGCCATATTGTTGGGCATTTTTGTCATTTCACCTTTCACCACATGAAGATAGGCACCATAACTGAGAAAAAGACTGGATCTTCTTCAAACACCAAACCTACTAGTGACTTTATTGTGGAATTTCTAGCCTCTGCACCTTTGAGAAATATATAGAGATTTTTTAATTAATTAACCACTCTCTGGACCAGCATATGGCATAACGGTTTCATTACTGCACTCCCAAGTAGTCGATTGCAGTTTGAGTTCTGGACCTGGCAGCTTAAAACTCATGCTGGGTACACATGCATGTGTGCCCAAAATCCCAAGGGGAGAATGGAGGAGAAAGGATTATGACATCACCATCCCCTGGGGAATGATTTCTTGCTTTCTGTCTATCTCTATCTCTGTGGTGAGCACATGTGTCCTATAGCAAAGCGTCACTCAAAAAAAAATATTAATTACCTACTCCCAGGTGTATGATTATAGGTGAACAAATAGGATAAACCATCCAGGGTGTCTGTGGGTCTTGTTCCTTTAATTTTCTATCTTGACTTTACTTTTTTTCTTATTATTATGCATTATCACTTAATATATGAACTATTTACTAGTTTATTTTATAAATACTTCTGTAGAATTATGATCAGTGATGGGAGAACTCTGTATTCTCAGTCCTGGATTACATACACATTTGTTGAGTGAATGAATGTATTAAATCTTAAATGCTCAGCACTTATGAGCTACATGACTGTTGACATGTTACTTAACATGCCTAGCCTTAGTAATCTTATTTCTGAAATTCAAATAACATTAGAGTGTAGTAGCATAGGGTTGTAAAAATGGATTATAGAAAATAAGCCATATAAAGAATTTAGCTCAGTTAACAAATGCTAGCTCACATAACTTTATCCCATATTTCTGGTCTCCCTCTCAAACTATGCTTAATATTGTCCTTATTTAACATTTATAGAAAGAAAGACACTCTACTATCTTATGTGCAATTATTCCAAAACCAATACTCTGTTCCACTAATCTAAGTCTTAAGGAATTTAGAATAATTATTGAGGATAATTTACATGGTTAAAACTCATAACTCTCATATTTTCTCTCTATTCACTTTCTCCTTGCCATGCATAGATAGCCTATAAAACATAAAGTTTTCTTTTCAAAACTTATACAAACCTTGATAAAGTAAATATTTATGTATTTTTAAAGAAGCCCCCGATAGCATAAGGTAACTAGACATTTTAAATTTATCTTTAACATTTGACTTGTTTCTTTTAAAATAATCTGCTACTTGATACTTACAGTTGCCCAAATTTTCTTATGTATTTTTGAAAGACTACATGAAAATGATAGATGAGCACTAACTAAGGTAATTCTTTTATTATAATGTGCACATCGCACAACCAAGCACTTGAGCGCATAGTATTCTCATCTGACAACTAATTTAATCCATGACAACACTATGTACTATAAAGATTGATTGCTTATACCATACATGTCTAAAAAAAGTAAGATATATAATAAAGTTAAAATTTTAATAATGTAACTCCTAACAAAAATCAACAGGGAAGTATAACCAGAGATTTATAAAACAGCAAATAGAAAAGGTGTATCTCAAGATGTAAAATGAGGGGGGAAATTACGGAAATGTTTACAACTGCCTATCTTTATTTTTATATTTATCAAGAGAAAGAAATCCCACAGATTCTAGAGCTGATGAAAATTTGCTATTTTACTAAATGTCCCACTCCATATTCTTAATTTATGTCAACACACATACAAATCAACATTCAATTAGCATCTTAATTAAAGTATGTTCACTAATACTTTGAGACCAGAATGATAATTGATTGATCAGTGCAATAACATATATATACATATTATTTTAATCAAATGAGTCTATTATATGCAGCCAAAATAAAGAATTGAGATGTGGCTGGGTTAGTAGGAAAGTTGCAAGTATTTGGCATCATTACTGCCATGTATCATGTCAGTAAACATTTCAGGAAATAAGCGTTTACTGCTTCCATCATATAAATAATTTCTAAATGTAAAACATCTAGCTGAGTTACTTTGTTATTGTTTGTTTGCTTTATTGAGAGATTTTTGCTATAGGGTGTATGTGCTCACTGAAGAGATGGAGAGAGACAAAGAGAGAAAGTGAGAAATCACCCTGCTACCAGTGGGGATGACCACACCACACTCTTCTCCTTTATTCTTCTCTTGGGATTTTAGGCACACACGTACATGCCTCCTGGTCCAGTGAACCATGGGGGACCATGTAGCAGTCCAGCACCTTAACCACTGAGTCAACTGTTGACCTCCTTGCTAAGTTTTTAAATGGGGAAGATAAGTTTGAACTTTTATGATAACTCCATCTTTCTTCATTGCATATTAGTGAGACTCTGGCTTGGAAATCTAAACTTTTTGTGAATATAGTAAAAATACGACAAGATTTAGTGTTCTGATGTGTACCCAAACTTGCATATTCCTTAAGGAGTCTATTGGCTCCCTTTGAAATTTAACCTTTGGTACCAGAAAGAATATCAAGCTCTAAGTTTCTATTTCTTACAACTGTTTTTCAACCTGCTTCTGTATCAGCACTTTCTTCTTCTTATAATACTCTACATCTAAATCTCTGTGGTTAAGAAAATCAAACCATAAAGAATTATTCATGAAGTAAGGATCAATAGGGTCTTCCATAAATAAAGAATGTAAAATTGACTACATGTAAGTTTTAATGCTTTATTTCTCTACTTTCATGTCTTCAGCTAATTTCTAGAGAGTAAACATTTAATTGGTGATAGCTAGTTACATAAGACATCACTTTTTACATAATAATTGAAGGAGAAATTTTGTAAGCGGCATAAAGGAGGCCTGAAAACGTCTGTTTCCTAATCCTGAAAATTCAAAGATTATGTTGCCTCTCATGACAGAGAGATTTTGCATATATGATTAATAAAAACCTTGAGGTGAGGAGAATAACATTGATTGTAATTGTGAGCAAATGTAATAACAAAGATTCTTTTTTTTTTTTTTTTTTTGGAGAGGTTTTTGCTATAGGGTGCGTGCGCTCGCCGGACAGATAGAGAGAGAGAGACATAGAGACAGAAAGCGAGAAATCACCCCCCAGGGGGGATGGTCACACCGCAATCCCTTCTCCTCCATTCTCCTCTCGGGATCTTGGGCACACACACACACGTGCCCGGCATGAGTTTTAAGCCACCGGGTCCGGGACGCCAACCGTGGTCGACTACGTGGGAGTCCAGCGACATAGCCATTACGCTAACTGCTGGTTCCCATAACAAAGATTCTTATAATAGGGAGTAGGTCAGGTCAAAATCAAAGATATAATAATGGAAGTACTGGGAAAGAGAGAGAGAGGGAGAAAAAGGGAGACTGGGAGAGAAAGAAAGACTTGAAAATGTTAAGGTGTTGACTTTAAACAGAGCGAGAGCTTGAGTCAAGGAATGCCAGAGACTTACAGATGCTGGAGTCTTCTCTGGATTCTCCAGAAGAAATGAAATACTGTTCATTAATTAATTAATTTAAGGACTTCAGACTTGTAGAGTAGAAAAAGTTGTGTTACTTCAAGTTACTAAAATTTTGTATTTATTTGTCATAGTAGCGATGGGAAACTAATACAAAGCTTAGGTGAATTAAATATAAAATGAATGATAATAAGTAAATATGTTACAAAACACTTTTCTTTTATCATATGCCTTGATTATAGCAAATAAGTAGTTGAATTAATTGCTGTAGACAATATTTATGTTTCCCCAAACTTCTTATGTTGAAACCTAACATTCCCAGTGTGGAAGTATTTAGCATGGGGGTCTTTAAGGCTTGACCAAGTCATGAAAACGGTCTTCATACATGGGATCAGAGATCTCCGGGAGCGTCCTTCTTCTTTCCATGTGTAGACACTGTGAGAGGATGGATATCTAACAACCAAGATGTAGGATTTACAAAATAGCAAGTCTTCTGGTCCTTTGATCTTAGACTTTCCCACCTCTAGACGTATGATAAATAAAAGTTAGTAATTTAAGCCACCTGGTCTATGGTACTCTGTTATAGAAGTCCAAACAAAGTAAGGTAGAAATTGATCCCAATTATTTTGTAAACTTCTCTTAACAAATACCTAAAAATGGTGAAATGTCTTTGGACACTGGCTGAGTCATGGAGTGCATGCTAGAAAACAGCCTGCGTTGCTGTGAAAGGATCGTTAAGACTGATTATGGGGACACCCCCATCTTTCGACCCCTGGGCCAGGATCTCCGAGGGAGGACTGCCCCCAGTAGTTCCAGCCCCGGGACCCCCAGGCCAGAGCCCCCTCTTTCAGCCAGGAACGCCCTCAGTTCATCCACACCACACCCCCATCTTTCGACCCCTGGGCCAGGATCTCCGAGGGAGGACTGCCCCCAGTAGTTCCAGCCCCGGGACCCCCAGGCCAGAGCCCCCTCTTTCAGCCAGGAACACCCTCAGTTCATCCACACCACACCCCCATCTTTCGACCCCTGGGCCAGGATCTCCGAGGGAGGACTGCCCCCAGTAGTTCCAGCCCCGGGACCCCCAGGCCAGAGCCCCCTCTTTCAGCCAGACTTCGGCTGCCTCCATTCCATATCAGAAAGGAAACACACTTGCTTCTATTAGAAGAAACCTTCTCGTAGAAGGTTTTTCAAAGGGAACACATCTCCCAATGGGTAGAAGTACAAGAACCTCAGGCCTGAATAAAGCAGGAAATATGTCTCCATCAAAGGAACACAGTAACTCCCTTCCTGTTCCTGAAAAAATTGAGGACGTTACCAAAATGTCCGAGATAGAGTTTAGAACATTAATGTTGAACAAGTACTATGAGCTGGAACAGAAAAGAGACAATGAATTACAGGAGATGAGAAAGTCCTTCAACGATATGAAGGAAGAAATTCTGAGGAAGAATAATACTAAACTATTAGAGGTGAAGTCTGAAATACAGGAAATAAAAAACTCTCTTGAAAGTATTAAAAGTCGATTAGACCATGCTGAAGGTCGAATCTCTGATGTAGAAGATAAAACTTCTGACCTAGAGAAAACCACCAAAAAGATAGAGAAAATAACAAAAAAAATGAAGATAATATACGAGAATTACTAGATTCCATTAGACGTCCTAACGTCCGCATAATTGGTATCCCAGAAGGTGAAGAAACTAATAAGAGCATGGAAAACCTATTCCATGAAATCTTGGAAGAAAATTTCCCAAGCATAGAGAGGCACTCCAACATCCAGACCCAAGAAATACAAAGGACACCAAATAGAATCAACCCAAGAAGATCTTCCCCAAGACTTCCCCAGACTGGCTAAGACCACAGATAGAGATAAGATACTAAAACTAGCAAGAGAGAAACGACAAGTGACTTACAAAGGTCACCCCATCAGGCTAACACCGGACTTCTCAACGGAAACAATGCAAGCAAGGAAAGAATGGGAAGATGTATCGAAAGTGTTAAGAGAGAAACAATTTCAACCAAGATTATTGTATCCTGCAAGATTATCCTTCATATGGGAAAAAAAAGATTAAAATCTTCTCAGACAAACAAAACCTGAAAGAATTTGCCAGCACCAGGCCAGCTCTCCATGAAACCCTGAAGAAAGTACTGTTCCAGGATAACTAAAGAAGCAACAGCCAGAAACAAAAGAGTAAAAGGCAACTAAGACAATGGCCAACTTAAATGCCGGGACAGATCCATTAACATCAATAATAACATTGAATGTTAATGGATTAAACTCTCCAATCAAGAGACACAGACTGGCTGAATGGGTTAAAAAACAAAAACCCTCTATCTGTTGCCTACAGGAAACCCACTTCATGGATAAAGATATACATAGACTGAAAGTGAAGGGTTGGAAAAAGATTTTCCATGCAAATGGGAACCAAAAAAGAGCTGGAGTCGCAATACTGATCTCTGACAAAATAGGCTTTAAAACAAAAACTGTTCGAAGAGACAAAGAAGGGCACTATATTGTAGTAAAAGGATCAATCGATCAAGAAGATATAACGCTTATTAATATCTATGCGCCCAACACAGGAGCACCCAAATATGTGAAGGAAAGACTGCTAGATCTAAAAAGGGAGATAGACTGCAACACACTAATTGTTGGAGACCTCAACACTGCACTATCCCCCCTGGATAGATCATCTAGACAAAAAATAGGTAAAGAGATAAAAGATCTAAATGATATCATAAATCAAATGGACTTAACAGACATCTATAGAACTTTCCATCCTAAAACCTCAAGATACACTTTTTTCTCGCCGCCACATGGAACATTCTCGAAGATTGACCACATCATTGGGCACAAAGCAAGCCTCTACAGATTCAAAAGCATAGAAACTATACCCAGCATCTTCACCGACCATGATGGAATTAAACTTGAGTTTAATTTCAAGAGAAATCCTCAAAAATACTCAAATACATGGAAACTTAATAACCTACTCCTGAATGACTCCACAACTACTGAAGAAATAAAGACTGAAATCAAAAGGTTCATGGAAGCCAATGATAATGAGGACACGAGTTTCCATAATCTTTGGGACACTGCTAAAGCAGTCATAAGAGGGAAGTTCATAGCAATTAGTGCACATAAGAGGAGCATGGAAAGAAGGCAAATGGATCACCTAACATCATGCCTCACAGAATTGGAAAAGCAACAGCAAAAAGATCCAAAAAACTCAAGGAGAAAGGAAATAATAAAGATACGAGCAGAAATAAATGAAATAGAAAATAAACGAACTATACAGAAAATAAATGAAAGTAAAAGCTGGTTCTTTGAAAAGGTAAACAAAATTGATACACCACTAGCGAGACTTATTAAGAAGAAGAGAGAAAAGAACCAGGTGAATCAGATCTGCAATGAAGCAGGCAAAATAACAACAGACATAGTAGAAATAAAAAACATTATTAGGGGATACTATGAACATCTGTATGCCAAGAAACAAGATAATTTGGATGAGATGGACAAATTTCTGGACAGGTATAATCTACCTAGATTGAGCCAGGAGGATATAGAAAGTCTGAATAGGTCCATAACAAGCCAGGAGATCAAATCAGTTATAAATAACCTCCCAACAAAGAAAAGCCCTGGCCCTGATGGATTCACCTCTGAATTCTACAAAACTTTCAAAGAAGAGTTAACCCCCATTCTGCTCAAGTTATTTCTAAATATCCAAAAGGGTGAATCTCTCCCTAATTCATTCTATGAAGCCTCTATCACCCTTATCCTTAAAACTGATAAGGACAGGACAAGGAAGGAAAACTATAGACCAATATCCCTGATGAATATAGACGCGAAGATTCTCAACAAGGTACTAGCAAATCATATACAACAACTTATCAAAAAGATTATACATCATGATCAGGTAGGCTTTATCCCAGGAATGCAAGGTTGGTTCAACATACGCAAAACCATAAATGTAATACACCATATTAATAGGAAGAAAGATAAAAACCATATGGTCATATCAATTGATGCAGAAAAAGCATTTGATAAGATACAACATCCCTTCATGATCAAGACTCTCAGCAAAATGGGCATAGAAGGGCCATTTCTCAACACAATAAAAGCTATCTATGAAAAACCCATAGCGAACATCATCCTCAATGGAGAAAAGCTGAAAGCTTTTCCACTAAAAACGGGTACAAGACAAGGATGTCCACTTTCTCCACTCCTCTTCAATATAGTACTAGAAGTCTTGGCCATTGCAATCAGAAAAGAGGAAAAAATAAAAGGCATTCAAATAGGAAAAGAAGAGGTGAAACTCTCTCTATTTGCAGATGACATGATTGTATACATAGAAGACCCAATGGTTTCCATAAAAAAATTTCTGGAAGTAATACATGAATACAGTAACGTTGCAGGATACAAAATTAATATCCAGAAATCTATAGCATTTCTGTATACGAACAACAGGCAGACTGAGATGGAACTGAAAAAAGTTGTTCCATTTACCATAGCCACAAAAAGTATAAGATACTTAGGGATAAATCTAACTAAAGAAGTTAAAGACCTCCACAAGGAAAACTATGAGAAGATAAAAAAAGAAATTGAAAATGACACAAAAAAGTGGAAGGACATCCCATGTTCCTGGATTGGAAGAATTAATATAATCAAAATGGCAATTCTACCCAAATTAATCTACCTATTTAATGCAATGCCAATCAAAGTACCAGACACATTCTTCACAGATCTAGGAAAGACAATCATAACGTTTGTCTGGAATCATAAAAGACCCCGTATTGCCAAAGCAGTTTTGCACAAGAAGAATGGAGTGGGCGGCATCTCACTCCCTGACCCAAAAATATACTACAAAGCTGTGGTAATCAAAACAGCATGGTACTGGCACAGGAACAGACAGGTGGACCAATGGAACAGAATAGAGTCCCCAGAAATGAATGCTCAAACATACAGCCAACTGATTTTTGACAAGGGGCACCAGTCAATCCTGTGGGAAAAGGATAACCTCTTCAGCAAATGGTGCTGGCAAAACTGGATCTCCACTTGCAGAAAGATGAATCTGAACCCCTACCTCTCACCTCTGACAAAAATAAAGTCAAGGTGGATCAAAGATCTAAACCTAAGACCTCAAACTATAAAACTGCTCCTGGAAAACACCGGGGAAACTCTGGGAGACATTGGGGTAGGGAAAAACTTCTTAAATAAGACTCCCAATGCACAGTCTATGATCCCTAAAATGGACAAGTGGGATTACATCAGACTAAGAAGTTTCTGCATGGCAAAAGACACAGTGATTAGTGTGAACAGACAGCCCTCAGAATGGGAAAATATTTTTGTAAACTATGCATCAGACAAGGGACTGATAACCAGAATCCACAAGGAACTCAAGCGGCTGTTTCGGAAAAAGACAATCAATCCTATTAAAAGATGGGAGAATGAGTTGAAAAAACCACTTTCTAAAGATGACATACGAATAGCTAAAAGGCATATGAAAAAATGCTCAACATCCCTCATTGTAAGAGAAATGCAGATCAAAACAACAATGAGATATCACCTAACCCCAGTCAGAATGTCTAAGATTAAAAAAACAAAAAATGATAAGTGCTGGAGGGGGTGTGGTGAAAAGGGAACTCTCTTACACTGCTGGTGGGACTGTAAATTGGTACAACCACTGTGGAGAACAATTTGGAGATTCCTCCAAAATCTACAAATAGAACTACCATATGATCCAGCAATCCCACTCCTTGGTATCTACCCGAAGGACAGAAGAATACTTAATCGAAAAAGTGCTTGCACATCGATGTTTATTGCGGCACTTTTCACGATTGCTAAGTCATGGAAACAACCTAAATGCCCACGAACTGATGAATGGTTAGAAAAACTGTGGCACATATACTCAATGGAATACTATTCATCCATAAAAAACAACAAATCCCTGACTTTTGAAAGGAAGTGGATGAATATGGAAGACTTACTGTTGAGTGAAGCAAGCCATGCTATGAAGGAGAGACATTGTATGTCCCCACTTAATATATACCGAGTGTCTGCACTCTAAATGTGTATATATATATATACACATATATATTTGTATACTTATGTATATATATATTTTTGAAACCATTCTGCTTCTGTTGTTAAAGAGTTTTAAATTTATACAAAATTATAAGACATATTTTGAACATTATCTTTAAAATTCAGTATTTTGAGATATTGAAAGTTGTTTGTAAACTGTGAAGAATTATGGAGTATGAGCTAAAATTTTTTGCTATGTAAAGTAAATGTTTGTGGAAAAATGTAAAAAAATAAAAATAAAAATAAAAAAAAGAGATAATGGGGTGTTGGTACCCCAAAAAAAAAAAAAAAAAAAAAAGACTGATTATGGGGAGAGCTCAGAGAAACAAGAGGAACATTTTACAGAAAAGCAAGAAGAGGGGCCAGCAGGTAGCATGGTGGTTAAGGTGCAGACTCCTACTTGGCTGTCTGTGATTTGAATCCTAGACCTGGTGGCTAAAAAATCCTGCTGGGCATTCAAACATGCATGCCCCAAATCCCAGGAGGAGAATGGACGAGAAGGGATTGCCATGTGGCCATCCTCCCTGGAGAGTAATTTTTACTTTCCTTCTTGTAGTCTTTTTGACTCTCTCTGGCAAGCACAATCACTCTATGACATAAACAAAAACCAAAACAAAAAACAAAAAGAAAAGGTAAAAAAAGACTAAATAAAGGGAGACTGTATAAACAGAAAACTGTATTTCTAAGATACTGCCTAAGAACAATGGTAGGAAATAAGATAGCAAATGATGAGGTCTCAGATGGAAATAAGGAACAAGTTATTGAAAACTGGGAAAATATGAGAGAACTTGACTAAATTGTATTTGTTTTCCAGTGTTTCGTTGCAGGTAGAATTTGTGAGTGATAGGACTGTATATAGCTGAAGTGATTCCTAAGTAGAATGTTGAAGATTCAGCTTGACCACTTTTAGTAAAATGTGAGAAGAGAAAAATGCTTAAAGATAAAATTGTTAAACAGAAAACAATGATGTTAAAGATTTGGGAATCGGGAACCAGCAGTTAGTGTAATGGCTATGTCGCTGGACTCCCACGTAGTCGACCGCGGTTCGCGTCCCGGACCCGGTGGCTTAAAACTCACGCCAGGCGCGTGTGCATGCGTGCCCAAGATCCCAAGAGGAGAATGGAGGAGAAGGGATTGCGGCGTGACCATCCCCCCTGGGGGGTGATTTCTCGCTTTCTGTCTCTATGTCTCTCTCTGTCTGTCTGGCGAGCGCACGCGCCCTATAGTGAAAATCTCACCAAAAAAAAAAAAGATTTGGGAAACTGTTATCCTATTCATAGTGTAAAAAGTGAAAAAGAGTGATCAGAAGAGAATAGTTGTGTGAATGAATAATAATTTACTAAGTAGATTACTTTGAATCAATCGTTTCAACAAAATTCAGGATTTTTTCTCCAATACAATGGAAGAAATACACCAAAAGTGATTCAGAGATCATCAGAGCTGACACTTTGATTACAAACTCAGAATTCAGGGATCCATAGTGAGGGCAGATCAGTTTTTGTTTTTGTTTTTGTTTTGTAGGTAAAGATTTTTGCTATAGGGCATGTGCACTCATCAGAGAGACAGAGAGAGACAGAAAGACAAACAGCAAGAGTTCACCCCACCTCCAGTGGATGTGGATGGCCACAACACAATCCCTTTTCCTCCATTCTCCTCCTGGGGTTTTTGGCATGCATGCACACATGCCTGGCGTGAGCTTAAGCTGCTGGTTCCAAGACTCAGACTGTGGTCAACTATGTGGGAGTCCAGTTACATAACTATTATGCCATCTTCCAGACCCGGCAGATCAGTTTTAAAGAAGTGACAGTTGCTGGAACATGACACAGGCAGCCCAACAGCACTCCACATTGTGGACTGTGCTCGCCATACTTAAGTGCTATACTTCCCAGTGGCCCTGAGTGTGGCTGACAAGGCCCCATTGCAGTGGAAATACAGGTAACCACTCCAGAAGGTACAGACAACACACTTTGGCAATGTCCATGTAGTGCTGTCTCTGATACTATCCAGAACACATGAACCTAGGGGTACGGCTGCCTCATGTAGATCTCAAAGGACAGAGCTATGGTAGAGCTACAAGATCTTGGCAAAGATCACCATAGGTGGGAGACTCCAGCAAGAAATAGCTATGGGATCATTTCAATGAGCTGTGGATGTGACACTGCTGCCCCAGTAAGTCTGGAAGACAGAGCATCAAGCCAAAGAAGATTGTGCTCCAGCATAAAATTTAATGTCATTTGTCTCATTAGGTTTTGAGCTTCTCTGAGATGTGTTACTCTTTCTACTTTTCCCTTTCTTTCTATTTCTTTTCTTTCTCTCTTTTTCTTTTATTCAATGGGAATTATCTCCTGTGCCTGCCTTACCATTGTTTTTGGAATGTCACAAACATGTTTAGTTTTATGCGTCCACAGCTGCAGGGAAAATTGTTGCAGATGAATCATACCTTACGTCTTGCCCATAACTGATTTGAATGATATTTAGATGAGATCTCTGCCTTAGACCGCTGATTTGATGCTGGGACAAATTAATAATTTGGGAACAGGGACCAGCAGTTAGCGTAATGGCTATGTCGCTGAACTCTCATGTAGCCGACCCCGGTTTAAGTCCCGGACCCAGTGGCTTAAACTCATGCCAGGTGCATGTGCGTGCGTGCCCAAGATCCCAAGAGGAGAATGGAGGAGAAGGAATTGCGGCGTGGCCATCCCCCCAGGGGGTGATTTCTCACTTTCTCTCTCTCTCTATCTCTCTGTCTTTCTGGCAAGCGAATGCGCCCTATAGCAAAAAAAACCTCTCCAAAAAAAAAAAAAAAAAATCTGGGGACATTTGGGGTGGAATGAGTGTATTTCACATGTGGGAAGGGACATGAATTTTGTGGGGTTATAGGTGGATGACTATAAACTGAAGATATTTGTTCTTCTAAAATTGAATACCTATCCCCCAATATATTGATATTGGGTTGCCCCTTTGGAAAACGATTAAGTCACGAGTGTAGAGTCCTCACAGATGGGATTTGTGCCCTCATAGAGAAACATCAGAGAGCTTCCTTGCCCTTTCTACCGTGTGAGAACACAGTGGACAGATGGCTGTCCATGAACCAGGACAAAGGCCCTCACCAGGCACTAAACCTTCCAGCACCTGGGAAGTCCTCAAAACTGTGAAAACTGCAGTTTATATCACCCAGTCAATAATATTCTATTTGTCCAAATGGACTAAAACACTAATCATTACATCGGTTTAATTTTATTGCTAATACTATAAACAGTAATTAGCAGGGAAGATAAAGAGGGAAGAGGGAATTATATAAAAGAGAAATGCAGCAATGCAATATCTAATTAAAAAATAGAGAAGTATCTTTTTTCAAAAAATATTATAATACTTTTTAATACATTCAATCACTATACATTATTTTGCTTGCATGGCATTTTGATGAAGCTCAAAATGGTCCACTAATAAGCCTTAATCTTTACCTTTCCAAAAAAAGAATTGCTTATGAAATCTTCTTTAGCTACAAGACAAGAAGGAAGTTTATAAAAAAATTTATTTCCTCAAATTAAACCCACAAGTCAGTGAAAAATGGGATATGTGATTCCTAACACATCAGGTAATCTAACTTTCCACATATACAAATGTATCAGGAGTATAGATACTAGCTCTATTTTAGAGAGTAATTTTCTGTATGATATCTAAGGTAAAATTAGAGATTATGCTATGACATAGTTTATTAATGAGTAAGAAATTGCATAATAAAATTCTGCAGAAACAAATTAAGCAATTTACAATTTATTTCCATAATTCTATAAGTAAGAGCATTTCTATAAAGCTGACTTTTGATAATGTAGGAAGTGATCATTTGTTTTCAAGGCATTTCCGCTGTTCTGAAAATTTTTGTCATCAGGAATTTTGAGTTGGTTTTGGCTCCAGCTTTTGTGCCTTGGGGTGACAGACTGTGGGTAACTATCCAACTGCATCGGCAACATCTGGAGCCCAAATCTCCACCAAGGAAAACCAGCAGGGCAGGGCCAGCAGAGATGATAACAGATGTGCTGTAATTATTATATTTGCAAAAGAAGTTGGTTTCATGTACTTCATCACTTTCAGCACTTTTTAAACATCTGATAAAAATTTGGTATTTCATTTAGGGTCTTTGGCAGAAAGGAAAAATCATTGTAAATTCACTGGAAATAATGTAAAAGTGAAAAAGGGCCTTGCTATAAGTGTCTCAATTTGAAAGGGAAACTTGCCGATCACATAGCAGATTATTAGGTATAGTTCAACTCAACAAACGATCTGGAACCACTGCTAAGAAGGACTGATGATATGGTCTCCTTGTTTCTTTGTATTAAATCAATCGTCGTTAATGCCAAAAACCAGAACAGGAGGGTAATTTTTATGATAAAGCACAGAAAAGATGGCCCAATTTAATTTCACTTTAAATTATTCAACAGTACTAGGCCCAATGATAGTAAGATAAATTAGAGCGCCAGAATACAGAATCTAGCAGCTAGAAATGCTAAAATGTACAACAGGAGTCTAACACACTGCAGTAGCCACAGCCCATTGCCTGACTAACAACTTTATTCAAAGCAAGTGTGCTCAGCTTCAGCCTGTGAAACTTAAAGACAAGATTCCTGGGAAGATTTTGGGAACTATTTTTTTTCTGGCAAATGTACAAAGGAGGGACTTTATCTTGCTATAATATTTTAGTATTTCATCTGACTGGATACATAGATCTGATGCTAAGAATTGTGGTACTCCTGTGGTAATCATGAGGTGGTAAAAGAAGAGCAGAACCCATGAAAGAATAAGAATAGGTCCTGTATGATATTGCTGAATAGACAAACTGATGCCAGCATCCACCTATCTATGAAGGAAGAAAGAAATCATGAGGTAGAAGAGTAAAACATTTTCTAGGGCAATGAAAGAAAATAGAAAATGTAAAGAAAATGTCCTCTATTATATAGAGAGGGAATATAGAGAATATTTTCTCAAATATAAAAAAATATATAATATAAAACCAAAGTAATAGAATGAAGGAAAAAGGCAAAAAAATATGGAATCATGTAAATAATATTTGGAAATAAAATTTAATATATTAGCTAGTGTGCATTATAGTGGATAAATGTTCAGAAGTAAATATCTCGTGAAATAACAGGAACATAAATATAGACATAAATGTAAATAAAAGCAAATTTAAATATATCTGTATCTGTTTGATGTGTGTACAATGATCCATATGTACCTATCATTGTTGATAGATGTTTATTTTCAGAAATGTTCAAATTTTCTGCCTTCCAAAATTTAAATTTTATATGTAATAAGCTATTTCTTTTTCTTTTTTTTTTTTTGTTTGTTTGTTTGGAGAAATTTTTGCTATAGGGCACATGTGCTTGCCAGAAAGACAGAGAGAGACAGAGAGACAGAAAGCGAGAAGTCACCCCCAGGGGGGATGGCCACTCCACAATCCCTTCTCCTCCATTCTCCTCTCAGCATCTTGGGCACGCATGCACACGCACCTGGCGTGAGTTTAAGCCACCAGGTCCAGGACGCGAACCGCGGTCAACTACATGGGAGTATAGTAACATAGCCATTATGCTAACTTCTGGTCCCTGTAATAAGCTATTTCTGACTAGACAACCATGTAATAATATATATGTTATAGAATCTACACTTGTCACATGCAGGTAAAAAAAAAGAAATGGTATTACCACTCCCACACTTTTCGAGTTTGAAATAAAATTACTCTTTATTGAATGTTGTCATTCCTGAATATAGAGTCGCATATTTCATACTTACAAATGCTTATGTAAATGAAATTACTCAAAAAGACTTATTTTCAATAGTCTATACCTATAATATATTTAATTATCCAAACAGAACTTTGTGCTTACAATAGTAATTTGTTAACATTTTTTCATGGAATCCTTTTAACAATCATTAAATAATTATTTTATTTCTGTTTCATAAAATAAAACTGACTTTTGAAAATACTTTAAACATATGGTGTTTATTTCTACTCCAAATTCTGATTGCTTATTTGATTTTAGCTACTTTCAGTGACTTTGCCACCCCAAGTATGTACGTGCTGTGGTTTAAGGTTAAGCTAAATGCTGTGAAGCTCTGAGTTTATTGTTCCTACTTGTGTGTGTGTGTGTGTGTGTGTGTACAGTTTTGTGTTTCAGTACTAGAGTCTTCATTAAGGTATTTTTCCACAGGCCACTGGTAAATGTCACCTTCTTCCCTAGACTACATCTAGCAAGGTGTACTACTTCTGCCCTTCACTCCATTAGTTTTTTCCTTGTTTTTTGGCATACGGCTGTGTATTTGTTGGAGAGAGACAAAGAAGCAAATAGAGTGGAAGTGATAATAAATCACTCCCTCCTCCAGGGAGGATGGTCACTCTGCAATCCTTTCTCTTCCATTCTCTTCTTGGAATTTCAGGCATGCACACACACATGCTGCGAGATTTCCAAAGTGTTTGATCCAAGAATCAAACTAGGCGTGGGCATTTGGGAGTCCAGCACTTTAACTACCACATCACCTGCTGACACCTTCTTGCATTTTGCTAGAAAACCAATGAAGAACATGATTTTTAAGACTTTATATCTACAACATAGAATATATTACAATTATATTTTTAGATATTCTCACTTTCTGTCTCTCTGGAGAGCACAGATGCCCTATAGCAAAAATCTCTCTAAAAATAATAAAATACCCCGTTCGAGAAATGATATTTGTATTTTTAAAGTGAAAAAACTAAGGTATATAGAAAACACACCTTTTCAATGACTAGTTTAGTGCTTTGAATATATCACTCATTGTCTATAATTTACTAATTCAAATTCAATCACTCATGTAATAAACCTTATTGAGCACCAGCTAAATAAGACCTTTCAAATCCTATAGTGCAGATTTTTCTTTTTTAAGGAAAAAAAAAAAACACCAAAAAAAAAATTGTGCCTTTTTCAAGCTAACGCTTCTGTGGGACAAATAGAATGTAAGTACAGTCACTAGGTAAATTATACTGTATATTAAAAGGAGACGGTTACTAAGAATAAAGAAAAAATGAAAAAGAGTGCATTGGAAATTCAAATAATACATATGTTGCGAAATACATATTTTCTCGACCAATATTTTTGTTCTAAAGGTAGAATTGGTGAACCTATCTCTTCTATAGCAAAGAGAATCCACTTATTTCAAAGTTTATTTATTTACTTCATCTATGAGCAAGACAAATAGAAAGAGAGAAAGAGAGAGAGAGACAAAGAGACAGAAGCTTCCAATAGGGTCTTTTTTTTTGGAGAGATTTTCGCTATAGGGCGCATGCGCTCGCCAGACAGAGAGAGACATTAGAGACAGAAAGTGAGAAATCACCCCCCAGGGGTGATAGTCACACTGCAATCCCTTCTCCTCCATTCTCCTCTTGGGATCTTGGGCATGCACGCACATGCGCCTGGTGTGAGTTTTAAGCCACCGGGTCCGGGACGCGAACTGCAGTCAACTATGTGGGAGTCCAGTGACATAGCCATTACGCTAACTGCTGGTTCCCCTTCCAATAGGGTCTTAATGCCATGGTCTACCACTAGCTCGGCCAGTTCCAGGCCATAAGCACACACACACCTGACATATTCAGGGAAGGTCTTCTAAGACCTTTCCTTTAGGTCAGTCTCAGAAATTCGTGTTTTACTCTCTGACCTCAAGAATCTACTTTCTTCCTTTTTTTTTTTTTTAAATAATTATTTTGTTTAAATTTATCTATTTGTTTCTTTTAATTTGACCAGAGAGGGCAGAGTGAGAGAGAAAGTGAGAAAGTAAGTCAACCCCAAGAATCTACTTTTAATATCCTGCTTCTCTTTTGCAGCAAGCGCTCTGAAAACTTCGCTATCTTTCTGTTAACTTTGTTTTCAAATTTGAATATCTTGTTTCCTAAAGCTGCCTTTTAGCTTTGACACATTGATATTTAATAGTATCTCTCCTCTCTTATCACATTATATTTACTTTTGTCTTGAGAAAATCATTTATGTACAGAGCTTCATTGATCCTTATTCGGCAGATGACATCCACATTTTTTTTTTTTTTTTGGAGAGGTTTTTGCTATAGGGCGTGTGCGCTCACCAGAAAGACAGAAACAGAGAGACAGAAAGAGAGAAATCACCCTCCAGGGGGGATGGCCACACCGCAATCCCTTCTCTCAGAATCTTGGACACACACGCACATTTGCCCAGCACGAGTTTAAGCCACCGGGTCCGGGACTCGAACTGCAGTTGACTACATGGGAGTCAAGTGATGTAGCCATTATGCCAACTGCAGGTCCTGATATCAACGTTTTTATATTTGCCAATACCTTTTCCTTGAATATTATCCTTGAAACTGTGAATGAAGGAAATGTTTCTTCGTTAGGTTTAAAGGGCCAGTGCTGTGGTCACTACCTATCTTTCTAGTCTGGTTTATAGCTAATATGGTCCTGGTTCCATTTCAAATCACCTTGACCCTGCTGCCATTTCTTCTCTTTTTTTTTAAATTTTTTTAAGAGATAATTATTCATTATTATTATTTTTAATTTGCTATAGGGCAGGTGTGCTCCCGAGAGAGAGAGAGAGAATGAAAAATCAAGCTGCCAGGTCCAGGACTTGAACTGTAATTGGCCATGTGTAAGTCCAGTTCCTTAACCATCATACCACTTACTGGTCTCAACCTTGCTTCCATATTTTCATATTTCCTGTCACCACAGTTCTTTTCACTTTATTTCCTTTCTCCTTGCACTATTCCTCCCTCTTACAACCAAAACTTCAATACCAACACTATGCTTTCATGTTTTTCTCTTAATTTGCCAGAATGCAAGTATGCTTGACAGTGAGAGACAGAGAGAGAGGCAGAAGGAAAGGTAGAGAGCAACCCCAACGAGGTGTGGTCACACTACAAGCCCCTCTCCTTCATCTCTCCCTTCTGTAGGGATTTGGGGCATGTGTACACATGTACCTCACATGTTTTTCAAGTGTCTGGGTCCAGAACTCGATCCACATGGTTGATCATGAAGGATTCACTTCCCTTAACCACTAGGCCATGGGGCAGCTCCCGACATTATGCTTTCTAACTCTACTCAAACATCAGATTTTAGGTAAGCTGTACATTTTCCCTCAAATGCTCTTCTTCTCTATTCAAATGTGTGATATGTTTTTTTTCTTTTTCTTTTTTTTAAAGATATTGCATTTGTAGGCATGTAAGAGAGAAAGAGAATGACAAAGCACCCCTCTAAGGTCCCGTTATGGGGCAGTGTCCTTTCCCTAGTCATCAGCTCCTCAGGACCTTGGGAACCCCTGAACTAGATTGTTTTTTTTCTGGTCCACCTTGGTATCTGAACCCTAGGTCCCTAGGTATCCCAGCTTTGCAGGGCACTGTATGTGTGTGTGTGTATGTATGTGTGTGTGTGTGTGTGTGTGTGTATATATATATACACACACATATATGTGTATATATATATATATATATGTTATTTCTACTTTTCCAATTCTGGTGTACCTCATTAGACCAAATACTTCAGTGTAGGGACTGTATTTCTTTCTGTTCACCACTTCATCCCAACATTAATAGTGTTCCTGTTACATAGAAGGAAATCTCATATTTGTTAAATGCATGAGTTGATAGATGAGTTTGCCTTTGCTATTTTATAAAAACAGTTTAAACCATTTGGAAGTTTTTTTAACTTCATATTGCAACTTTCTGGCTTAATTAGGGATATAATGATAATGTCCACATTTTAAAAGTAAAAAGGTAAAAATCATTTACTATGGATATTGTGGGTAATATATACAGTTTCATCACTTCTAAAAGAATCTTACACATTATATGTCATACACAAATAATTTTCACGTTACTCATATACTCTTTACAACTTGACTTACAATGATACTTCAGAACAATTGAAAAATCAGAGGCTTTATTAATATGAGTAATTTATTGTAACTTGTGCTGCGTGTCGATTTTTCTTACTCTAGTCTGTATTTGAGCCCTGCATTAGCAATACTATCACAAGTACCTTTTTTTTTTTTTTTTTTTTTTTTTGCAATAGAGAGTATGGAGCATCTCTATCTCTTAGAACCTTTGTGCTTTTTCTTCAGAGTACCTTCTGAAGTCAAAGGTCTCCAAAAGCAAAGATAAACGCTATAGATGGGCTCAGTAGGGAACAACCACACAGAATGAGTTGAATTATACCATGGAACCATCTTTTGAAGACAGACAGTCTCTCTGGGTCAGGTTGGAGTAGAGTGTTAGTGTCAAACGACCGTGCACACAAGCCAAGTGCCCCTGTGACTTCAGCGGTGATATAGATTCCCATTGAAGTAGTCAAGTATGAGCTCCTCATAATGACTGACTCCATTTATATAGTTTCCGTTCTCCTAATGAAAATATACTGGTTAGAAAGACTTCTAACCCAGATAAGGGATCAGACGCTGCCTTTTATGCACTCTTTATTGCCCACTTACATACATATGTCTCTGCAGTCTATGTAATTGCTGGTTATAGAATTATGCTTGTGACTAAAAAAATAAAATTCTGGATTTGAAAGGCCTGCTTGAATCTGGAAAGAAAGCCTGTGTTTTCTCTTTCAAAAAATAAGCTATTTTTTTTTAAGAATGTAAATAATCAATGGAGTTACTTTAACCTAAGGAATTCTAAAAATTAAAAACAGATGCTAAGAAAATATAATGTTTCCAATCCAAATAAAGATTTATATCCATGAAGAGGAGAGAGAAAACTATTAAGTGCTTTATAAATTATGGGGATGTAATTATTTGGTAGCTTAATTAGCTAATGACTTAAGTTCTTTGAGTTCTTAGAGGGGTTTAATAAGAATGCAAAGAATTATGATTTTTATAAGCTAGATAACTCATACTAAGGCAATAATTTCTACGAACTAAAGAATATTTTATGAGTTTTGAAATTATATCAGTGATAGTAGTTCATAATTTTTGTGTAGCTGGAAAAGGGAAAATATTTATTATACTTATTAGAAAAGAGATAATATTTTTAGCTTAAGAAAAACAATATATAACAGGAATTTTGTAAAAGCATGATATATTTTGATGCACTTATATTGTTATCTTATCTCTGAGTCCGATAATTATTAAGTCTGGTTTCCCAGTGTCAATGATTCATCATATAAATTGACTTAGGATATAATTAATGTTCTCCTAATATCAGTATACTTCAATTTATGCTTTAGCCATTAAAATATAAATTCAGCATCTCTGCACTGAATAAATGCTGCAATAAATCTGATTTTACTGAAAAAGTTAACACATTTATTTTTAGAAATTGGAATATATCTCAACTTTTCTTTATACTATTTGAATATCTAATAGCAAGCAAAGCAAAAACACAGTTTAAGGAAATGTTTGTATCTTTCCTTGAGTAATTTGGTAAATCACCTTTATAAAATCTTCATAAATAAACTCCTTAATAAGAGCCTTACTATTATGACTGAGACTTTTCTAGAGATTCATAAGAAATTTTTAAAAGCACATAAGTTCATATTCTATTTTATTAATCATAGATCCTTACATATTCCATCTTTGTTCAAAACCACTGGTCTGGACCAGCAGGATAGCATGGTGGTTAATGTAATGGACACTCCCACATGACTGACCATGATTCAAGTCCAGGACCTGGTGGCTTGCTTTCTCACTTTCCCACTCTCGCTCTCGTCAAATTAAAATAAAAGAATGAATAAATAAAATCCAATAAATAAATCTTTAAACAATAAAAATACAATATAGTTTAAGAGTTTTTTTTTTTTTTTTTTTTTTTTTTTTTTTTTTTTTTTTTTTTTTTTTTTTGCCATAGGGCATGTGCACTTGCCAAAAAGACAGAGAGAGACAGAGAGACAGAAAGTGAGAAATCAACCCCCAGGGGGAATGGCCACGCCACAATCCCTTCTCTTCCATTCTCCTCTCGGGATCTTGGGCACGCACGCACACACGCCCGGCATGAGTTTAAGCCACCAGGTCCGGGACTCGAACTGCGGTCGACTATATGGGAGTCCAGAGAGATAGCAATTACTCTAACTACTGGTTCCAAAATGAAATAATTCTTTAAATAAATATAAATCAAAACAGAACCAAAAAACCACCAGTCTAATAATACAAGTTTCTTGCTGTCCTGCCCTTGATTTGTAATTATAACATTTTCTTCCATTTGCCTACTACCCAGCAAGGGCTTATTCTTCTATTTAAAATAAATGCTAAACCTTTGTCTTGGCCCAGAAGGCTACATCTTTGTCATGGTTAGTTTTTTTTTTTTTTTTTTTTTTTTTTTTTGAGAGGTTTTTGCTATAGGGTACATGTGCTCATCAGAAAGACAGAGAGAGACAGAGAGACAGACAGCGAGAAATCACTCCCCCACCAGGGGGATGGCCACGCCGCAATCCCTTCGCCTCCATTATCCTCTTGGAATCTTGGGCATGCATGCACAAGCACCTGGTGTGAGTTTAAGCCACCAGGTCCGGGACCTGAACCATGGGTCGACTACATGGGAGTTCAGCAACATAGCCAATACACTAACTGCTGGTCCCATCATGGTTAGTTTTATATGTTAACTTTGCTAGGCTATAATACTTAGTTATTTTATCAAAATTTATATAAGTTTCTTTGAAAGTATATATTTTTTGGAGAGGTTTTTGCTATCGGGCACGTGCGCTCGCCAGACAGAGAGACAGAAAGCGAGAAATCACCCCCCAGGGGGGATGGCCACGCCACAATCCCTTCTCCTAAATTCTCCTCTCAGGATCTTGGGCATGCACGCACACGCGCCTGGAGTGAGTTTAAGCCACCGGGTCCTGGACACGAACCGCGGTTGACGATGTGGGAGTCCAGTGACATAGCCATTACACTAACTGCTGGTCCCAAAAGTATTTTTCAAATGTGTTTAACATTTGAAATGCATCTATTTATATAAATATTTATTTCTAGATACACACATAGACACAGCAAACACAAATTACACTCTCTAACTCATGCACACACACACACATACTAACATTCACTAACATACACATATGGTTACATTCATTAAGAATAATGTGTGCATGCATACACACACACACACACACACACACACACCACATGTGTGTGCTCTATTGGTATGTCTTTCTGGGGACTCCAGGCCTATACAATGCTGTATCTTCATACTGTCTCCCTAACCTAAATTTCCACTACTCTTATTGAGGTTATTCTCAAGGAGCAATTGATATGGATTTCACGTTCTCAATCAGTACAGGCCACTTTTTTTAGTCCTGGAATTCATGCTTCTAATTTGGGCATTATCCATCCCTATGTCTCAACATTTTTTAGATTTTTTTTTTTTTTTTTGGAGAGGTTTTCGCTATAGGGTGCGTGTGCTCGCCAGACAGAGAGAGAGAGAGATAGAGAGACAGAAAGTGAGAAATCACCCCCCAGGGGGGATGGCCATGCTACAATCCCTTCTCCTCCATTCTCCTCTCGGGATCTTGGGCACGCACGCATACACGCCCAGCTTGAGTTTTAAGTCACCAGGTCCGGGATGCAAACCACGGTCGACTACGTGGGAGTCCAGCGACATAGCCATTACGCTAACTGCTGGTCCCAACATTTTTTAGATTTTTAAGTTTTTCCTAAAAACTACCCACTCAAAAATTTTCTCTATACTAGTGGATCTGGTTACAATTATGTGGAGTTAGAAAATTTAGATTTTCTTTCTGATTTTCCTATGAATAACTCTACTTGTCATTAAGATTTACTTAAGCTGGTTTTCTTTTAAATTAATAGCAATATATATATTTGCTTAGTGTATAAAACCAACGTATTTCTAAAAGAAAATGGTGTTTTTGAAGCCAAGTCTCTCAAGAAACATTATCACTTCAGCTGACTGGCTTGCCCCCTTGAGTGTGTGTTTATCTATCTATTTATCCACCACCATCATCTATCATTTCTCATCATCTGTGTCTTTCTGTCTGGGTGTGTGCAGCATTATATTACAAAATAACAATGATCAGGGCCAGTCTCATAGTGCAGTGAATACGCACTGCACATGGGGAAGCCAGACCCCCCCATGGTGGCTGTGGTTCAAATCCTGAACCCAGTGGCTTGAAAACCACACTGGGCACGTGAGCATATGTGTACTGAATTCTGATAGGATAGAGAAATGAAAAAAATGTCAGTGTGATCACATCCCATTAGGGTGGTTTCTCTCTCTCTCTCTCTCTTTCTCTCTCTTGAGTGCAGGTGTTCTCTGTATATATATATACACACACACACACACACATATATATATATACACACACACACACATATATATACATATGTATATATACATATATATACACATATATACATATGTATATGTACATATATATACACATATATATACATATATACACATATATATACACATATACATATATATACATACATATATATATATATATGTATGTATATATATATATAAAGTTAAGAAATATTTACACAGCCTTTGCTTGATCCTATTAATACCTTGTTTAATTTAGTTTACATTCAGAGATGGATGAAGTGGAAATCTCTAGATTCCTGATACCTAGATTGCCTTCCATATGTTCTAACAGAACATTCATTTCAAGTTATTAAATTTATGGATTTAGCTATTCAGTTAATAGTTACATACATATACTCTATTTCAAACTTGTTTAGTAATGTTTGGCTTCTTTGATCTTTGTTTCTGGCATTCTAAAACTATTTGATTTTCTTTCCTGAGAGAAGGACTCAGTCCTTTAAATTAGTGTGCTCTTCTAATTTTTTACTGTCAGTGGATTGCTTACTTAATAGGAATATTTTTGTTCTAAAACTAACAACAATAAAAAATTATAAATGTTTATAACTGAGTCTTTCTGTTCTCTCTTGTTCCCATTTCTTTTTAATTGCAAACCATACTTCTCTAGAAATAGGATATTTACTCCTTAATAGCTTCTCTCCTCCTGCTGTTTATTCTTTAGCTAAAGTCATAATCCCACACTTGTGACATTATAATCATCTCTACAGTCACTAATTGTTCTAAAATGCTACTTTAGGTGAAGATATACAGCAGGGAGTCGGTGAGCTACCGAAAAACAAAGATGCTATTTTCAACTCTACACATTTCTTTTTTTGAGGAAGGGGATGATTACAAAAGAGTGCAGGTTGATTACCTGCATTTTCTTCTTCAACTTCTGTTACTTTTAAAGTTTAAAAAATCATCATCTTTCATAACTTTGTTACTTTTTAAATACTAATTTATTATAATAGAGATTGAAATCACTTTATCTGGTGACCAAATGTCATTAATCATGACACATTACTCTTGTGTTATAGGACACAGTGGATGCCTGTACTAGCCCAAAGTTAAAAGATTCCCATTCTGGAATTATTTTGTGTGGAAACATCTAGATGAAAACAAGTAATAAAATAAAGTCTCTGAGAATAATTTGGACTTTGCAATTAGAATTATATTTGAAAAAAGTTCCTTATAAAATGTTGGGCTTCTCTTTGGTTCAGTCTCCACATATTGTAAAATGTCTATAAATGTATATAATTTAACGAAATTTATTACGAACACAGATCTGACCTCAGAAACATAGCAGAATAACATATAGGTATCCACACACATACACACACACACATCCCTTCTTAATGAAGACTTCCTCAAAGGGATTTCTTTGACTTGTATTCATCGTTCTTCTCAGAATTCCTCTCTGGACATTCTTCCCTCTTTCCCAAATCCCACAGTTATGAAGATAGCTCCCACCCCTTCTCCACTCTCCTTTCAGAGTAATACTCTCTACTCCTTTACCTGTTCCTTTCCCTTCTAGAGTCCCTCAGCACTGAGACTAAGTTCCTCCCTGTTTGAACTAAGTGACCCACAGCATCTTCTTCTATTGTCCTGTTTCCCAGCCTGTTTGTATCATGGAAGCATTATATTTTCCTACACTGATTACCTCCCTTATAAAATCACTCATGGAACATTTCTGTTCCAACATTTTAGTTTAGAATAAAAGTTTGTCTTTTTTTTTTAATAAAGGTAATAATACTTTCCTCAATAGTGGTAGATAAGCTGAAAATAGAGAAATGAGCAAAACTTTGAGAAAAGTGTCTTTAGTGTTTCAGGTTAATTTTTTACATGTGAGTTTGAATTTGTCTCTCTACCTCCTCTTGAATATAATAATTTACCTTATCATCCATATCAAATTTCATCTCATGTAGCCTAGAGAAATACATGGACTCTTGATACAAATGAAAAACATTACTTCTCAGAAGACAAGACACATAGTACTTCTGACTCTGCCACTTGCCCTTTTATAACCTTGGTTGAATTGCTTAAACCTTATAAAGTCAAGGATCTACTAATGGAAAATGATAGAGTTGAATAATGTGCTATTTAATATCTTTGCATATCTAGGTATGAAGGTGGGTCTATAACTATACCTATTACTGGTGTTATACTACTGTTCATTATAAAATTAATTAAGTAATTGGCAGTTTAATATGAGTAGTCTTTGTAGAACATTATTTATCTTATATCATATCAGTTATTTAAGTTCTAACTCACCTTAACTTTACTGAAATAGAAATACATCAACAAAACAAATTATTTATTGTGCAAAACTCCCGATGGCTCTTTAACCATGTATTGCTGTCTTTAATTTAATCATCTTTATATAAAGAAACAATCTTATTAGAACTCAATAATTCTATTATAGAACTATGATCTTTTGGAAGATTATATATGAGAAGACTAGGAAAAAACAAGAGAGAAAAATTATTTCATAGATGCATTTATGTTTTTAGAATTGGAAAAGATATGAAACAATTAATCACACAGTCCAACAATATTGCATAGGTGTTAATCACCTCGATAAATGACCATCCATCTTCTGAATGCTTCCCCTAGCAGGAAAAATCACAAATCTTTCAAGCTGGATAATTTCATTTACAGACAATGAACAACGTGTCATATGATGAGCTGAGCTTTCTCTCCTGGTGACCTCAATTGTGTTGGCTGGTTCCTCTCTCTGAGGCAACTTGGGCTAATTTTCCTAGAAAATGTATTCAAACACTTGAGTATTATTATTATTATAGACCTCTCATTATTGCTAGTTTACAAATTAAGCATTGACGATTTATTTGATTATTCTTAAAAACATGCAATTAATAGTATTAACAGGCTCCTCTGGGTCTTTAATTTATCAATGATTTTCTAGGATTTGGTATTCAGATACTGCAGCTGTGAGAACTTAATCCCAGCTTGGATAGGAGCTTATATTTCTTGACTGGGCATTATCTTTTAATCAACACTGTTCAAAATGAAAATATGTTTAGGACAGCCCAAGCACATTTTTAGTTCCAAACAGGCAATTCTAAATTTTGAAAATTCTTTGGTTAACTAACCATTTCCCATAACATCTGTATTCTTATTGTCTTAGTTTCAAAAATTACTGAATGTTGTTTCAAACTGTCCATATTCACATATGCATATGGAATAAAATTTACAGGTAACCATTCGTTAAGTTCTGAGTAGACAGAGGGAGCAGCAGATGGCAAAATGATCACATCGCTGGACTCCCAGGTTGTCCACTGCAGTTTGAGTCCCAGACCTGGCAGCTTAAAACTCATTCCAGACACGTGTGCATACATGCCCAAAATCTTGAGAGAAGAATGGAGAAGAAGGGATTGCAGTGTGACCATCTCCTCTGGTGGATGATTCTTCCTTTCTGTCTCTCTGTTTCTCTCTCTCCAGTGAGCACATATACCCTATACCAAAATCTCTCTGAAAAAAATAATCTGAGTAGACATAGATTATGAAAGATTTTTTAAAGCACATGAAGAATTAGACAATGGATATCCAAGTATTTGAATTGCTAGAACAAAATACCTTAGATGGGGCAACAAGAACAATAGAATTCTTATATTACTCCCAGCTCTGGAGGCTTAGAATCTAGATGTAGGCTCTAGCAGATTTGTTGACGGGGAGGGCTTGCTTCCTCATAAATGGTCATCTTCTCATGTAAGTGCACATGGCTGAAGAGGCAGAGATCTCTCTGGAGTCTCTTTTGTAAGGACACCAATCCCACTCATATGGTCTCTGCCCTCATGACCTAATGACTTTGGAGATTTACGATTCCAGCATATATATTTTGGGGGAATATACACCCAATGTTTTATAATATGTTCACTGAATCCAACTATAAACTAGAAAAAGAAGATAGAGTATAATTCAATAATGGTTGGACTAAAGAAATATTATAGGAAGTGAAGACTATATGGAGAAGAAACAAGTAATCATCATAATGTATTTCCTAGCAAGATGAATGTAAGCAGGAAGCCTTTTGCTAGTGAGTAAAAGCTGTGCATTAATACAGACAGGACCTCCAAGGAGAGTTGAAAATCAATGCAATTGGATATAGGAAATCATCTAGCAACCATTATTCCCTTCAGTTCAGCCTGTGTTTCATAAATAGTTATGACATTGGGAAATGAAATACAAATAATATTCAAGTTCCCAGAGAGGCACATTCTAACAACATTAACTCATTAACTTAAAAAAGCACTCTGCGGAACAATGTTGGGCTAATAAAAAACAGAGAAGGTCATGTCATGCTGGAAATAGAATCACATAGTATATTTGTCTTGATATTGATGGAATTATGTAACTTAAAAATTTTTATATAAAAATTTAGGGTTGCTTAAAGCAACGCAAATATAATATGATGTAAATACAATTAAAAAAGAAAATTAACAGAAAATCAATGGTTAGCAGTAATGAACTATGTTATAAAGTAGCAAGAATGAAAACTAAAAATTAGTCACCACCTTAAGCATGAATGCCTTCATTCCCTTTGTTAGGTAATCATGTTGAACAAACCTAAATTCATCTTTTTTGTATTTACAAAAAAGCTCACTTAGAAATACATTAGGGACCAGCAGTTAGCGTGATGGCTATGTCGCTGGACTCCCACGTAGTCGACCGCGGTTCGAGTCCCGGACCCGGCGGCTTAAACTCACGCCAGGCGCGTGTGCGTGCGTGCCCAGGATCCCGAGAGGAGAATGGAGGAGAAGGGATTGCGGCGTGGCCATCCCCCCTGGGGGGTGATTTCCTGCTTTCTATCTCTCTGTCTCTCTCTGTCTGTCTGGCGAGCGCACGCGCCCTATAGCAAAAACCTCTCCAAAAAAAGAAAAAAAAAAAAAAAAAAAAAAAAAAGAAATACATTAGCACCCAAAGGTTGGAAGGAAATATATATATATATATATATATATATATATATATATATATGTGTGTGTGTGTGTGTGTGTATATACACATATACATATATACACACATATATACATAAACATACATATATACATATATATGTGTATATACACACATGTATATATATGTATATATATGTGTGTATATATATGTGTTTATATATACATATATTTTATAAATATATAGAAAATACATGTTTTTTTCTTTTTGGTTTTTTTTTTTTTGGAGAGGTTTTTACTATAGGGCACATGCGCTTGCCAGACAGACAGAGAGAGACATAGAGACAGAAAGCGAGAAATCACCCCCCAGGGGGGATGGTCACGCCTCAATCCCTTCTCCTCCATTCTCCTCTTGGGATCTTGGGCACACACACACACGTGCCCAGCATGAGTTTTAAGCCACCAGGTCTAGGACACGAACCGCGGTCGACTACGTGGGAGTCCAGTGACATAGCCATTACTCTAACTGCTGGTTCCCTAGAAAATATATGTTTGAAAACTGTATATGTTTATATAATAAATATTTCAAATATTTATATTTGGAAAACATATATGTTTATACACACACACACACATATATATATATAAACTATTTAAAAATAAATCAAGTAACTGAAGAAAATTATTGGTAATGAAAGGGTAAATCTAAGGGCCAAAGTCTTAAATAAAGTGGCCAGAGGCTGGCTTAGAGGTAACAGCTGAACCCAAAATAAAGGATCTCAAATCTGATCCCAGAGCCTGCCTCTACGTATCAGGCTTGCATAAGTGTACATGCCTGTAATCCAGGCTAGCTGACACAGCAGTTAAATGGCAGCATTAAGACCCTATTTGAATGCCTGTCTCTCTCTCATGGAAGAAAAAAATAAATTTTAAAAATATTTAGATAGAATTAGAAGTACAGAAACAACCAATATATTTGAAATAACTCTGTTAAAACTTCCCAATATGAAACTAGAAAATGATATAATGGTTATGTCACTGGACTGCAGCATAGTCGACCGCAGTTCCAGTCCTGGACCTGGAGACTTGAAACTACACCAGGCAGGTGTGCGTGCATGCCCAAGATCCTAAGAGAAAGGATTATGATGTGGCCATTTCCCCTGGAAGGGGCTGATTTTTCGCTTCCTACCTCTCTGTCACTCCAGTGAGCACACACACCCTATAGCAAAAAAAACTCTCAAAAAACAAAAACAAAACATAAAAACTTTACAATAAATTTAATAAATAATAAACTTTCCAATAAAGAAACATACATGGTCAGATGATAGTGTAGTGGCTAAAGTGCCAGATTTCATATAACCAACTTTGTAGTTTGTGTCCCAGACCCAGTGGCTTGAGCAAATGCTGGACACATGTGTGGCCATACCCAAAATGCCAAAAGAAGTGAGAAATAGAAGAGAGGGATTAATTTCCATGAGGAGTGCTTTCTCATTTTCCTATTCTTTTTCTCTGTCTCTCTCCAGCATGCACACATACCCTCTGTAAAAATTATAAATAAGATAGAAACACATCAACACACACACATATGAACACAGAAATGAACATTACAAATGAGGAAATAGAAGTAAATATAATACAGTTAAAATAAGTTCCAAAATAATAAGAAGTTGGTAATTTTATAATGGAATGCATTTTTTTTTAGAGATTTTTGCTATAGGGCGTGTGCAATCTCCAGAGAGACAAAGAGAGAGAAAAAGTGAGAAATCACCCCCTAGGGAGGTGACCATAATCCCTTCTCCTCCATTCTCCTCTCGGGATCTTGGGCATGCATGCACATATGCCCAGCAAGAGTTTAAGCTGACAGGTCCAGTACTCGAACCTCAGTTGATTATGTGGGAGTCCAAGGACATAACCATTACACCATCTGCTGGTCTCTGGAATACATGTTATTAAATTTTTAAATGTTAGGGTATAATCTTGAAGTAAAAATGTAAATAGAGCATTAAATATATAATACATTTTAAACATCATCCAAGAATTAGTCCATCGAGAATCACTGAATTAAGGTAACTTTACAAAAAAAAATTTATTTTAGTGGAACTGTATGGATTGCTATATTAATTTAAGTAATTTTCAATATATTGGAGAAGGTTCCTTCAAATAGTTTTGATTCTTAATGAGAAAGAGGGGGGAAGAAAGAGTGGGAGAAGGAGAAAAAGAAGGAAAAGAGAGAGAGAGATGTATTTTTGACTGAGTCATGACGAGTTGTGACTTTCCTGCCTGAGCTTCTCAGTTGGGTGTGCACCGCCATGATGGTCTATTCAGGTCGTCTTGGAACTGAACCTGGAGATCCCAAGTGGCCCGAACTTGCAGAGCAGTATTTTACCATTTCTACCACCAGGTTTGGACCCCAGAGAGTTGTGTAATTATTTACCTAATTTGCCTATTCAATCTTAAACTTAATATATAAATTTAATGATGGAGTAGAAATATACATGTATGTGTGTGTGCGTATAATGCATATAGATATACTTTGTACATTTACATTTCATCACTGCACTTCTTTACAATGTACAACATGTTTTTTCCCAGCATGAATACAGTGCATATTAGTCAAATCAGAGACATATACATTATCATCAATAGATAACTTTTATGCATATATATATATATATATATATATATATATATATGGCATAAGTAGCCCATATTGGACTCAGGATTGTGAACAGATGAAGAGTTTAATGCAAATATCTGAAGTCAGGTGATCTTATGACAGATTTCCTACATGTGGAGGCTGAGTCAGATATTTAAGTGCAACTGAATTTATAAGGACTGTTCTAGGAATAACTTATAAGGAAGAAAATTAAAAGATGAAGTAGCCTAGCAAGATTATACTCTCCCATAATGTTTAAATCTCCCATAATGTTTAAATGTGTGTTAGAACAAACAAAACATTTAATAGACACAAATATAAAAAGTTATGTATTGATGATAATGTATATGTCTTTGATTTGACCAATACACACTGTACTCATGCTGGGAAAAAAACATGTCGTACATTGTAAAGAAGTGTGGTGATGAAATGTAAATTTACAAAGTGTGTATATATATATATATGTGTGTGTGTGTATATATATATATATACATACATATATACACACACACACATATATATATTATACATACATATACACACACACACACACACACATATATATATATATATATATATATATATATATATATATATATATATATAAACCTTGGGATAATCTAAAAAGTTATATTCTGTAGTATCAAGTGTACTCAATTGAACTAGTAGGTATGGTCCTTTGTGCCCCATATAATTCAGCTGTCGGCTCTCTCGAATGGAGGTGAACCCTTCTAGGCCAGACAATGCCTGTCAGTCCAGTCCGGTTTCCTGCAGAGTCTAGGCAACTATGAGCTGTTAACAGCCAATACTCAACAGCAGCTAGAAGATGATTGAACTGACATGGCAAGAAAACTCTGGCTAATAATTAGCATCTACTGGTACACCATTTGGACAATTCAGTTCATTAGGTTCTGAAGAAACTTTAAAGAGGAAGGATAATAAGACAAATTTTAGCCCTTACTGTTGAAGTTGTTTTTATTTTCATTGTTATTACTCATCATTTCCATCCTGGACATTCATTCAAAATCCTTCTGTTTCTTGAATAGAAAAACTGGACTTTCAGTAGTCTAAGAAGTGTGTGTGTGTGTGTGTGGGGACTAACACAGATATTCATATCCAAAGAATCTGTATCCCTCGTTAAAATGCACACATCCAGCTTTGCCTGCTCTATCTGTTCTTTCACAATTACAGCTAAACACGAAAGTACAAAGCCACCCTGCTGGTTAACCTAAGTGCTACATTTCATCTCATTGCAACAGTGCTAAATCACCATAGGTTTATGGTCAGTCATTCTGCTAGCATGGCATTGTGTCTCTAGCTATTGGCCTATTAACACAAAAAGCACAAAATTATCAAGTGGAAACACACACACACACACACACACACGCACATGATTGTACATATTTATGTACTTATATATACATACATGTGTATATATACATACACATGTATGTATATATACATTGCTGACATAGTACCAGATAATGAATGCCTTGTACTGTAAGTCATACAATGATGAGGAAGGGTCACTCACCATCTTTACAGCTTGAGATCTTTAGGCTGACACATTATCTGTGTTAATAAAAAAAGTCACTATTCTATCAGGATGGTTGTTGGACTTGGTGATTTTGCACCTACTTTCTTAACTCTTTTTCTGCAGAACTAGTACCTTGGCATAATTGTTTTTCCTTTTACTTTTTTATCAGAGAGGTTTTTGCTATAGAGTGTATGCACTCACCAGACAGACAGAGACAGAGAAATCACCTCCTGGGGAGAATTATCACACAGCAATCCTTTCTCTTCCATTCTCCACTCAGAATCTGGCGTGAGTTTTAAGCTACTAGGTCTGGGGCTCAAACTGCAGTAGACTACATGGGAGTCTAGTGATGTAACCATTATACCATCTGCTGGTCCCATGCATAATTGTTTTTCATTTAATCAGACACTATTAGTTCTTGGATGTGGACTGCATGTTTCTCTGAGGGAACAGCAAAAATCTAACCAGTCTGTGTCAATCTCAAAGCTACCCTTCCATTTGTGATTACCTATCTCAATCCAGGGATAGGACTATGTTGAGGACTCACCAACAGTATTTATTGTTTGTAGGTAAGTCTTTATGCAGCAACAGTAACCAGAAAATCTTTGAAAAGCTGGAGCTCATACTTTAGATCATGTAGATTTTCCTTTTTTGCCACTGTATTTACTTTGGACCTGCTACACAAAATTGCTAAAGTGGGAGGCTTACAAACATGGGCTGCCTAGTTACCATTGGTTATTTCACTTCTTTTCTGTAGGGTTTGTCTTCTTCTGTGTACTAGTGAGTAGTACACTATTTTCATACTCTGACCACTCTCACAGGTGATCAATCCATATGCCTTCAAATATCTCTGACCATCTAAACAACTAAGTCATTTCCCACTGCCATACTTATTCTTAACTGTACTACATCTCTTTTCTCACAAGGGAGATTACTGAGTGTACGACTTTAACTATCTTAGGGTCTTCCTTACTCAAGGAAAATAGCTGCTTATTTTTGGCTTATAGACCATAGTACAAAATGTATAGGTTGACTCATTTCTGAGTTCTCTAATTCTTCCATACTTTTTTATCAAAAGGATCCCACATTAGACTATAGCTGAGAAGTTAAAAAGAGAATGTTGAACATAGCAATGGTAGCTGACATAACCTAGGGGAATGGGTCATTTTATACAGCCTACAAATAGCCCTTATACATTCTTAAGCACAATGCAAGAGAACTCCATTCCATGTTACAATGAATTCCTTCCTGAGCTTGAAACTTGCTGGGCTTAACAGTAACCAGCTCCTGACTGCAGGATGGCTGCATGACCAGGTGATGTGCCATGTTTGGATACTCTATATTTCCCAAGGCTCCTGTAGGATGCTGACAAAGGAGCTGTTTTCAAATGTCATATAATTCTCTTTTGCTCTAGAAATATGGAGGGCTAAAACATGGCTTTTCTTTGGGGGCATGCCAGAAATTTGACATAGTACTTTTCTGCCTCAGATATCTCTAGTAGCATGAGTCTGCCAGATCACATAGCAAAAACTGCTGACCTACAAGTAAAATCGACTAGACCTGACACAGTCCCCTTTCTTACTGTGAGCTTAATGGAAAATTACTGGTCTTTGCACATCTACTAAATAGGTTGAAAAAAGATTCTCAAGAGTATAATACTCTAAATCTATATGGCAAGAAGACTTATCAATCATTAGGCATCTTTCTTGTGGTAAGGATTGCAAGACATGACGATTTGTCTTATAATTTGGAGATAATGTCCTAGAATGCCCCACATAGCTCAACCCCTAAAACACTTAACCTATACGGCAGGTCCTTTAGTCTTTGTGAGGGTTATCCCTATCATTAGCAGCAAGCATCTTAGTAAGACATTCAGATTACTTGCCATTTCTTTTTCATTGAGGTTCAGTGATGATGGCAGCATTACTAGAGTGGATCAGAGGTATGTTCACAGACATTACAGATTGTATAGTTGCTGTCATGCTGTTATGACATAGGGAAAAATGATAAACATAGTCCTGGGGAAAGACCATGAAGTTGTCTATAAAATGAGAATACAATTACATACAATTTTTCACACTAATGAGTATGGAAAAATGCCTTTACCTGGAAAATGCTATGTACCAGAGGCCAAAGTTGGGTTGCTTGGCTCTAGTAAAAATTCCATATCCAGCACAGCAGCACTGAGACTACTGTATGATTATGTTTGTGGTATTTCATTGTCATCTGTCATTATCCATATGGTTTTTGCTAGTGCCAGACTGGTGAGTGAAATGTATGTCTTAAGACTTTGTGGGCATAACTGATTTTTGTTATACTCCTGGAAGAATAAACTTATTTTATTTATATTTTGGTGAGGATGATCAGTTAGTTTTAAAACACTTCACCCTTTCAGCTACCAATATATTTTACTCTGCAGGTGAGCAAACAAATTTGAGTGATTTTCCAATCATGCATGCATTTCAATTAGATATATTTTTTTATAAAGAAAAGAGGTTTTTGCCTTAGAGCACATGCATTTACCAGGTAAAGAGGGACAGAGACAGTAAGAGGGAAGATGAGAATCTGCCTAGGGAGAATGACCATGCCACAGTCCCTTCTTTTCCATTCTCATCTTAGAATTTTGGGCATGCACACACACACGCTTGGCATGATTTTTAAGACACCTGGTCTGGGACTTGAACCACAGTCGGCCATGTGGGAGTCCAGTGACGTAATCACTATGCCATCTGCTGACCCTCTTCAATTAGATATTCTGAAAATTACTACCAGTTAGGTCCATGGATCTAGTGCACCTACTGTGAGATGGACCTGTATCAAGATACCTTTTACAACCTGATTCCTGTATAACCTTAATCTATTAGTAGAAGAAAAGCACTTAGGATTTCTTGGTAATAGTATCAAGTCTACCTGTACTCAAGGGTTCTCAAAAAAATCTGCAGTTTCTCATCTTCACTGTATGATTACCTGAGAATATAATTTTGAGTCAACCTGGAGCAAAGGTCTTGTATCTCTACTCATTCAGAGAAGCAATAGAATAAGTACTGTATGCATTTATTAAGGTGTTTAAAGTATGTTTCCTCATGAGAACTCACCTTTTCTTGGAGTAATTCTCTAGTTCAATCAATAAGTTCTAAAACTGAGCAAGGAATTTTGATAACCATTGTAGCACCTGACCACTCCCTTCTCACTCATTTCTGGCTTCTTGGGATTATACATAGCAGTAATATTATTGGCTATCTGTCTTACTCCTAGAAACACCACATTACATAAGCCATCTCCATAAATTCTGGCAGGTCCTAAGCCCCACCTGTCATCCTGAACCTGTTGTATATTATGATGATTGTGCCCACCTTATTCATTTTTCTTGATACTGGCATCTAGTCTTTACCAATTTCCTCTCATACCACTTGCTACAAGGGAGAATAATTCTGTAACAGCTAGCTTCAGTCTTGCTCTACCAAACTGTAACACCACAAACTTGGTCAAAAAGACTTATGCTTCCCTTACTACTGTGTGTTTTTCCCCTTAAGTAACAAATACCTAATATTCTTTTAGTTGTTAATTAACATAATTTTATAACAGGATATTTTAATCTCCAGTAAGTGGAAATTTTTTTATTATTATTAAAATAATAGCAACATTATGTCACACTTTCTTCAAACTTCCAAGAGTCACTCTAATAACATATTAGAATATATCCTGGGATCCTTGTGCTAAGATTAAACTGTGTACTATTACAGAGTGACTCTATATTAAGCGACTATCTTTGAACTTTATATTATTTCCCTCAAGCAAGGGAAGTTTTTATATTTCACCTAGGGATGATAAACATTCAAATAATTAAGTTGTTCAATCTATTCACGTATCTGCCTATTATTATACAAATTTATGTAAAACTAAATTAGTATTTATGCTTTTATTAATATCCTAAATGTGTCATTTTCTGTCTTCAAATGCCAGAGATGTCATATGAGACAGAGTGTTGCTTTCGTCCTGTGTCCCATGCTACTTTAATACAAGTGAAAGTCTTAGCGGCTATACTGCCATGGTAAGCCATGAGTAATGACTGGTGCATCAGCCAGTAAAGTCCAACAACAGAAGCCCATTCATACAGTTCAGGCTGAAGGACCCATTTAGTTCCTCTTTTTATCCAAGACTCTTAGAATCTACTTCTGCCCTACTCTTTCATTCCTGCCTGTACAGGTTATTTGCAGCTCCTTTGGTAAATAGTCCCTTTATTTTCATAGAAAATTTAGAACTATTCTAGTTGGGCAAATTTATTTAGAGCCTTTATATTGATGCAGTGGATAGGATGGGAGGGTACCATGTCTTAGTTTAGGAGCCTAAGAAACAGAGATGGAGAAAATGATACAAATGCATGTACATTATGGAACATGCTTTGGAAAAACTCTCCAACAGAAGGCAGAGTTAAATATGCTCACACAACTAGATAAGAAGAGGAGATATAGCATATTTTGGATAATGGTAACATTGTTATCCCTCATGCTCAGTCTTTCTCTGGCAGTCTACTGCCAAGAGCAGATTAAAGGTGGTGGGGTTCTAGGGAAGCTAGAATTTGTTAATAAAATGATGTTTTTTTTTTTTTTTTTTTTTTTTTTTTTTTTTTTTTTTTTTTCAATATCAACCTTCCAATGTGGCTATTAGATTGGTAGCAGTCTCAGGTCTGTGGAAAAAAGACACTGCAACATACACACCTTACTACACAGCATATTCAAGGTGGTTCAAGCAACTTGGTCAGAACCAGCAAGTAGAGGAGAATTAGGTATCTCAATGGGCTGACTCAGAACTAGACATGAATCAAAAGGCTTTTTCGCTAAATGTTTCAGGAAAAGAAGAATCCTTGAAAGTCTAGGATTTATTGTATCTAAGGTACTGAGTTTGGGCTGTGAGGTGATGCTGATGATAGGCAGGAGATAAAGACAAATTATAATTTCTTTTTTGAAATCCATTATCAGCAGATACTAACATCACTTCTGAGGGTCCCTGTTTCATTCTGGGGGTCTAGTCCTCCACTTTAGTAAAATTTTAACGCCCTGGGCTGTATAATCTGATAGTTGTCACAGAAACTATTGATTCTAGCAAAGAATATCTAAAAATCCTCAATTTAATTTCGTCATTGCAACAGAAAGAAGAAAAAGAATAAAATAGAAAACGTTTAGTGCCATTTGCTCCTTTATACAACTACTACAATATAAAATCTACCTTTTAAGTAAGTGCTAATGGGTGAAATATCTGAGCACTAACTTAAAGAAATGTACTTTTAGGTGAATGAAAATGAAATGAAATCTTTATGAGCACATGTCACATTCTTCTGCCTGACTCTATGTCACTTTTCTTCCTTTTCCATTATATTTTGACTGCGACACACTCTTCCTCTCCCTAAAGGCATAGAATCAGCCTGACCTATTTTATTTAATTGTCATTTGGATTTGAGAGGATTTTCTAACTTGAAAATATTCTAACTAAGGCTATTTTAGTAAAATGTTACTTTGAAAATTAAACAATTGAGGTGAACTAGTTATATAATGAGTTCCATTAAACAAATCCTAATAAAAAATGCGAAAATACAAAAGGATTTTCATCATTTATCACTATCTAAATAGTTTCAACAAAGCTAATTAGAAACCTTTCTTATTTTCACAGTAGGTAATAGTCTCAATCAAGAATCTAATAACTCTTAAAATTATTAAAATATTAATGTGTTTTTATACCACGTATCAATTTTCAGGTTGATTTAGCTACAAAAAGTGTATGATTTTAAAGTAAAAATACTAATTGTTCATCAAATGAATCATAGAGGCATCTGCACAATTTTTTAAGAGTAAATTGCATTTAAATATGTATTATAGTAGTAATTAGAATTCTGACTTCTAGATGATGCAAAATTAGATACTTTTTACTTTTTCTGTGGGTGTATTATCTCTTATTGCTCGTGATACTTTTTCTCTGTCATTGCGGAACTGAACATAATACCAAGTGAGTACTTGAGAGACAGAAAATCTACACGCACTTGCTCCCTAAGTGGGTCTTTGGTGTGGTTTCCACTGCTTCTGTTTCTAACTTCAGATAATCCCACCTATGATGTTATGAAGATGGCACTGGCTTCCAAACGATCTTTTCTAATATTAAGGGCATTTTTAATTTTGAGAATGTTCTTTCTTTTACTGAACTGAATTTATTCCATATACTGCAGCTGTTTTTCCTGCTCTGTTTCTTTTGTTGTACTTTCACATATTCATTTAAAATTGTGTATCAAGGATAAACTCAACGATAAATTCTGTAGGAAGAACAACTCCAAGTAATGGCATGGAGCATTGCTATGTGACATCTTTTCAATCATTCGAGGTCATTTGAATATTTTCAGATGAAAGTTGCAAATGCAGGTAATTTTCTGTTTACTTTACCTCTGAGTATCTTTGTAATCCATATTTTTATTTTTATCTTCACCACTATTCTTAGTCAAACCTTTCTAGTTGTTCTTGCATAGACCCAATGTTTATCTTGATGATCCATCCAATAAGGATGGTCATCTCTAAAATATATTAAAAAAATGATTCATTTTTGTCTGGTTAACATTTATTGGTTTATTGCAATACAGGATAATTCATAACTTCATCAAACATCGTATAAAAATACTGCTTGATGTGACTCTGATATACATTTCAAAATCAGTTATCAATACTCTTTCTGGTGTGCATACAGATATTCATTCAGATAAAAGAGTCCAAGCTCTTCTTGTCTCCAGAACTTTCCTCATGTACTCCCTCTTTCTGGATTTCTGTTTGGCCTACTCTTACCTAGGAAGACTATCCAATCTTCTTTAGGCATTATCTGACAAGAAACAGACTCTAACCATTCCATGGCAGAAATTACTAGCCATTTATCAAAATCCATTCACTTTCGTCTGGATTATATTTTTCAAATACATAACTGAGAGGAATATGGGCAGAAGGAAATATATGCCACTTTGGGAATAGAGTTTTAAGAAATAGTGTACTGCTTCAAGGTTTTCTCCCACAGGAATCTGAATTGAACGAAGAAGAGCCACACCCTAACAAGAATCTCTTCAATAGACTACTAAACAAAGGTAGTGCCAACATTTTTTAAGGGTCATGTTGTGTTGTCCATTTTTATTTTTTTGTTGTATTTCAGATCCATGTAATTGATATTATCATCACCAGGCACCTTTAAAGATAGAAAAGCAAAATAGGTAGAGTTACTACACTTACGTTTATATTTTAATATCTGTTTATTATATCTGCAGGTAAAAAGGAATAGTTAGGTAGGTAAGAATGCTGATCAGGGAGAAAACATTACAAAAAATATAATAAATGGCAATGTGAGGAATTATAAAGCTCAGTCATTCCAAAGGTAACTTCATGAGCTAACAAAATTGTGAGAACAGACTTTCTAGAACACTGAAATCTATTCAAAAATCTTCCAAAAAGTAGAGGAACACTTGATAAAGAAAGACGTTGTTGCTTTCTAGTAAGAAAGAGTGTGCTGTTAAGTTTCAAATGGATTAACAACCTCCATATAAGGTACATGAGACAGGCTACAGCTGTGTGGGGAGGATGGCAGCAGAATCCTGGTCAGGTAGCCAATAGCAGAGGAAGCAGCTCCTGTTCTCAAAGACCTGTTCATCATCATCATCTTCTTCACCTTCATCCTCAATCCCTTCTTCACTAACATCTTCCAATCCTCTTCTTTCTTTTTATTCTCCTCCTCCTCCTTCTTCTCCTTCTTTGTCATTCAAATTGGGAACCATGTAGAACTGTGATAGATTTGGCCAAATGTAATCTTTGATGCATTCTCCTAAGTCATCTGCTTCTTCATTGGAACAGTCAGTGAATCAAGCAGAGAAGCTCTGGTTCCTCATGTTGCCTCTTCCTTCTGGCTTTATTTTACAATTTACTTGAACATTTTGTGAAATGCTTTCCTGATTTCCATTTATTTTCAGTGGACTTTGAAGACGGATCACCTCATTCAGATGAAATTCTTTGGAGAAAACTTTATTTTCCAAGTAAGGATTTTCATCAAAATAAAAATCTATTCTGTAACCTGGTTTTAATATCTTTAAATTTAAGATGATATTTTTAAAAATAAAATTCTTTCCTAATGAACACTAGAGCTCTGACACTCAAAGGGAGAGTCAGCAGACTCTGTAGGATCTTATTTGGAACTGTTCTTCTCTATTGTAGTTTTGGTTCCTTTTGTTTCATTGGGAAGGAAAGATGATGCTCAGTTTTAAATGTTAGCAATGTACAAATTGCTTTGCTACAATAAAACTGAATGTGAAAAACAAAACAAAACAAAAATCTGTGGTTGTGGCCTTAGTTTGTCTAATGCCTCCCTGGGAAACTAATGCAAAGACTTGCAGTCTTCCAATTGCTGGGCAGCTTTGTGGGTAGTATTTGCTGAAAACATTAAAAATACAGCGGCCTAGGGCAAAGATCATCATTTCTTCTTCTCAAAATTATTTTGTCTTTTCATGTTCTTGTTTTTATTGTGGTTGCTTTAGTTTTGTACATTCTTTTAACCAATGTGTTGATTTTTACCAAAAAAAAAATACAAAGGGTATTTTGGGGGAGATTATATTAAAACTCTACATTAATTCAGGAAAAGCTGACAATGTCATATCCTTGCATAAAGATAATGTTGTATAGCACCATTTATTTGTGTTTTCTTTCATTTTATTGTTTTATTAGAGGTTTTAGCATGCAGATCTTGAACATAATATGTTAAATTTGTACGTGTATTGTCCATATATAGGCAGGTTTTTCAATTCTACCATTTAGAACAATCTCAACAGCTGAATTTTAATTGTTATATAGAATTAGAATGTATTTTTTGCATATTTATCTTATATCTTACAGCATTCTTAAATTCACTTAGAAGTTCTTGTAGGTAATTGAGAAAAATCTTTGAGATTTTCCATATGTTAAAATTGAAGTCACCTGTTTTAAATGTCCGTATCTCCCTTGAGTTCTGTCAGTGTTTGTTCCATGTACTCTGTAGGGCTGTGCTCAGTGTAAACACATGATCAATTACTATAATGTGTTCATTTTTTTAAGTGTCCATTTTTAGAACTCTGTACCATTTTTCAGTGCCTATTTATTCCTGGTTATAATCCTTGCTCTGAAGTCCACTCTTTGATATTAATGATTCATCCACTTTTTCTCTTCTACCTTCTTCCTCTCCTTCTGCTATTATACTGTTTGAATTTATCTGTGTTTTTTTAAATATATTATTTATATTTCACTAATTTTAGAAAAAAAATCAACCATGATCTCTTGAAATATTTAAGTATATTTTATCTTCTTTGTCAAAAATATATATGATGCCATTTCATATATATGATACCATTGAATTAAAAGAAGAATAAAAAGTAGGAATAGAATGAAAACACATAAATTGTCCAAATGGTTAACCTAGGCAGTAGTAGACCTATATTTTGGATTAACATCTATAGTTAATATAGATGTATCACTAGTCTCAAAGTTATGTAGAGTCCTTATGATGAAAGTGTGGTCTGCTTTGCTGCAGTTTTCCCTAAAGGTTTGTATTTTACACTCAAGGACTTTTCTCCACATCTTCTAAGAGTCTTTTTTTTTAAATCATTGTTCTATTGTTTCTTCCCCTAGGCATAGATGATTGTGGCTTTTACTCAGTGAATGTTGGAGAAAATACAGGACTCATTTCCAAGACCAAAAAATATGAAGTATAGGAAAAGCTAAGGATGTACGGACAGTTGGGAATATCCTTGCCATCAGCTGGTGAGCTGAAGTACATTATACATACACATTATAAATGGCCACACCTTCAGGACAGAAATACTGGGTTCTCAGAAAAGTCGCGATGCATTTTTACATAGGAAAAATTTTCCAATATTTCTATTGTTCCTCCGCAGTATTTAAATTGTGCCTTGTTGTCCATAGGGCTTTGTTTTCCACTTTTATTTCAGGCCTTTCTTTCTTTTACTTTTTTTTTTTTTTGCTTCCTCTTTTTCTTTTCCTTTTTTTAAAATCATAAATGCACTCAACTTCTATTTGTCAAGTGCATCTCAAAAGAACTGGAAAAAAATTAAAAAACCCAAAACTATATGGGACTTATAAACTCAGTCTATCAAGATAGGATACTGGCTAACTAATTGAAAATTGTACGATTGTTTAGTATAAAAATCTTGCAGAAAACTTAAGTGTTTATTAATGACTTCACTAATGATAAGGCTATATAATAAACCCAAAAGAAATCTATCTGAAAAGTAAAAACTTAAATAAATTTTGATTTTTCCTATATTAACTTATTTAATGTAATTTCCTTAGAGGGTTGTAGACTACATTTTAAACATCAGTTAATTTTTAACACAAACCATCTTGTTACTAGTTTTATAATTTTATGCTGACATATGGATAGATAATGAATAAACTACAAAAATATTATGATAACATCAATTCTGAAATTCTAGAACTCTACATAACATGAAATATCTTAGTTATTATCACTGAATTTTAAAAGAATTTTTGAGTACTATTTTAAAATTTTAAACCTTGAGCTGAATTTTTTCTTAAATATATAAGTTCTGAAAATATATGACATCAAGTCTGATAATGAATTTTCTTTTCTTTTCTTTTTTTTTTTTTTTTGGTTTTGTAAACATTCCCACAATTCATCCCTAATGACAATGCCATGTAAGGTGGGCAAAAGGGCATAAAGAGGCTCTCTCTGAAGGAGTGATGTTGGTGAGGAGGGGCCGCAGCCCAATGTGAGCAGAGTGCAATTAGAAATTACTCAAGAAGGGTATGTCTATCACAGATATATTTTCTCATATTGAAATCATCTCATTTCTCCCCTAAGTTCCTTCCTCTAGATCTAGTTCTTAAATCACTCATATTCTACATAGCCCTTTATTTTGTTTTGTTTTGTTTGTTTAAATTTCGTTCCATTGGGGTAAGATCGTGCTTCAGTAAATGATCTCAATTTGTGGACTAGAAAAACCAATGTTGTCATCAATGATCAAAGTTGATCAAGTTTAAGATACAGTGCTCTAAAATTATAGGTGACTAATCACGGATTTCGCAGAGGCTTTCTTTGTTTCTTTTCCAAGGAGATGACTTTTCATACATTTCCTTTTTCCATATATGGCTTTGAATTTTAAAGGATCAATGGCATAGCTCACAGCAACGCTGAGGACACAGCAATGCTCATGCTTGCTTCTCACACCAGAACCAAGCCAAGTCTATGGAACATCGTCATGTGTTTGGCTATTTCTACCTAATGTCACTACAATTTTTTTTAACTTCATTTTCTGCCATTGGTAGATATGTTTAATATCCTACGCTAATGATTTCTTTCCTTCAAAGTTATTTCTTATAGTTCCTCCAAATAGGAATTTTGTACTACAGAGTGCAGAAAATACAAACTGTGTGACTTAATTTACTGAGAGTTTCTCGGCAGTAAATTATATTTTTTCCTTAGGTTTCTCCTCAACCTCATTCATTTCTTTCCTAAATGTCTCAAAAATACTTCCCTCCACTAATGGAGGGGATAATGGCAGTTCCATCTCCTGGTTGAAGCAGGAGTTGCTAATCTTGTTCGACTTACTCTACATGGACAGCAAATATCACATGTTTCTAACATCAGCCAATCCAGCAAGGAGACGTTTTCTCTCTTTCCACAGCTACAATGCTTTTATTTATTGTGGCACAAAAACAGTCTCTGAATGAACCAGTTATGTCAGCACTTTTTGCAAAATACAGTACTTCAATCCGGCATCACAGCACCATGCCTCCGGGGCCTCCTGACCGAATTACAACCCACAGAGGCACAGGATTTTCTTTTTAAGGAAGAAGAGATTTGTTAAGATTATATATACATTTTTTTTCTTTTTTTCCCCCTCTCTCCTTATGGCTACTGCTACCATCTAAATCCATGCTACTTAAGTGATTTTATTCAGTTGTCTACCACCTCTCAAATTTTCTTGTGTGTACTTTATAAAATTTCATGAGGAAGAGTGCGAGTGTGGCTACAAAATATCCAATACCAACAGCTCTCAAGCTAAGCCACTTCCATACTTAGCAATGAATTAGAAATTGTGACTGAAGATTTTTATTTTTTTTAAGAGAGATTTTCGCTGTAATGCATGTGTGCAAACCGGGAAGACAGAGAGACAGAAAGCAAGAAATCACCCCATAGGGTAGATGGGCATGCTGCAATCCCTTCTCTTCCATTCTCCTCTTGGGATTTTGGGCATGCACACACATGCACTCGACATCGGTTTTAAGCTGCCGGGTCTGGGACTCAAACTGTAGTCAACTCTTGGAGTCCAGCAACATAACCATTATGCCATGAAGGTCCCACAAATAAAGAATATTTTTATTCACATTCACCCCTGGCAGTCTTGTCTTCCTTTCCCTATTATTGAGCAAGTCCTTGGGCTCACTCTGTCCTTGGCATTCATCAATCTTACTTCAGCTTTTAGGTCATTGCATTGCTCTGTAACCCCAGACCTTTGATTTGGCTTAGGAAATTCTTACCTTTTTATTATGAGGATTTTTCTGTTTTGCTCTAACAGATACTACTCCAGTTTTCTACTTCTTAGGCAAAATAAAGACTCCTAGTTTGCATTTTAAATATGTTTATTATAATACAATCCTTTTGATACTTCTGTGGGGTCCTTCTTTACAAATCATGTGATTTATACCTCATCTCTACCAAATTGTCAATTGGTCAAAGAATCTTTTACAACTTCTCTCCTAATAGTATACTCTTCTTACAGAGATAATCTATCAATCCAAAATATAAATAACTAAGTCCTTGATTTTTGTTCTCCTGCCTACCATCTTTAATCATTCTTATCTTCCCTGTTTTTTTGCTTTAGCATTCTAATTCTATAAATTTCACAGACATGTGGATTACAGAACCAACAATATAGTCTTCTTGAACTAGAATAATTGTGTACATTTTAAATCCCCCTAATAAGGCATGAGGGAGGTTGTGTTGATCCTTTCAAATCTAGACATATTGGTATGGAGTCTTCTGACAGCTCGTGCTATTGATTCTGCCACTGTAGCTTAAAAAATCCTATAGCGTTTCATTCATCAAGACTCCTGAGAAAGGCTTTCCAGTTGGTTCACAATCAGCCTCCATCTCTTCCCCCCTCATATTTGTTCTGTTCTATTTTTATGTTCATCGATAATTCTCCAGAGAATAGTAAATTTCTTGTGTGTCTATGCATACATTAACAGATATTGGGTTGTCAGAAAAGTCATGACACATTTTTGTGTAGAAAAATATAGAAAAAATACGTTGTGACTTTTCTGAGAATCAATATGTGATGTACTGGTGTGTATGTGTGTGCGTGTACGCATACATATATTTTTTCTACCACTAATCCTTCTCCTCTCCTTATAAAATTTGTAATAGGAAGATTAGATTGTTTGATATTATCTAACGGGTTGCCTGAATTTGTTTATTAATTCCCACTATCTTTTATTCTTTTTGTTCTTCACGTCTGGTAACTTTCATTGTTCTACCTTTGAGGTCATTGGTCATTTTAGCTTTCTCTTGCCTCTTTTTTAGTCCATTGAATTTATCTAGTTAATTTTTTATTTTAGGTATTGTGCTCTTTAAGTCTACAATTCCCATTTGATTTTTTTCTTATCAGATCTGTATCTGCTGAGATCTCCTATTTTTCTTTTAACAGGGAGCATATAGTGTTGAGACTTCAGTTAGGGTAACTTCTAGAGTCGGTTTAACATCTGCATGTACCAGACATAATATCTGGTTATTTTGTTAGGTTTGTTTTCTTTTCTTTTAACAATGCTTACCATTACCTCTTTTTACATGCATAAAGTCATGTTATATTGAGTCTTCAAAATTACGAATATTAACTTATGGAATGTAGGATTATATTATTTTTCTTGGTTGAAAGTTTTTGGCTTTTTTTTTCAGTTTTTTTAGCATTCATCTTAATTGGATATGGATCAAAAACTTTTTCTTAGCCCCATCTACTTTCTCATTTTATATATGTATATAATTTTTCTCTCTCTCTCTCTCTCTCTCTCTCTCTTTCTCTCTCTACATATGTGTGTGTGTTTATGTGTGTATCAATTTGTCAATAAAATCGTGACATATTTTTCTATGAAAAATTTATCATGACTTTCCTGACAACCCAACATCATCTCTCTCTCTGAAATTTTACACACACACACACACACACACACACACACACACATATATTTTTTTCCCCAGCTGAGTGTTTTTAATCTGTTTCACACTTGCATAGTTCAGAAACTAGTGATACAACAGAATTTGGAAATCTGGTTTTTGTCACTTCTTAACATTTTTCTCTCTCTGTGCAACAACCACTGACTCCTCACTCAGATAAATTAGGAATTTATTTAAAAATCATCTAGTCATAGCATATGTAAAGCCCTATGTAGAAAAGCAATCTGGATTGGGCCAGTAGGTGGTGTAGTGAGTGCTTAAAGTGTTGTACTCCCACATGGCCAACTGTGATTAAAATCCTCAACCTGGAGAATTGAAAATCACACCAGACACATGTGCATGTCCAAAATCTCAGGAAGAGAATGGAGGAGAAGGGATTGAGTTATGGCTGTCACACCTGGAATGTGTGCGTGGGGTGATTCCTTACTTTCTCTCTCTATGTCTTTCTCTGTTGAACACATATACTCTATGGGAAAAAAAAAAAGAAAGAAAGAAAAAAAATCTTGACATGTTTACCACAAAGATCAACTCTATAGTCACACCTGACTCCACTTGCCACCTCCAATAAGACTACTTCAAAGTTTTACAGTGAAGTGACAGTGGTGACTATGTTAAGAGAATGTAACTTCTCACTACGTGTTGCTATGCAATTGGTGCTGTTGAAAAAACAGCTGCTGAATTATATTTTGCTAAGAATATATGCATGGGGACCCGCAGTTAGTGTAATGGATATGTTCTGAACTCTCATGTAGTGGACCACGGTTCCAGTCCCGGACCCGGTGGCTTAAATGCACGCCGGACATGTGTGCATACACGCCCAAGATCCCGACGAGAATGGAGGAGAAGGGATTGCTGTGTGGCTATCCCCTCTGGGGGTTGTTTTCTCGCTTTCTCTCTGTTTCTCTGTCTCTCTCTGTCTTTCTGGTGAGCGCACGCAACCTGTAGGAAAAAAAAAATAGAATATATGCGTGAATGCCAATCTAAGTTTTGTTTTGTTTTGTTTTCATGGTAAAAGGTGTTAAGCAGGCACATTTAAAAATTTGTTTTTGGCCCAGCCACTGTGGCATAAGCAGTAAGACGACTCTGCATGAGATGGTGAGATAGGAGTCAGACCCCATATACATGTAAATAGTGTAAGGACTCCACAAGGAAGTCACTATATTTTTCTTTCTAATGAAGTCTCTGCAGTTTTCCTCTGTGATCTGCTTAATGGGAAAGATACATTTCTTTTACATGTCTCTAAAATTTATGACTCCTTGCTAAGAAGGCAGAAGACCAGGTAAAACCAAGATGGAGTCACAGTGGCTAAATTTTCACAGCCAAAAAACCCCCGGCTGCATTTGGATTCAAAGCAACAGTAGCAAAGGGCAACAGTTTCTACTTAGTAACTTTATTCTGACAAGAAGTATGAAAAGCTATGGTCTGTTGACACCAGAAAGAATAGTGTAATAAATCACTCAGACTACCATGTAACTATTTTCTAAAGCCCACTTCCTTATTAGAGAACCAGTCCATTACACCCACTTCCTCTCCTAGATAAAAACCTCTTGCCTCCAGCTCCTCTTCAGCAACTCATTCCAGCCCCTTCCATTGCATTTGAATCTTTTCTTCCTTTCCTAAAAACTCCACTTTGCTGTCCCTTCTCTATGTCCATGTCTCTAATTCTTAGTGTGCATTGACAAGAACCAGCACAGGGATTGGATCTGATCACCCAGGACTCCTGTGTCAGGGGGGCCACGTGGGAGGTCCAGGTTTGCATCTCAAAGCAACCTGAAAAGGCTTGGCACAGTAATGTGTACTTATAATCTTAGCTAAAAACTGAGAAATGTTGGCAGATGTTGACAGAGCATAAAGGTGAGATGCTGTCAAAAACCTCTTTCTCTCTCCTCTTCCTAGACTTGCTCATGTATGCATATTTATTCTTTCTGGAAAAAAAAGAACACAACAAAGCAACAACAACAAACTCTTATTAGGATACATTTGTAAGACAAGATAATCCCAAAATGAATGTGCTATTATTATTATTTATCTACAACCATCTGTTTATCAACATAAATACTTTGAATTTTATGTTTCAATATTTGCAGCAAATATATAGGATACAGGAATTAAACTGTGAGCCAAGTGAAAATCTGGACCTTTTGGTAAATCCTCCCAAGTTAGTTTTTAATTTTAATTTTTTTTTCCCTCTAAATAGTAATTAGGATATATCAGGCAGTTATAGCTTTTGACCTATGGAGAAATTATACTGCAAAAAGCAGTCTGACATTTTGATAGATGTGAAAACAAGTACAAAGATAGACTGTTACAGTCTGCAAGTCCCTGACTCCCATTGTCATTGTACTTGGCTCTGCTCTGGAGTTTCCCTGCTTCACTAATCTAAGCCATTCAGTTTCCCTCTTCTTTTGGTTTTGTCAGAGTACATTCATTTTAACTCTCCATTTGAAACAGAACTATCTTGCCTTCCTGGGAGAAGGGTCATAACAAGAGTTAAAAAACTTGAAGCAGATTCAACATAACGCGTTTGAGACACCAAAGATGAAAGTGGGTTTCCCCCACTTTCTGTTTTGTTTTCACAAAACAGAAAGGGATGAATGGAGCATTTGTAAAGCACTTCAGGGTTGTTTTCAGGATGAAAAAAAGAAATAGAGTTTCTACTTTAATTAAGAAGGAATTAGAGCCTTTGTTCTTATTTTCTCTAATATTATGAGGTCACTTGAAATGAAAATATGTACTTAATAAAATTTGAATTTTAGATACTAGAAAACATGACAAATATTGGAATAAACTAAGGACTGTCCACTAATTATTACATCTATTGATCATAATAGTTAAAAACACCTCCACTAGACACAGCTTCCAAAAGTTTGAAATGCTATTTTGTACAATATAAGGCAATGGTAAAAATGTATTGACGGTATGGAAGAGTAACAGTCAAAGAAAAGCATGTGGATCTAAATAATGTGTTAAGATGTCAGACATCTTGAAGTCTGGAGTAACCAATTTCCGTTCTACTACACCATGATTATGTGAGTTTTAGAAGTTCTTGGATTATAATTTCTCAAAGTCATTCTGAAAAAAAAAAAAAATCCAGAGAAAGCAGGATGAAAATGAAACAACCATATTCAAGATTGTTTGATTATATAGATATCTATCAAAGAATTTGAAAATGAAGTATTCATAAAAAAATTTTAAAATGTATTTAAAAAAGTTAATTTCTAATTAAATAAAAGTAAGCCTATTGTGACTAATTGTTACAAATATTTTTTTAATGAGAGAGAGATGTAGAGAGACAGAGAGAAGTATTTTTTTTTCTTTATTTTTGAGAGGATTTTTTTTTTTTTTTTTTTTTTTTTTTTTTTTTTTTTTTTGCTATAGGGCGCGTGAGCTCGTCAGACAGACAGAGAGAGACAGAGAGATAGAAAGCGAGAAATCACCCCCCAGGGGGGATGGCCACGCCGCAATCCCTTCTCCTCCATTCTCCTCTCGGGACCTTGGGCATGCACGCACACGCACCCGGAGTGAGTTTAAGCCACCGGGTCCAGGACTTGAACCGCCGTCGACTACATGGGAGTCCAGCGACGCTAACTACTGGTCCCACAGAGAAAAGTATTTTTGACAGAGTCTTACCATGTTGCTATCCTCCTTCAGCCCCCCTATTAGCTTGGATCACAGGCATGTGCAACCACGCTGGTGTGTTCACGTTGGCCCAGAAATGGAACATAGGCCTCCCATGGGACTTCCAGCACTTCAAGTGGTGAGACTGCTCCCTGAAACATCATGAGTGGGTCACAATATCTGTAAAATAAAATTAGCTTAGATAAAATGTTTCTGCTCAGAAAAGTCCATTCAAGAACAACAATAAAAATTGATTTTTGATATACTGACAGGTTTCCTATAGTAATCACTTATTATGCCAAGCAAGTTGATAATTTTAGTTTCCTCCTAATTAAGTTAGTTTCTTAAATGTTATCTTTACACAGTCTCTCCTTTAACATGTCCTTAAATTTGGGTTCATGGAAAGGTCACTGGTAACGATTATACATCTTCAAAGTGCCTTGGTGAGGAATTTTTCTCCAGCTACTCATCACCAGGGGAATTTTATATCTAGAAGGAAGGGAGCAGTAATTAAGAGCACAGAATCCTTCAGGGTTTATACCAGAGACTCACTCAGGCTTTGTGGAGATTATTGCAAATTCTTGCTGAAATTCCTAAACTCCTAATGCATTCATTACTCAGGTAGTGTTAAAGTATGGCAAAATTGTCTTTATACAAGTCTTGTAGGAAAATGTATTGTATCCTATTAGCATGTTCAAGAAGCGAACACAATTTTTGATATTGGTTAATTACACATTCTATGAAAAGTTTTGGCTAGTTCACAACTACATACATAAATGTTTGTGAAGTATATAGTGACATAATAAAACCTAAATATGCATAATAATATTGATTTATAAATATTAAAAGATAATGGGACCAGCAGTTGGTGTAATGGCTATGTTGCTGGACTCCCATGTAGTCAACTTCGGTTCGAGTCCCATACCTGGTGGCTTAAACTCACACCAGGTGTGTGCACATGTGTACCCAAGATTCCAAGAGGAGAATGGAGGAAAAGGGATTGCAGTGTGGCCATCCCCTCTGGGCGGGTGATTTCTCCCTTTCTGTCTCTCTGTCTCTATCTTTCTGGCACGCACACACACCCTATAGCAAAAACCTCTCCAAAAATAATTTAAAGGATAATAATAACCAAAAATTAATGTGATATTTAAAGAAATTTAAAGTAGAGAAGAAAAAAGTGACATTTTCAGATATTTAAATCATTTCCTCAACCATGATATTTAAACATGGAAATAAAAGACCACAAAAATAGGATAAATAGTTTCTTAGAAATATCAGATACACTTCCAATATATAAAATTTACCAATATATGGGATATTTGATACTATTATTTTATATGTACATACTGATTTCATTTGTGCTTAAGATCTACCTCCTTCCATAGAATGTAAGCAGCATGTGGTTTGGGAATTGTTTTTATGTTTTACGTAGTGTTGTATTACAACTCCTAGAATAGTTCTTGGATTGGATTGTATTCACAAAAAATATATATATATATTTTTTTTTTTTTTGCACTTGCCAGACAGAGAGAGACACATAGAGACAGAAAGCGAGAAATCACCCCCCAGGGGGGATGGTCACACCGCAATCCCTTCTCCTCCATTCTCCTCTCGGGATCTTGGGCACGCATGCACACGCGCCCGGCGTGAGTTTAAAGCCACCGGGTCCAGGACGTGAACCGCGGTCGACTACATGGGAGTCCAGCGACATAGCCATTACGCTAACTGCTGGTTCCCACAAAAAATATTTTTGATGCAGGCCTTGATGGTTAATTTTATGTATCAACTTAATTGGGGTGCAAGGTGCCCAGGTATTGGGTAAGCATTATTCTGGGTTTGTCTCCCTGGGCATTTTTGGATGTGATTAACATTTAAATTGGTAGACAGAGTTAAAGCAGTGCTCTCCCTTATGTGGGTGGTCTTCAGATGGAATAAAACAAGAAGAATGACCCTTTCTGAAGTAAGAAAATACTCTTCCTTTCTAACTATTAAAGCTGTAGCATTTGTCTTTTTTTTTTGCTTTTGAACTCAAACTGAAACATGGGCTCTTGAACGTCAACTGTGCCAGCTTTTAACCTGGAACTATACCATCAGCCTTCTTCAGTGTCTAGTTTGGCATCTATAGATCTTGGAACTTCTCAAGTGAGCCAATTATTTATAATAAATCTCTCTCTCTTTCAGTCTCAATCTCTCTATTTCTATTTATGCATCTACCAGAGAGAAACACCCAGGCATCTGTTTGGTTCTCATTCTCTGGTGAGAACCGATGACTATGTATACAGGTAAGTACCAAAATAAAAAGACTATTTCTAGAAAGACAAACAGTTTTGGATCTTTTGAAGACAAGTAGAACAGTCAGGTATATAATAGTGTATATATCTACAACTAAGTATCTTTTAATCTGTATGAAAGAGTGTGTACTTGTCAGAACAAGTATGTATGACTGTTCAAATAAAACACAAACATTCAAGCATTAATTTTGTTTAGATGACCTGCTTATTTTTCTTGTATCATTAGTTGGCTTTTAGAAATTATCTCTATGAAAAAACAAACAGTATAAATATTTATGAGGTCCTTCCTGTGCCATTATAGCATTCCATTTGTAAATATAATGATATTCAAAATAGCCTCATCTTTTCATTAATTTATATGCTATACTCAGTTTTTATAGGACTACAACTCAGTATGGTAAATCATTATGACTACAGTAAAAGTACAGATAAGGAAACTGAATCATTGAGCCATTAGTATATTATAAAAGGCAGATAATGCAAAATTAGCCAAAATTAATAGTTCAATAGCATTAGAAACATTCCCTTTTCACCTATTGGTTTTATTTATAATAATCCTTAATCTTAGGTAATTCTTAAAATATTTAGATATATTTGATCATTTTCTATTCGAATAAATATTATCTGCTTATAGAATCCTCATAACCACAAAAACAGGGATGATAGATACTTTAATCTCATTCTTAATATAGAAAACCAATAAATATGCAGAATCACAATAGCAGATTCAACACATTGTTTGAAAAATGTTAACACAAATGCAGCAGTCTAAGGGAGAACTTCAAAAAGTTCATGCTTAAGTATGTGTTATGAGAGGAATATGAATGGATTTCAAAAAAATTTTTTGCACCAAAATGAACTCATACTTTAATTCTATTTTTCATGTTTTAAGTCCCCTCTTTTATTACTTATTTAAAACTATATTAATAATGAAACTCAACTTTCATAGCATGTTGTAGAGATATGAATAAGAAATAGACGACTTTCATTAACATAGTTCTGTGAGGCTGTAATGAACACTCAATTATAACTGATTCATGGTTAACCTCTAGTAAATATTAGAAACAGTTGTCATTGCTTGTTGTAACTTTTCTCTTTACCATATTGCCTGTACCACTTCCACCAGACTTTGCTTCTAACCAGTGCACAGGAACATCTTCCCAGGTGTTAAATCCAATGTTCAATTTTCATTTCTCAACTTAATAGAGCCATTACCAAGTAACCCACTTAATTAGGACAACAAAATTTAGCCGTGCTGAGTCACTTTCTCTCCTTTAGACTCAAAGATATCATAATATGCAGCTTCCCCCTTGTGGTGAGCATAATAGTAGTTCCCCAAAGATGACCATGTTATAATTCTCAGAACCTACTAGCATGTTATGTTACATGGCAAAGAGGAATTATGAATGCCAAGAGAATTAAGTAGGCTAATAAGCAGATTTTAGAAGAGGGACACTGTCCTAGATTATCCAGATAGCCCCAGTATAATTGCAAGGGCGAGGCAAAAGAGTCAGAGTTGGAGTAATAACACATGTAATGCCTAACTGGCTCTTGGTAGCTTTACGTATAGATGGGTCCACGAACCATGGAATTTAAGAAGCCTCTCAAAGCTTAAAAAGGCAAGAAATAGATTCAGTCCTGGAGCTCCCAGAAAAAAATGCAATCTATCTGACACTTTGGTTTTATTTCATAAGACCTATTATAAAAGTTTATCACTAGAATTGTAAGATAATGAAGGAAGTTGTATTGTTTTAGTTAATAAATTGTGATAATTTATTATAACAGCAATAGAAAATGAATACAGTCTTTATTTAAATGGCCAGGCTTTCTTTTACTTTAAGAAAAAATTCTTCTTCAGACAAAGAAAGAAATAGAGAGAACAATAAGTTCCCCCATGGGGTCTCAAGCTATGATGCTATGATACTCCCCCAGTCCTCCCCAGTCAGCTAGGATAACAGGTGTATGTGACCCCCCCAGGAAACAAACCTCGATCTTCCATAGCTATCTAGCTCCATGGTCATTGCTGCACCACCATGACTAGTCATCAGTGATGAGTCTTTCTTGATTACTCTTGCTGATCTCTTGTTTCCTATTCTGTTAGTCAGATGTAAGTTTTTGGACCACTCCTTTACATAAATTTACTCTTTGTGTTAGTATCCAGTCATATGGCTTCAAATACTCTTAATACTCAGAAGACCACTCTTCAGGATGTTTGGCATGGTGGTAAGGCAGCTGGATCCCACATGGCAAACTGAGTAGTTTAAGTCCTATCCCACTGTTTTGAAAAGCATGCTGAGTACCTGTTCAAAATCCTGAGAATGGAGGAGAAGGGACCATGCTCCCTGGTGGGTGATTTCTCACTTTCCTTCTGTCTCTCTCTGGTAAGCCCATGCACTCTATAACAAATCTGCAAAAAAAAAAAAAAAAAAAAAAAAAAAAATTGAATCATACCCTCACAAAACAAGTATGTTGAAGTGCTAACCCTCAATAACTGTGAAACTGACCTTACTGGGAAACAAGGTCTTCGCAGAATATATGAATAAAGTTAATAAAGTTAAGTACAGTTATTGGAGTGGACCCTTATCCAATATAATTAGTGTCATAACTAAGGAAAATACTACATGAAGAAAGAGCTGCACAGGGAGAACACCTTGCGACTATGGAAGCAGATATTGAAATGATGTAGCTGCTAAACAAGAACAGCCAGGAAGGACGTCTACAACCAGAAACGATGATAAGGGAGGATCAACCTAGAGTTTCATAAGGAGCTTGACTCTGATGACAACTTCGTTTTAGACTTTCAGCCTCCAGAACTGTGAAATCGTTTTCTCTTAAGCCACCAAGTTTATTATACTTTTTCATGGTAGCCTTAAGAAACTGATACTAACAAATTCATACATCTAATACTAATTAATTCCCAGAAAAATCAGACTCCTCTATCTAAGTGCTTAGTAGCTATTTTGATTAGAAAATTGTACTGGAGAATTTTAATTTCTAGTATGACATAGCTAATGTCTTGTTCTAATGTCTCATGTGAATAGTGATGAAGAGTTGAGAACTGCATTTCCTGGCATCTACTTCAAATGGTGGTTCTGGATTAGTGTTAATAAGAAAAGTTCATAGAGCATTTGGATGATAAAAGAAAAGACACCTTCTGTTCACTGCTGGGAGAGGCAGCCAGATACATGGGCCAGCATGAGAGTCACAAGATACATGAGGCTGTTCTTTACCTGATTCATTGCTACAGAGTGAAAGAATTAATGGAAGCTTTCTTTGGAAGTCTTCTTGAGTCTTGAACACTTCCCAGTTAATGCGATGTATGAAAAGTCCCCAGTGAAACCTTGAGAACTATGGGCCTCATTGCTATGGCATCGGCTTGCCTGACCTGCCAGCTTTAATTTCCTTGACCTTCGTTAGTGATTGTCCTGACCATTGTACCCTCACCCCATGTCATTCAACTTTGGTAAATATCCAAATATTTATAATACATGAAATTCTAATTTTTATATCAAATTTCTGCTTTTGTTTGTTTCTGAATGAACCAAGCCAGTTCAGTAACACAGTAGGCATCTTTGCTTTACCATACCCAACACTAACTCTTGCCCTTTGTTCTTTTCTCCTAACCCCAAATCCACTCCTTCCTATATGTTCTCAGTCCAGTCAATAGAAACATGTATGCAATAAGATCCTCAATGCAATTACTACTTCTGATTATTGTCTTTTTTCACACATTCCACTCCCAATTCATTAGTTGATATTATTGAAAAATACCCCTTGATCTGACCATTTCTCACACTTTTGCTATCACTATCCTGGTCTAGTCAGTTATCTCAGTTCTGATTTTTCAGCTGATTTCCTTCTACTCTATTCCCCTGGAAGTTATTCTCAACACAGAAGTTAGAAGATGAAAATCGATTCAAATAATATAGACAATATGATTTCATTACAATTTTCAAAGTGAGATATACCTTTATACTTAGAATTATATTATTTTTGCTTACCTGCGTGAAATGGTGTTGTATAATGACTATGGGTATCCTCCAAATTTTGATTCCATTCCTGCCATCTAATTATGCCATATATTATATAAAATGTAGTTTTAGGAAAGTAACATAATCTCTGTTAAATACAATTGTTCTTTTGGAAGAAAAGCTAATAACATTGTCCTATTGAGTTGTTATACTTACCAGTCTCCCATGCAACATTTTCTTAAGAAGCATATAGCATATAAAGCATATATGCAAACACATTTTCAATCCCAGAAAAAAATGTCCCTTTTAATCTGGCAGATGGTGAACAAGTTTGAACAGTTATTTAGGATCATTAACTCGGAATGAGTTAAGAAGAATAAGCAAATCTTGCTTGTGAGAATCTTACCTATCTTCCTAATAAAACAATCAAAGCCAATTTCTTATAGGAAAGGTAAGGGTATGGACAGCACTAAGATATAACAAGAAAATATATTAAATTCAGAAAGAGAAAGTATCAGATGTGTTTTCTTTCATCTTTTCATCTTTTGCTTCTGTATTTCTTCTTTGAGGGGAAAAATAGAGGAACTTCTCCAATATTTACTTTCTGTATCTATAAGATACGATCTCTACATGTATAAGATATTTATCATTTTATTTCCTCTAACATCTCCTAAACAATGTATTATTATTAGTAGTATTATATTATTATTTATTTCTTTTTAGGGGTTTTTGCCATAGGGCACCTGTACTCACTGGAGAGAGATAGAGGTGGTTGGAGAGAAAGTGAGAAATCATCACCCAAAAGGGATGATCATGTCATAATCCCTTCCCCTCCATTCTCCTCTTGGGTTCCTGAGCACACATGCATATGCATCCAGTGTGAGTTTCAAACCACCAGATCCAGGACTCAAGCCACAGTCGGCCATGTAGGAGTTCAGCCAGCGATGCAACCTCTATGTCATTTACTGATCCCACATTATTATGATTTTTAAAATCAGTTCAAATAAAAAATAATGTTCAGAGACTTGAATGGGTGCTGTCTTTCCAAATACTGCCCTAAGTATTAAATAATATTGACGAGGTAGGAAAAGGCTGAATGTTGGTATAGGTTCTTATCTCTCTGAATGGCACCATCATCACCAGATATGAATATTTTTTCTCAGTATTCTCAATTGTAGGTGTAGGCAGGTTACGTGGATATATCAATAATTTTTCTTGGCAATCCAGTGGGTATTTTGGTACCTAAGAATACTATGTCACTCCAGAATCTTATTGACCCACAGGAAATTCACTGAGACTACCTCAGTTACTTAAGACACTATTCACACTGTACTTCCATTTAGATATCTTTATCTTCTTGAAATGATTTTCTTCTATTAGTTTTATGTTTTTTTTCTTTAGGTTTTTGCCATAGGGTGCATGTGTTTACCTGAGAGACAGAGAAAGGGAAAGTGAGAAATCATTCTCAAAGGGAATGGCCACACTGCAATACTTTCTCTTCCACTCTCCTCTCAGGATTTTGGGCCCATACATACATGACCCTGGCGTGATTTTAAGCTGCCATGTCTGGGTTTCAAACTGCTGTGGACCATGTGGGAGTTCAGTACCTTAACCACCACACCACCTGCTGACCCCTCTTCTATCAGGTTTTAATGAGAATACTTGTCTCAGCTATCTTCTACTCTCTCATGCTCCCTAAACTAATAGATGAAGTATTCAGATTTACTCAGAAATCTATGACCATAGATGTTATCTTTTTCCTGATTTCCTAGCTCTACCTCTAGCCCCAAAATGATCAGATTTGGAAAGTTTAGATGACATTTTACTCCTCAGGCAAATTTCATGTCTTGAGTTTCTTTCAACCTTACCAACTTGCCACAAACAAAATAAGAGTTCCTTATTTTTTAGCATCAATTGCCTGAGGCAAAAGAGACTTTATAACATAGTTATCTGAATGCAGTAATCAGCAAGACACAAAAATGGCAGATAACATTTGAAAAGATCATCCTAATAGACTTTGCATCACACTGAATCTTTCAATTTGACTTTTGCATTATTAAAATATGGCTTTCATATTGTGCTGACAAATAACCCAGTTTTTAAGTTTCTAAAGGCTTTTTAGATATGGAATTGAATTCTCTGGGTTTTATGATTAAGCCCAGATACTTTAGAATGAATAGTTCAGTTTATTGGCCATATTTGATAAGACACCATTTATTACTTAGTGTTTAAGGTCTTCATTAAATATTTGAAAACTTTAAAAAGTTAATAACATTATTACTATAATTAATATTTTCTAATCAAGATATATTTTTGTGACTTCCTGATTCAAAAGTGCATTAGTACAATGTACTTTTTTTCATGGTAACTTTTTTTCAGAAAGGGACCTAAATTATAGGTCAAAAACTTATTGGATAAAAACCCTGGTATTTAAGCTTTATTGTGTTTCCAATTTGTGTTTCAAAACACAATAAATCAAATTCCAAAAAGTACCTTCTAAACATTGTTTTGTAGGTGAGAATTTAGAATATTTTATGTTTTTGTCACCATATACCTTGAGTATCATTTTACACATTTAAAGATAATTTTATGAATATATTCATAGAAGCAGACATACCAAGGCAAAGATTTATATAAAAATTTTCAATAGATAATGCCAAATTATTTTTCTAAAGTGGCAACAAATCTTCTTTCCATCTAAGGTTGTAGATAATATGATATTATTTTTAAATTTTTGACTAATGATTTTTAAAAATCACATATTTTTTCTATCAATACTATAGTAATTGAAAAATGGTGCTTTTGTCTGTACTTTTCCTTATTGTAAGTTTCATATATTAGCTTTTTATATTCCTTGCGTTGTCACTTTCTTCTATAGCTGTCTATAGTGTATTTCATTATTAAACTGCTTTTATATATTACAGATAGTAAGCATTTGCCTACTATGCATCCTTCAATTATTTACTCCTAGTTTATTGTCATCATTATTAATTTTTTAAGAGAGATTTTTGATATAGGGCATGTGTGCTCACCAGAGAGACAGAAAGAGACAGAGAGACAAAAAGCAAGAAATCACCCATTGGGGGGATGACCATGCTGAAATCCTTTCTCTTCCGTTCTCCTCTTGGGATTTTTGACATACACACACATGCACCTTGTGTGAGTTTTAAACCACTGGGTCCAGGACACAAACTGCGGTGGACTATGTGGGAGTCCTGCAATGTAACCACTATGCCATCTGCTGGTCCCTATTGTCATTATTTTTCATTAAATCTTTCTCCAGTATTTGTTTAACTTGCTTACAGTTGTTCTTTGATAATAATGGCTGTACATTCAATTTTTTTTTGCAAATTCTATTTGGTTCTTTATGAAACCTAGCTTGTATTTATAATATTGTGAATTCTCTCATTTCAGTGTCTAACCGATTTTAGCTGTAATATTCTGTGTCCTGATTTTTTTCTTTAATGTTTCTGAGGGCATTTAAACATAAATGATTTAAGTCTATTTCAGATTGCTCTATTATCTTTGGCTCCTGGGGTATGGATTTCACAATTCCTTGATGTACAAATTTTCATTTGTTACCAAGTGCTCACAATTATTAATGGCTTGGTTTGACTGAACTTTAGAAGAACTTATTTTCTTCCCACAGGCCCTTGAGTCCTGGCTTGGCTTCAAACTTCAGTAATCAATGTGGTGCCACAGAGAACGTTCCCGCTAAGTGAGCCCAGTCATGTTGTATGCCCACCCGGGCTCCCATGTCCTGGTTCCCCACGAAGTTCTTGCCAGCCCTGCTTGTCTTTGTGTGTTAGTTTGTCACTTTCCTTGACCATTCCCAGCTGGTAACTGCCACTAATTGCAGACTGATTGCTCCAATGTTTTCAAAAATGCCTTGGGACATAACTTGCCTCTCAGACTAATCTAATCAAATTCAAGCACTTTGAAGGGAGAGCTCCTGAGGTCAGTGTTTTAGATTTGTTCTGACCACAGGGGGGCTTTCCCAGTCATCTCTTTCCATTTCTCTTTGGCTAACTAACAAGCTTTCAGTGTAGTTCACATCTTAAATAATTATACCAACCCTTCCCAAATGCTTTTCATCACAACTTCCCCTGTTTCAAGAGCTTCTCTAGACTCTAATATGTACACATTCTGTTGCAAATAAAATCAATTCCTTAGGGAGAGATTCGGGTTTTTTACTATGGACTGCTTGTCCTAGGGAAAAATCCCTGAGCCAGAGTGTTATTGCTGAAGTGTGGACAACGGTGTGTTTCTCCTTGAATGATGCTCCAACTTCAGGAAATGGGTGCTCTGTGGATAGGGAGGCAGTAGCCCTGGTTCTTCTTGGCTTGCCTCTTACAGTGGAGCATTTCCACTCAGTGAGTCAGAGCAGAGATTATAGGGCTCTCAGCCACACCACCAGGAATTACTTAACCTCAACACTAGATAGTTGGAGAGTAAACTGTTATTCTTGGTCTCCGGGGAATATAGTTCTCTTATTTGATTGTTTAGGAAGAGAGGGAACCCTGCAATCTAGGTTGTACTAAGAATTATCTTGTTGGCATATTCCCAACTACTATATGTTACATCTGAAGGCTTTTAAATTTTTTAAAATTTATCATGTTATTAGCACATTTATTTTTCTACTTGTCGACAGTCCTTGTACTATATTCACAACAAATAATACAAATTAAAAATAAAATAAAATTCCAAATTAATAATCGTCATATATTGAAAAACAAGTGTATTGTAAAATTTCTAATCTTAAATGTTTTATTTATTTATTATTTTTAAAAATTTTGCCATAGTCTGTGTGTGCTTGCCAAAATGAGACAGAGGGAGTGAAGAGAAAAGAAAATATACCCCATGGACAATGGTCACACTAATTCCCTTTTATCCATCTCTCCTTTCTGTGGGGATTTTAAGCACCCACACACACATGCCCAGACTGTTTCTTAAGACACTGGGGTATGAGGCTGAAATCATTCAGTCAGCCATGTGGGATCTGGCTGCTTCAATCAGCATGACATGGAGCTGACCTTGAAATTGTTCTTTTCTATGAAGATTGTATTTATCCATTTTCGTAAATTATATGTAACATTCAATCTTCATTGAAAAGTAATTAATAATTTAGTTTAATAACTGTTTTACCAAAAACATCTTTGTATATGAGTTTGATTTTATTTTGCATGTCAGTGAAATAAATTGCCTTTTTATTTACATCATTTTTATAATGAACTTGTGTTGGAGTTTCACTTCTAAAAATTATTAGTAAAATAACCACAGATATTTTAAGTCTTTTGTCATCACACCTAGTTTTTAACTCTCATGATTGCCTGAAAACACTTTTAAGTCAACTATAGTCCAGATCTTCAACAAAATAAGAACTGCCCCAGAGATCCATAAAGACTTTATCAGCCAGATGCTCTTAGGCACAGCTTTTGATGAAGTAACTTAAATAAATTCAGGACCATGTCGTTGAACTAAGTCAAGATAGCTAGAACTCAAGTAAAGGAAAGGAGATGAGTTAAAGCATTGCTAATCTAAGACTAAATAGAATATAAATTAATTACAGGGGCAAAAACGAAACTAATGATAGGTTTTTGAAACTGCCTTCAATCAAACGGGCAATATTGTAAATATATATATATATAATAAATATATTTATATAATATATAATATATTATATATGTCATATATAATATATATTATATATTATATACACACACACACACACACACACACACACTTGTAAAAGATTATAGCGCATCCTTTATGGTCTTATTTCATTTTCCACTGTGGCAAACAGTTTTTCTACATAACTGTAAATTATACTGGATTATGCTACCTTGCACAAATTGTTAATCATTACCAAATGTTAAATTCTTACATTTTATTTTTTTAGTTTTGTAATTTTTGGAAGATGTGTATTCTCAGCAGAATATACAGAAGATCCATAAAAAAAAACACACATAAAGATGTACAGGAGATTCTTTGGTATTTGATTAAGGATGATGACACTAGAGCTCTTATATATATTTTTTTTTTTTTTTTTGGAGAGGTTTTTCGCTATAGGGCGCGTGCGCTCGCCAGACAGACAGAGAGAGACATAGAGACAGAAAGCGAGAAATCACCCCCCAGGGGGGATGGTCACGCCGCAATCCCTTCTCCTCCATTCTCCTCTCGGGATCTTGGGCACACACGCACACGCGCCCGGCGTGAGTTTTAAGCCACTGGGTCCAGGACGCGAACCGCGGTCGACTACGTGGGAGTCCAGCGACATAGCCATTACGCTAACTGCTGGTTCCCAGAGCTCTTATATTTAAAAGGCCAACTTTGTAATATATTGGAAAAAAATATGGTAGTCCTCCTTCCGACCACTTTGAACAATCCCAAGACTACTATCTATCTTCCATTGTATATAAAGAGTGCCACATGGAGGTGTGCAATACATAATCTTCACAATCTTATGTAGGGGATTCCTCCACCATTTCATCTCTCATATGAAATTTTTAATACATCATTTTACTTTAACGCTCAGAATGCATATTGTATAATTAATGTCATCAAATTACATCATGAAATTATTTCAAATCCAGCTCCTATAAAATACCTGCTTAAGAATTCTATCTTAGGCAGGCACCATGGCACAATGGTAATGTGGCATTCATTGAAGCTGAGATCATGTGAGAGGATGGGGTGTTTGCAACCTGAGGTCTCCTTGCCATGGCTATGATCCTGGCTGACTGAGGCAAGAGTCTGAATCTTAGCATAGGAACCTCTGTCAGAAAGGCTTGTTTTTCCTCCCTCTTTGATTTTTCTCTCTCTCTGTCTCCTTCTCTAATGGAAGAAAGAAAGAAATGAAGCTTAAAAAAGGAAAAAAAAGAATTCTATCTTAGAACTGAGTTTGCAAGGGTTCTTAACCAGTCTTTCAGGTGATTTTAGTTCTTGCAAAATTTATTTCAGTAATTACAAATTAACATAAAGCTTTCTATTTTGTGGAAATTCAATAAAAGGAGTATTCATTTTAGAATAATTTCCATGCCTTTAGCCAACATTTTTCATTGAGTACATTGTGTTTCTTGTCATCTTTTATTTTCTGTAAGAGAATTCACAGTATTCTGGATGTTGTATATAGTTAACAGAAGGAAACAACGCTCACCCAAATATATAGACCTTCTTAAATATACATTTTTTGTCAGGCAGTAAACTGTCTGCAATTGGAAAACTTAGTTACCTCTTGCTATCACTCAGCTGTCCTTTGAATCCATTACTCTTTATTGAGACAGCTCATTTCCATGAGTGTTTTAATGCAATTCCAGAAGGTAAAACAATAACACTCTACATTCGGTACAATAGAATGATGATCTCTTCTATTTTCTGCTTCAGTGTCATTCAATACATTTAAATCTTTAAAAACAAAACAAAACAACAACAACAAAAAAAGTGTTTATTGTAGGATAGGAAAGCACTTCAGTAGGCATATTGCTAATGGCTAGCAGATATACAATAAATAAACTTTTCCTTATACTCCAGGTGTGGTTTTATTCTGCATTGCTATTCACAGTAAACAACAGACTAGTAAAACAGACAGTACAGGTTTAATGATGAATTAAACTGCATTGCATTGACATTCTCTAAGCCAGTAAGCTCTATATAATTGATTTTCTTTCAGAGGTCAATGTGAAACAGCAGTTTGAAAGTGACATCTCCAAATAAATTCTGATTGTTGACCCCTGCTGTAACTGTCTCTCTGTATATCATTATCTGAGGCATTAAACCTGTACATTTCTTCACCTGTATTACATGATAAGAATAATGATTTTCTACTAGAGAATTGGGAGGGGAATTATTGACTATCTAACCTTTAAGACATTGTAGAATTCGATTCATAATTTTTAACTGCATAGGAAATTAACATATGCCTATTTAATGATCATTATGAATATACTTTCCCTTAGTATATACATATACAAATTGTATTATAGTTTAGAGACATTATTGAGGTTAAACCTTTTTAAATGTCAATGACTTAACCAACTTTACATAAGGGTGAGGAAAAAGGCCTTTAGGATTGATTAATAGATATATATTACAGAATTTATAATACATTTTATTTATTTTCACTCGGGGTTTGAATTTATCCTGTAGCTTATGGGTATTTACCAAAATTACATTAGCTGACATTTCTGGCTTCTAATTGAAGTGTATGCCAATTACATTTTATTCAATATGATGGGATTTAAAAAACTGTATTATTCATGGCACTATTATTTTAATAATATATTTGTATGACACTAAAATAAAGTGGCATATTTTCTGGAGCAAATTATTTGTAAATTGTGTCAACAGGGAGGTCTGAATATACTAGAGCAGGCCAATCAGTGGATTAAAATAAGAGAGAAAAGGATGAATGGTGAAACTTCATCTTGCAATCCCATTGCCATTGGCATAATGGCTATGTCGCTGGACTCCTACTTGTCGACCGCAGTTTGAGTCCCAGACCTGGTGGCTTAAACTCACGCCGGGAACGTGTGCATGTGTGCCCAAGATCCTGAGAGAAGGATGGAAGAGAAGGGATTGCAGCGTGGCCATTCCCCCTAGGGGGTGATTTATGGCTTTCTATCTCTCTGTCTCTCTCTTTCTGGGAAGCACACACAATCTATAGCAAAAACCTCTTTAAAAATATCTATTATTCCATTTGATTCACATTATTCATTATTTTTTATTAATTTTATTTCTCTTCTTTATTGCCTAAGAGTTGATAAAAACATTCTTATTATGTACTAATTGAATGACTTTTCATATACAGTGTAAAATACCAAGTATTTATTTTTTAAAATTAGTCTTATTGGAGTTGTTTTTTTATAAGACTCAGTTTTACCAGTTACAAAAAAATTCAAAATAGGAAACTCTCACCTGAGGTATATCATTGTACTTAAAGATTCTGCCAACAGTCATAGCTTAAAACTCTAGTATTCATTTTTCAAAAGCTATTCACAGGTTATTTGTCAAGGAAGCAACAGTTTCCATGGGAATGGAATGAAGTACCCTCAGCAAGAGATTTCAGAAGTGTGCAAAATTTCAATGACTAAAACTTAGCACTCCTTTAATAAAATAACATAATTTCAAAATGCTAAATTCTGCAGTGGTTTCTCAAACATAGTCCTGGATTGGCTGGCTGAATTTTCTTTAACAGGTGGTTAGCTGGAAATGAATAATTATAGGCTAGTTTTCGAAAATGCTACACTGTAAAGTGTGGATCTTTAACCCTGTAGAAAAACACCATGTCATAGAACTAATAACTGAATTGTGTGCTGAAATAAAATAACTTTTATATATATATACCACCACTGTTCAGGATTAAATATGCAGCAATTCAATTGCATTCTCTGTGGGAGTTAAGATGTACCCAGTCTATTATTGGTCATCATGTATTCACTTTCAGGTTCAGGAGTCAAATCTTTTTTTTTTTGTAGAGATTTTTGCTATAGAGCCTATGCACTCGCCAGAAAGAGAGAAGAGACAGAGAGACAGAAAGTGAGAAATCACTCCCCAGCGGGGATGGCCACACTACAATCCCTTCTCCTCCATTCTCCTCTCGGGATCTTGGGTACTCATGCACATGCACCCAGTGTGAGTTTAAGCCACCAGGTCTGGGATTTGAACCACGGTCGACTACATGGGAGTCCAGAAACACAGCCATTCGGCCAGCTGCTGGTCCCCAGGAGTCTAATCCTTTTTTTCATAAAATACATACTTATGGCTTCCTATTATGATCAACTTATCTAACTAACTTAGAAGTTAGTTAGTCTGAACAAGATTCATTTCAGCTTGATGCTATATCACTGTATTGCTATCTAAGACATAAGATCCCCTCCTCAAAATAATCTGTCACAAATACGGTATGATTTTAGTACATGTTTTATCTACTCTTCAATGAATATATTTTTTAAAAAAAAACTATATATTCTAAAATATAGACTTTATTTGGATGAAAATAATTAGCCACAATTTCAATCATAGCAATCTATGTCAAGGTATTTGATTTAATTATCTTGTTATTAAACAATATTTCCCTTTTAGATGAAACATAAGGCTGAGATAAATAAGCATGTAAGTAAATAAACTCAGCTTCAGTAAACTTCTTCTGATGGGACCAACCAGTATATATTAAACACCTTGTTTCTCATTTGAGTATTGATGCTTTTTTCTTCTTATTCTATGTTTTTTGGCTCAATTCAGTTTCTCTAATTCCAGGGCTCAGATCTAACTGCCAAGTATTAGAAGATAAAATGAATAATTACATGTTGTTTAAAATATTAAATGAATAAAAATTTTAAATCTAAAGTATTTCTTGGGGGCAGCAGGTGGCATGGTGGTAAGGTGCTAGACTCCCACATGGTCAACTGTGGTTCAAGTCCTGGACCTCCTGGTGGCTTGCTTTCTCAATTTGTCTCTCTGGTGCCTTATAGCAAATTAAATAATACTAATTAATAAAATTAAACAAATAGTATAAAAACCTAAAGTATTTCTTCCATCTCTTTCTGAGTTTCATTATCCTTTGACATTTATGTTGCTAACTTCTTAACGTACTTTATCACAGCTGTTCTATAATATATATATGTGTGTGTATATACATATATAGTATTTATTTATCTACATGTATTTTTAATACCACAAATGGTACAATGCACAGGTATTTTATTCATTCATTCATTCATTCATTTATGCTTTAGGGCATGTGTCCACACTAGAGAGAGACAAGGAGAGAAGGAAAGTGAGAAAGCACCCTCTGTGAAGGTGGTCACCTCACAATTCCTTCTCCTGCATTCTCTTTCCAGGATTTTGGGCATGTACACACACATGCTGGCATGTTTTTCAAGGCACCAGTCCCAGACTCCAGCTGCTGGGTTGGCCATCTGATATATAGCTACCTTAACCACGTCATCACTGTCTGGGCTGTGATTATTTTATTTACTTGGGAGTTATTCTATCAAGGGGAACAGTACAATTTCTCTTTTTTAATATCTGCATACAACTTCATTGTTAATGAAAAACTTTCTTAGTCTCTACTAATTAACTTTCAGCATTTTTCATTCTTTGGTTCACTAATGTAAATCAATAAACAGCACATCTGTAAAACAAATTATTGTACTACTGCAGCATATTTTATTTTATGACAAATGGTCACAGCTATATATACATTGCACTTCATGCTCTTCCAGGAACTTGACATGCTCCATTAGGTAGTGGAGTCTGCTTTTTCCTCTGCAGCCAGTTAGGTATAAGAATGCATCAAACAATAGAATTTGGTTGAAATAATGCAGTGTGCTTTCTCATACTAGGATGACCACTGGAGTGATGCAGCTTTAGCCAGACTCTCTCTCTCAGGACCCATTTTCATAGACTGAAGTCACCTTGTTGTAGCAAAGTTTAGTCACTCTGGGATATTCTTGCTGGGAAATCCACCATCAATTGCTTCATGTGAGAAGCCTTTATATGAACTAGTCCCTGCCTTTGATCTACCCCGAACGAATCCAAGTGGAGTGAAGATGAGTTACACTTAATACTAGTCACACTGAAGCTTCACAAAGAAGACAAATATCATCATTTATTCAAGTTGCTAAATACCAGAGTGTTTGACATAGCCTCAGTAAAAGGAACCTGGTACTGAACTGCCTTATATAACTAAATAAAGTGTTGGGAATAACAAACAAGCAACATCATCTTAAAGTAATGGAATTCTTAATCAGTGTAATAAATTTAAAAAAATGAAAATAACTTTTTTTTTTTTTTTTTTTTACATTTTTGCCAGAGGATGTGTGTGCTCACCAGAGAGGTAATGAGGGGCAAAGTGAAAAATCACTCCTACTCCTCTCTCCAGGATGGATGGCCATATCACATGATGCAATCCCCTTTCCTCTACTCTCCTTCTGGGATTTTGGATAAGCAAGCACAAGTGCCCAGTGTAAGTTTCAAGCCACCAAGTCTGGAACGCAAAACTACGGTTGGCCATGTGGGAGTCCAGTGTCCCAACCACCACACCATCTGTTGGCCCCAAGAAAATAAATTTTAAAAGATGTAATTTTGTCTTATTTACAATCACATGATCATGTAGATGATGTCCTAAGGGATCTACAAAAACAGTTATTTAAACAAATAATTGAATTTGAATAAAAATTATTTACAATAGCATCAAGAATCACAAAATGCCTAAAGAAAAACACAATAGATATGCACAGAGATCCATTTAATGACAAATACAAAATATTGCTGAGATTAAAGGCCTAAATAAATGAAAAGCTAAAACATGATAAAATATTGGAAGACTAAAAATTTTTTAAAATGATGTATCATCTTATAGTGATTACAGATATAAGATAATACTATAATAATTCCAGTGAACTGTTTTTGGAGACATTAGAGCTAAATTTAAAACTGATATGAAAACACAAAGACTTTAAAGCAAAGCAATCTGAAAAGATAGAATAAACTTGGAGATGTTTCACTACCTGTCTTCAAGACTAACCATAAAGGTATTGTATTATACTTAAAAATAGTCTCCCAGGGGTTAGCAGGTGGCATGGTGGTTAAAGTGCTGGACTCCCACAAGGTTGATTGCAGTTCGAGTTCCGGACTTGGTAGTCTGCTCTCTCACTCTCCTCTCTTTCTCAGACCTGGTGGTTTGCTTTCTCACTTCTCTCTCTCTCTCTTTGGTCAAATTTAATTAATTAATTATTTTTTTAAAGTCCCCCCAAAATATGTCCATATTCTTATTCCTAGAATATGTATTTTATTTTATTGCAAGAAGGCATTTGTACTTACCATAGGGTGAATAAGAGAAAAAGAGTGACAGAAAACATCCTCTAATGAGGAAGGGTCACACCACAATCCTTTTCTCTCCAGTCTCCATCTCATCAGTGTATGGGGTACACATGAATACGTGCCCAGCATGTTTTACAAGCCTCTGGAGCTAGGATTTAAGCTGCCATCAGCAAAGTGGTGTTCAGCTCCCAAATGCAGTGTTGAACCAGTGATCTATGAAGCTGGCCCCAGAACCTGTAAATTGTAGCTCATCTGAAAAGGGATATGATTAGATTTAGGATTTTGAGAAGAAGTAATTATACTGGATTATCTGAGTAGACGCTAATGTCATCACAAGCATCCTTGTAAGAAGGAAGTAGCAAAAGATCAAACAAGCATACACTAAAGGAGATAGTAATGTGGTCACTTTGGCAGAGTGGAGACACAGCCTCATTGAAGTCAATAATACCCTTTAAGCCACAAGAAGAAGGAGGCATAGGTAAGGGACATAGTCTCTTCCAGAGACATTGGAGGACAATAATTTTTTGTGGTTTTGTTGCATTAAACTGCCATAATTGTGGGGTGGTTAACTTTATTTAGTATAATTTATGATACTAATTAATTACAGAAGCCACAAGAAAGAAAGTGAAACAAAGAGGATATTTGAGACAGTATAAAATTGAAATAAAGATAAACAAATAGGGTATGAACATAACATGAAATCAAGAACCAGTCATGGAAGTGTAATATTTAATTTCTCTGGTTAGAACTTCCATTGTATAGTTGAGTAGGATTGGTAACAGTGGATATCTTCTCTTTTTTCTTTTTCTTTCTTTCCTTCCTTCCTTCCTTCCTTCCTTCCTTCCTTCCTTCCTTCCTTCCTTCCTTCCTTTTTCTTTCTTTCTTTCTTTCTTTCTTTCTTTCTTTCTTTCTTTCTTTCTTTCTTTCTTTCTTTCTTTCTTTCCTTTCTCTTTCTTTATTCCTTTTTTTGCTTTCTTTTTCTTTCTTTCTTCCCTCCCTTCTTTCCTTCCTTCCTTCCTTCCTTCCTTCCTTCCTTCCTTCCTTCCTTCCTTCCTTCCTTTCTTTCTTTCTTTCTTTCTTTCTTTCTTTCTTTCTTTCTTTCTTTCTTTCTTTCTCTCTCTCTCTCTCTCTCTTTCTTTCTCTCTCTCTCTTTCTTTCTTTCTTTCTCTTTCTTTCCTTTCTTTCTTTCTTTCTTTCTTTCTTTCTTTCCTTTCTCTTTCTTTATTCCTTTTTTTGCTTTCTTTTTCTTTCTTTCTTCCCTTCCTTCCTTCCTTCCTTCCTTCCTTCCTTCCTTCCTTCCTTCCTTCCTTCTTTCTTTCCTTTCTTTTTTCTTCTTCTTTCTTTCTTCTTTTTCTTTATGTCTTTTTTTAATTTGCCAGAGGGTACCTGTGCTCATTGGAGAGACCCAGAAAGAGAAAAAGACGAGGAAAGTGAGAATCATCTCCCTGCACTGGGAATGGTTACACTGAAATTTATTATCCTCCATTTCTTCTTCTTTTTGGGACTTTTGACATGCATGGTATGCTCAGTATGTTTCTCAAGCTGACAGGTCTGAGATTTGAACTGCACAGTTGGCTAAGTGGAATCCAGTCACCTAAACTACTATGCCATGAGTTGGGCATCTCTTATTTTTAATGTTTTTGTTGCATTAAACTGCCATAATTGGGAGTTTAATGGGAAAAAAAACTTTCTTATAATATTGTATATGATGTTAATTATAAGATTTTTATAGATAGCTTTAATAAGGTTTAGGAAATTATCTTCTTTTTATAGTCTGATGTTTCTTTTTATCATAATAGGGTTTATAATCCATTAAATGTTTTTCTTTATCAATTGAAATTATTGTATTCCTTGAACATCATGTAAAACCTAAAATTGACTTCTTTAAAACTTTAAAAAAATAGATTATTTAACATTATTTATTTAATTTGGGTGGAGAGGGAGAGAGAGAGAGAAAATGAGAAAGCAAGCCACCAGGTCCAGAACTCGAATCGCAGTTGGACATTTGGGAGTCCAGAACCCTTAGCCACTTGCTGGCCCTACCTTGATTGATTTTTAAAAATTGTATTTTTCTTTTTTTTTTGGAGAGTTTTTGCTATAGGGTGCGTGCCCTCGCCAGACAGAGAGAGACATAGAGATAGAAAGCGAGAAATCACCCACCAGGGGTGATGGTCACGCCGCAATCCCTTCTCTTCCATTCTCCTCTCGGGATCTTAGGCACGCACGCACACATGCCAGGTGTGAGTTTTAAGCCACCGGGTCCAGGACGTGAACCACGGTTGACTACGTGGGAGTCCAGTGACATAGCCATTATGCTAACTGCTGGTTCCCTAAAAATTGTATTGTGAACCTGTGTTTCATTTTAGGGATAAATTATACTTGGTCAAAGTGTTGAAGATTTTGGCATTTGTATTCATATGAAATCCTGGCTATAATTTTTATTCCTTGTGATGTCTTTGGCTTTGGTAGCAATGCAATACTTACCTCATAGAAAAGGTTAAAGCCTTTTTTTCAGAATAGTCTGAAAAGGATTGATATTAATTTTGTTTAAAAGTTTGGTTAATAAAAGCATAAAGCCACTTTTTCTTGGGCTTTTCTAATTTGGTGCACATCCGTTTTTAGGTACTTAGTCCTTAAAATGAATAGCCAATTCTTTTATTGTTTTTTTTTTTTTTTAAGTAGTAGTTTTAAAATAAACAGAAGCTACCAACAATAAATCTACTATTATTTATAATAGAAGAAGTATTTAGGTACACACAAGTACGCACCAAAACACATATAAATGCATGCACATAGAGTGAGAAATGCATAGTTTTATTGATATAAATATTAGCATATATGTATATAAGTCAATAGTGATATGCCAGATATGTAGTTAAATTTGAAAATATAAAGGATTTCTTTAACATCAAAGTAAACTATAGAGTTTTTAATGGAAGAACTAAACTATTTGAATTAAGTAGGATCTTCTGAATACCTTTTACACAAATAATACATATGAGTAAGTATCTTCAGAGATTAAAAGAAGAGAAACTAACCCAGATGTTGAAAACCTTGAAATTCTAGTGAAGATAATTACTCCATTTACTTTTGCATATTTGTGTATATATGTACACATTCACTCAAACACACATATACAAACATATCCCATAAAATCTAGTGATGTATTTTAATGTATTTATACACTAAATAATAAAATCTATAAAATATTGGAGGAAAATGTTTAGTGGATTACACGTTTTAAAAATTTTTGAGTATTCTAAAAAAAAAATTTCTCCATGTATCTGTTAAAAATATATTAAAGAGAACAGCTGTTTTAATATTAGCCACAATATCTGAATTAAATATGAACTGTCAGTTCTTTAATTATAAGCTTTTTTCTTGCATTTTCAGCTTGATTATATTAAATCTAAATTAAACAGTTATTTGATGACACTCAATTTTAAATGTTACCCTTTTATTTACTTTAATTGAGAGTCAGATGTCAGATGGATAATTTTTTCTAGTGATTTTGATTAAGTTGTGCACTAATATTGTTAATAGAAAAAATACATGAATTTTACCATTTGAAAATAGAATCTGGAAAATATATTCACTTTTGCTGTTTTATTTATTGAAAATCCAAAATTTTGTCCTATGTTATTTGAATTAGTATTTATAGACTTCTTCAAGCATGACTTAAGTCATTTAAAACCAGAGAGCTACAACAAGGATTTCCTTTATTTATAACAACCAAAATCACAGCTTTCAAACCATTACAGACAATTGAGAACACTATTAAACAGTAATAAAATTTTATTTCTTTATTTGATTGCAACATTTTCTAAAATTACATTTACCATATGAAACCTGATTATTTGTATACTAACCTATATCCATATGGAAAACATATCTTTACATATGAAATCATGATGAATACAATTACTATGATAAATCTAAAAAGGTTTATAGTTGAAGACATATTACTTAAGTTATTTATTTCTTTGTAAGTATAAATTTAAAATATATGACATTTGATAGACATACATATTTAATATTTTAATATGGGTAAAATGCACATTAGATTTTCAATTTCAAGTATTATTCATTTAATAGTTTTTCTTTTAAAAATAATAAACTTAGGGGACCAGCAGTTAGCGTAATGGCTATGTCGCTGGACTCCCACGTAGTCGACCACGGTTCGTGTCCCGGACCCGGTGGCTTAAAACTCACGCCGGGCGCGTGTGCGTGCATGCCCAAGATCCCGAGAGGAGAACAGAGGAGAAGGGATTGCAGCGTGGCCATCCCCCCTGGGGGGTGATTTCTCGCTTTCTGTCTCTCTGTCTATCTCTGTCTGTCTGGCGAGCGCACTCGCCCTATAGCGAAAACCTCTCCAAAAAATAAAAATAAAAAATAAAAATAAATAAATAAATAAACTTAGTAAAATTAGAATGGCACTGTTAATGACAGCTGTATTAGAATTCAAATATGCATCATGACATGCATACTCATGAAATAGTAGAATTCACAGGTAACTGAGGGATTGGACAAAGCTAAATAAGTTTAAGATTTAGGGTTCTTTATATGTATTTTTAAATTTTGGCTATAGAGCATGTGTGCCCACCAAAGAGAGACAGGGGTGCAAAAACACCTTACAGAGGGAATGACCATGTCACGATCCCTTCTCCTCCATTCTCTACTCGGGATTTTGGGCATGTACACCTACTCGCCAGGTGTGTTTTCGTCACAGGAGCTGCAAGATTGGCCATGTGGGATCATATTACCTTAACTACCATGACACTGATCAGTTCTAAGGCCTCTTATTTATGTAAAATACTTACAAAACCCTAAGAAGGAAGTTAATGGTGCTGTAGAGAGGGCTGGACAGTGGTATAGAGCTAATAACATTTAGCCATGTGGCTCTGCAAGGCTGATCTATGTGAGAAGGTTAAAGATTCGTATCCGGAGATTTCCCTGAGTATGCTAGGTATGTGTGTGTCCACACTCTGGGGCTGGCTGAAATTGGGGAATTATTGCAACATCAGGACCCTGTTGGAATGTGTTCTCCCTCTCTTCATTGTCTATGTCTTTCTCGCTTGTGGAAGAAATAAATAAATAAATGGAAAAATATTGTTTATGAAGAATATTGCTAAGCATGGAGTTATGTTCCCTTACTCCCAATTCATTTGTTGACATCTTAATGACCAATTTTATTGTAGTTAGTGATAGAGCCTATAAGAAAATAATTTTTTTGAAGTTGGATCCCTGATCTTATAGAATTTGTTTCCTGTTAAGAAAACATCAGAGAGCTCTCTCTTCCTGTGTGCATGCGCTGAGGAAAGGGCATACGAGGACATAGTGAGAAGGCAGCCTTCTGCAAAGAAGATGAAAGACCCTCACTGGAAACAGAACATACAGTTTGTTTATCACGTACTTCCAGCCTCCAGAACTTTGTGAAAATACATTTCTGTTGTTTAATCCACTCATTCTGTGCTGTTTTGTTATAGCAGTGCAAGCTGACTAGGACATCTGGTCTTTTGTTACTGTAGAATGTTTAAGAAAGTTCATCTTCATTTACTTAAAACCAGTTTGTTTCCACTCTTATTTGTTCTCCATCCCAGTTTCCCTTCTGTTGCATTGTGCTGGGTTGCTGTAGGCATTTTTGGGATCTGACTCAGACGGAGTTGAGTTGGGATATTTTGGATTCTGTGTAATAAATGTTTGTGTATCACAGATACTTCCACAGAAAGTAAAGTTGTTGTTCACTCCTTTCAGTACAGAAGTACTTTCCAGAACTAACTGGGCTGCCACCATACCTAATAACTTTGTGTTGTGACAAGAGAAGAAGGGCTAGAAGTGATATCAAGAAATCAACATGATATGCTAAGCTGTGTGGTATTAGTTCAAAGGAAGTTATGGAGAAGAAGAAACAAGATTCCAAATATTCAGCACCAAAAGCTAGTTTGAGGAATATTATTACAATCATCAAGAATAAAAAACATATATCCATAAGACTACTTCTTATTAATGTTCTGATTACTGAAAGGGAAAGAATGGAAAAAATGTATACTATTTATAAAAGTTATGTGAAATTAGCTTTTAGTTTTTTTTTTTTTTTTTTTTTTTTTTTGAGAGCTTTTTGCTATAGGGCATGTGTGCTTGCCAGAGAGACAGAGAGTTAGAGAGCAAGAAATCACTCCCAAGGGGGGATGGCCACACCGCAATCCGTTCTCCATGCTCCTCCATTCTCCTTTTGTGATCTTGGGCACGCATGCACACTCACCCAGCGTGAGTTTTAAGTCGCCAAGTCTGTGACTAGAACTGCAGTTGACTACATGGGAGTCCAGCGATGTAACCATGATACTATCTGCTGGTCCCAGAAGTTGAATTAAAAATGGGGAGTCATTAACCAAGTAAACTTTCTGATATCAAATTGTCTATACATTTTATTCAGTAAGATGAGAATCTAGCAGTTGGAGGAAGGAAAAACATTTTTCTCCTCTTTTGGTTTAACTGTTCATCCTAATCGGTTTACTTGTCAGAATTAATCGACAAGAACGGCACTGGAAATGATCAAACTCCTTCTGGCAGCACTTTGTAAGCTAAATTGACAGCTACATAATATGTTTAAGTGTGCACTTCCCTGAGTAGAAATATGTCATAACCTATTCCAAGTTTGGTCCTGCATGAAACATTTTAAAATCAAATTTATTTGATTAACATAACAATGCATGTATTTGTTATGAACAATTCTGTTTTGAAGTATATTTCCTTCTAAAAGTAGCATTTTTCCCTTCCAAATTCTTTAATTGTTCTTAAAGCACATTTTGTCTATTAAAAACTCTGTATTCCAAAATCAATCTCGGCATCATTGTTGTTGTTGTTTTTCTTTTTACCTTTTTCAATTTAAAGGTGGCATTTTAGGTGGTGTTCTAAAAACAAGTTTGACTAAAACATCATATCTGGTAGCATTTCAAATGCACATTCGCTTTGCATTATCCTCACAACTTTCACAATCTTTATGCAAAAAAACAAAATGCTGAATTCCAGTTCTGTGAAAGCCATATTGCTTCTGCTAGACATAGTCGCCTAGATATAACTAGCTGAAGTAATGTACCTTTCTAATGAACAATCTATGTATAATATGCATGATCTAATTTAAAATATGAAGCCTTTAGGTGATTGGATAAGTTTGAAATTTGCATTTTATTGTTTTATAGGACATTATGATTTGGAGCAAATATTTTATGTCAAAATAATAAGGTTAATTAAATCAAGTAAAATGTTCATCATTTTCTTCTTCTTTATATATTTTTTCTTTTCTTTTCTTTCTTTTGTTTGGAGAGGTTTTTCTTATAGGGTGCATGCGCTTGCAAGAAAGACAGAGACAGAGAGACAGAAAGTGAGAAATCACCCCCAAGATCACCTCCCAGGGGGGATGGCCAAGCTGCAATCCCTTCTCCTCCATTCTCCTCTCGGGATATTGGGCATGCACGCACACACACCTGGCGTGAGTTTAAGCCAATGGGTCCGGGACTTGAACCATGGTCTACTACATGAAATTCCAGTGACATAGCCATTATGCCAACTGCTGGTCCCATTCCTTTATATATTTTTTTCTCTGAAGTTGAACAATATTTCTGTTTTCCATCCAATTTTTAAAAAATACTTATTTATTTAATTTGATTTAGTATTATTGTCATTAATATTATTTTATTCACAAGAGAGTGACACAGAGAGAGAGAGGGAAAGTGAGAAAGCAAGCTTCCTGGTCCAGCACTCAAACTGTGTTGGCCATGTGTCAACATTTCAACCACCTTGCCACATTTACTTTCAAAAATCTTTGGAATTGTTATACCGAACTAGGACAGAAAGTTGATTTTCTAAGTTTTCTCTTTCCATTATTATACATAATTGTTTTTGATTCTAACTTCACTTACCCTGTATGTGAAATTATCTATTTTTTAAAAAACTCAAATGAAAGATCATCATCTCGATTTGATCATTAGTAATAAGTATAAAAAAATAGTTAACACTTGTAATGTGCACACTTAGTGTTGCATATGTATATCTTCATTAAGTCCCAATGTAAACCATATGGATTAGGTATCATTATTTACCAAGTGAAGGTAATTAATTTTTTTCAAAGTTATGCACCTCAGGCACTTCATCTGAATCCTTTCTTTTTTTTTAATAATTGTTTATTTTTAATTCTATTTATTTATTTATTTATTTTAATTTGACCAGAGAGAGACACACAGAGAGAAAGAGAATGTGAGAAAGTAAGCCACCAGGTCCAGGACCTGAACCATGGTTGGCCATGTGGGAGTGTCCAGCATCTTAACCACCACACCACCTGCTGATCCCAATCATCTAAATCCTTAATGTTAGGCAACAGTCTCACCTTTGCTTATCACTTCATATTCTAATTTTGTATTTTTTAATTATTTATTATTATTTCTTTAATTTGCTATAGGGCATGTGTGCTCATTAGAGAGAGAGAGAGAGAGCCATAGAGAGAGAGAAAGTGAGAAAGAAGCCACCAAGTCCTGGACTCAAACCACAGTCAGCCGCATGGGAGTCCAGCACCTTAAACACCATGCCACATGGTAATGTAATACACTAATTATTTTATGAATCTATCATCCAGGTGTAATCTTTACAATCTGTAGAGAATGATTAATAAATATGAGGCAAATTAATAACAGAAAAACTGGCCCAGTCATAGTAGTACAAGCAAGAGGATGATGTAACCTGATGCTGGGATGACATGGGAGGCCTGGATTTGCATCCTGTACCAAACTTAACAGGCCAGAAGCAGCAGCACATGCCTTCGGTTCTAGCTAACTTGGACACAGGGGCATAAGATTTCAATTGCAAAACCTGTCAAATATATATGTGTATATATATATTTTTTTTTCTCTCCCACATCTCCCTCTCCCTCTCTCTCAGTGCTATTTTAAAAAAATAAAGGATAGTCTTTTAACTTAAAGAATTCAATATGTTCACAAGGTTAATATGGACTCTGCCAATGTAAGGGATTTAGTAAATCTTACTGGGAAAAAGTGCCATTTGGATAGAATGTCTGTCACTCGGTGTGTCACACATCTATTATGGGCTCATGTCCATCTTTAAGAGAAAGAATGATGGAACAAGAATGCAAACTAATAGTAAAAGAACTGTCAACAACATTTTTAGCAGTTCCGTGAACAAATCTGTCAGTACTCACATTACAGTGATTTCAATTGTGATGAGGAAAGGTATTCATAGCCTGACTTCACTATCAATACCTCAAAAGAAACTTCATAGTTACTGGTGCTTTGGAGCAAGACATTCCCTCTGGGCTACAAATCCAGGACATTTAAGATGGCAATTTTTGAGATGGCTCAGAGGACATCAAGTTAGAAATAATGTTCTGGAAACTGATGGACTTACATAGAGAGAAATTTGAGGAATGTAAAAATTCTGCATGAGAGAGTTGAAAAATATCATTTTTGTCTTATTTATAATTACTGCAATCCATGTTTCTTCACACATGAGAAAACACAAGTTACAGAACTGATTAGCAATTTTATTGATAGAGTATAATATCTATGATATATTCGACAACATATCAAAATTTTAAGTTACTTACTTGGACTTTGATATCATAAGCCATAAAATATGAGAATCAAACAAAAATTAAGACAAATACTTTTACCCCAAGGTTTCTTTAAAAGCTAATTTTATTTTAAGAGACAATTTTGCTATAGAGTACATGCACTTGCTGGAGAGACAGAGAGAGACAAAAAGTGAGAAATCACCTCCCAGGGAAGATAAGTATACTGCAGTCCCTTCTCCTCTGTTCTCCTCTTGGGACCTTGGGCACTCATGGTCATGCACCCAGTGTGAGTTTTAAGCTGCTGGGTCTGGGACTCGAACTGTAGTTGACTATGCAGGAGTCCAACTATGTAACATTACGCCATCTGTTGTTCCTAAAAGCTAATTTTAATTATTAAAAACAATTATAAAACATGTCAAAGCCTCTGTGTTCTTTATTTATATAATGCAATTGTACTATTATACATATATGTATTACATGTTGATAATTTGGGGAGGGAACTTTTTGATTATTTATTCAGTCAACAACTTAATTCTCTATAATTTACAATGGGAAGATTAAGTTTATAAATTATATGAAACCTATGTTGTAAACTTTGGGACTGCTCTGACATCAACCAACACCAACGGTTATTTTGATAAAGTAGAATATCTAAGAAAAATCCTATAGGAATTACTTTTATTTGTTTTAAGCTTAAACTAACACAAAATGCTCATGCACTTTATATATTCTTTGAGTAAGAATATATAGAATCTTTTATAAGTAAACATCCAATAACCTTCCAAATGAGTTTTGAAAGTTTTATGGTGTTTCAAGGGCATGGGATCAGTCATAAAAATAATTAAATTAGAGGCTCTTTTTATTTATATAGTTACTCACATGTGGGTGTTGCAGGAGAGGGATAATGGATTACTGAGGTCTTAAATCATAGACCCATAAATGGCAGATCCTGAAATCAAACCCATTTTCTAACTCTGGCATCCAGTTCCGTGGTTCTCTTTGTTATTTTCTTGGTGTTAGTGATTTATCTAATATAGGGGAAATCATTTAAAATTGTAGCTGCTGTACCTTTAGAATTGAAAAGGTTGTGTTTGATGATCATTAACATCCTTTTAAACTCTGGAGGTATATAAAAATGACACTGATTTTTTAAAATTTATTTTATTTGCACATGTTGGCAAACCATATTAAAATTAAGGGCATGCCAAGTAAGTGTCAACAGTATGTTACCTTCATTTTTACCATAAAGTCATTAAAAATTAATCAAATAGTTATAGAGTTCAGTTGAAAAAGATTAGACTTTGAGACACAGAGCAAAGAACATTCAGAACTCTGGAGTATAATTACACTACTTAGAACTGAGAATAAATGATCAGTCAATAAACAGAATGTGGACTTTGCTAAAAACCATCTTTCTCAGTGAGGGTTTGCTTACTAAGTTTTCCAAAACCAAGAATTTTTTCTTTAATGTCTGTATCTTAAGCACTTAACTAGAGGCAACAGCTCACTTGAAAAATAGATAATAATAAATTAAAAATTGCAATCAATGTGAATACACATCTCTCAAAGGAAGACATAAATATGGCCAAAAAAATTGAGAAAAAGTAAACATCACATAGCATATGAGATATGGAAATAAAAACCATAATGAGTTGATTTTGAGGCAACCCTAGTTTGAATGGCTATCATCAGAAAAAGAAAGAATGACAGGTGCTGGTGATGCTGTGTTTGGAAAGGAGAACTGTAGTATGCACTTGGTGGGAATGTAAACTACTGTGGGTCTGGTTTTCATTTTCAAAAGATTATCAAATACTCTATCTGATGCTATTCTATTGGGTTGTTGGGAAAGTCATGATGCATTTTTGTACTAAAAGAAAAAAATAAAAAAAAATAACAAAGAAAACAGAAAAGTATGTCATGACTTTCCTGTCAATCTAATACATTTTGTTAACAAAATTTCATTTTATAGGTGCTGAATTTGTATGCTAAGAGCATTATGTAAAATGTTCACATGTTCATTGCTAATTAGTGAACAAGCTTTAGATAAATAGTGTGTCTTGGCCTAACTGTGGTGGCACAAGTAGGAAGGTGCCACTGCATGCAGGCTGGGACTTCATGGGATGCAGGTGTGTTCCCAGGCCAGTCTAAACAGAACAGGTACAGTGGCTCACAGCTGTGAGCGTAACTAACTGGGATGCTGTGGCATGGCGACACTGTTGAAACAATCTCTTTCTCTGTCCCTGGTGCTTTTTCTTCCTCTGACACTTTCTCTTCCCCCATACTACTTCTCATTCCTTTATTAAAGAAAAAAAAAAAAAAAAAAAAAAAAAGTGCGCCTTGCAAGCTCCTGTCATATCAAACATTATAATGTAATGATTTCTTTTGTTGTGAGATGACTCAATATTTGACAATTATAACTAATAATGTACTTTTGTAATTCAAATCAGATACTGTATAGATAGATTTGTGTGCATAGTTAAAAATCTTTTTCTAAATGTAATGCGTTTAATTCCATTTTTAATACAGTCTTATTTTGTAGTAACTGTCTTTAAATCATACATTTATGAATGTTACAGTAATACATTTAAGGCATAATTGTGGGTATAGAATGTATATCCTTAGTCGAATAAAATGTAATAACTTCAATATAAATGTCACTGCCTAGTCCTCAAATAAACTAAATTTAAAACAAAAAAAATTAATTTAACAAATCGAAGTCTAAACTGGATATGTATGTTTAAGAGACTAATAACAATCTCTGGCGGTAATTTGAATTTGGAAAAGCATTTGCACTATACAATATTACGTTAAGATCTTTGACATGTAATCTAATGACGAATTCCCCCAGAAAAAAAGAAAAAGCATTCATTCGTTATTTTTGGTGGCAGGACCATGCACTATTAGCTCACTGTCAGTACAGCCATGCTTTCTCTCTCATTTGTAGCATTTCAGTGAACTGTACAGCAGGAGCTTTTTCCTCTTTTCATCTATCAGCCAAAAATGCTATCAAATGGAATGAGTAAGTGGCTGGTTAGAAATGCCTGGGGCTTTTCATTTAAGGTCACTGGGAGGGCTGAGTGTTGTTATGTTACTGTGTTGTGCTATTTGGGGATTTATTTATAATCTAGAACATACACATTCACAAACAGCTTAAATCCCTGCTGTGTTCCCAATAAACAGTTAACATATTCTGCTCCGTTTGCAATAGGACTGTAATCAGGGCTGTAGAAGCTGGATCTCCAGTGCGGGGTAGTTAGGGGAATACATAGATTGCCTCTGTCATAAGTGAAAAACATAATTAAGGGTATTTGCTTGTGGAAGAGTGGATTCTTTGCTATTAAAGAAGTAATGAAACATCGTGCATAAACTCTGGAGAAAGGATGTCTGTGTTCCAGTGTTGGTGTTGCCACTGATTTAACTATTTCAGCTTGGGCCTATCAATGTAGCCAATTGTCATTCCCCCCCCCCCCACTTGCAAAAAGAATGATTCCAACATGATTATTTCTAAAATATCTTCAATTCAAAAATTCAATGACCATTTGTATCTTTAAATTTAATATTGTAAGATGAGCATTTGTTTCTAATTACCCTTTATTTGCAGTGCATTTCAATGCATGTTGTAGAATACCATATGATAACGGTGTTTTGATTTATTCTACCTTCATGGAGAAGGTTTAAGATCAGAAATTACAACTTAAACTTTGAGGATTTTTTGGTTGTTATTCTGTTTTTTAGATTTTTACCATAGGGTGTGTATACCTGTCAGAGAGGCAAAGAGATACAGAGAGAAGGAAAGTGAGAAATCACCCCCCCCCCCGCAGTGGGAATGGCCATACTATGATCCCTTCTCCTCTATTCTCCTCTCAAGATTGTGGGTACACACTCACATGCCCTTTGTATCTGCCACACACATGCCCTTTGTGTCTGTCAAACTGCAGGGTCCAAGACATGAACCATGGAGTTGGCTATGTGGGATCCACCTGCCTTAAACTCCACACTACCTGCCATTAGTTTTAAATAATCATCCTGGTATGTTTTGTTTTTAGCTGTTTTAGAAGAAGTTAGGTTACTCATTATTATTTATACATTAAAATCTCTTGAACTTAAATAATCAACCATTTAACACTAATTTATATAGTGAGTTTTGATGATTTGATTTGGCATCTTGGTTTATTCTTAAGATTTTAATAAATAAAGCATTTGGCCCAATTTTCTTTTACTTATGTAAGTATTACTTTTTTTTTTTTTTTTTTTTTTTTTGAGAGGTTTTTGCTATAGGGCACGTGCGCTCTAAGACAGACAGAGACAGAGAGACAGAAAGTGAGAAATCACCCCCCAGGGGGGATGGCCAGCCTCAATCCCTTCTCCTCTATTCTCCTCTCGGGATCTTGGGCACGCACGCACACACGCCCAGCGTGAGTTTAAGCCACTGGGTCTGGGACACGAACCGCGGTCCACTACGTGGGAGTCCAGCGACATAGACATTACGCTAACTCCTGGTCCCAGCTTATGTAAGTATTAATTGCATTAGGAGGCATTAAAATGAGCACAGGACTTCTGGATTATTCCCTACCTAAAGCTCTAGAAGTACCAAATCAATTAACCACACAAACTAGGACTAGTTAATCTGAATAGTTGTTTATTTTTCCTATTAGCCTTCTGAATAATCTATAATTTCAGTTCAATTTTAAAAGTTCCATAAAAACTAGAATATGGAAAATAGATATAAAGATTTCCTATTGATTAATAAAACAACCTCATAATGGAAAATAAAAAATATTTTCCTGTTATCAATTATGTAGTTATCCTTTAGAGAAAATGTCTATAACATCTCTCCAACCATTCACCATTAAATTTTTGATTTCCTGATGATTCTTACAGAGCACAGATTCATTTGGATTTTTTTTCTTCAAAACTCTTAAAAAACATTTTTAACATTTTTTAAGATGGTAAGAAATTTTTAATCTCAACTCAAAAATTTGTGATGTCAAAAGAAAGCAATTCAGAGTCCTGTTAAGGCCATCCAGGTAGTGCATGTAAGTAAACAAAACACCAGGAGGTAGGACTCAGTGGGTGCTTTGATAAAAGTGTAGCCTATGCCTCTTTAAATGTTTGCTCTTATAAGAAAAAAAAAATATTTAAAGTTTTGAAAAAAATCCTTGCTCTTAGCACTCTGCTGTATTTGAGCTGGGCTTCCAAAAGCCAGCATTTGATTCTTTTTGCCTGAAGGCTTTCTCTGCCTATTGGAGCCACTCTCAGCACACATGCAGCCAACCAGATGTGCTAAGATTAAGGCTTCCCAGGGGCAGCCCTCAATCAATGACTGATGGGAGACTGTGTGCTGAAATCCTGCCTCTCTGGTTGCGTGGGAGGGATAATGCTCAGGTACTCGTTCTACACTTGATTTCAGAATTTGCCAGCAAGATTAAGCTCCAATTATCCACAGCAGTGGCTTGCTTGATAATGCACGTGAGGCTGGCTTTTCTTCCTTCCCTGTCTCACTCCTTTATCCCTTGCCAATGTTTCCTGCATCGCCACTCAAATACACGGCATGCACTAAAATATTTGCCTCTGGATATACTCCTAGAAGAACTGAACATCCAAAACATCTCACTAAATGTGCTCAAATTACAATAAACAACAATCTGTAAAGGACATGATAAAATGCACACAATTCTTCTCACCGTCATTTAACAACACTGTCTACATCTTTATTGAAACGTTGTGTCTACCTACACACATACATTTTAGTCAGCATCCATAATTCTACTATTAACTGTTGTCACAGAGGAGGTTGATGCCTACCAGCCTGATTGCTATTAAACTGACTATTCAATTATTAAACTGGTATGTATTTCAAGTACTTAAAGTTCACAAATACAATAAATATTCCATCTACATATTTTAGAAAAACCAAATTGATCTTGGTACTAAGCACTTATTCTCACAGTGGAATGGGCCATTTACTCTGCACCATTATCATTAGTCTTCTTTAGACCTGAGAAGACTGGTTTCTTGAAGCCAAAGCGTGTGACGGTCCCTTCCAGACAGTTTAATAGTAATTGATAATATCGCCTTTACTGAAGTTCTCATGTTCCCTCAGGTCTATTGCTGATCTGCACTGAGGTTACCAAATTGTTTGGTAAAGCTCAGAATTCTAGGATCCTTCCATGAACCACAAGGACACATAGATGCCCGGCAGATCTTCAGATAGCTGAAAATCAGAGTCCTAAAGATTTCAGAGGTATTCTGGAAAATTTTCTTTTAGTCTAAGGAAATCTCAAATTGAATCAGAGATTCGTTTTCCACTTTTTCTCTTTGTCTTCATTCTTTACCTAACCTCTTCTTCCCCTCTTTTATCTCTCACTATTTTCAGCCCCATTCGCCTCAAAAAAAGTGTATCATTAGGAAAAGGAAAGAGAAAGAGAGAAAGTGTCAGAAGTTACTTTTTTCCATTCCACAAGCCCATAAACTTCGTAGCAGTTTAGAAATACAAAGTTGGACTTTCAACCTCCAGGTATATAGATTGACTGTGAAGGGTAAATAGGTAAAGAGGATGGCAAAGAAGAAAATCTCACTTCGTATATCAAAACTCCTTTCATTACAAAGTAAAACAGTATCTGAGCTGGCTCTGTTGCACAGTGGTAAGAGCTGTGCGAACGAGGCCAGATTCCACATGGCTGACCACAGTTTGAATCCCAGTGATTTGAAAAAGATGAAAACATTTCAGGAGTATATGCATGTGCATGCCCCAGTCCTGATAGGATGGAGAAATGGGTAAAAAAAAAGACATAATCACATCCCTTTGGTTAGTATTTTCTCTCTCTCTCTCTTCCTCATCTCTCTGTCTCTCTGGCAAGCATGCATGCCCTTTGGCAATAAATAAAGAACAGAATCCAATCTACACTGGAAATTAGACTTTGTGTTTAATGCTGTGAAGAAGTGGTGTCCAATATGGGTTTCATATGATGATGTATAGGTATGTTAGCATTAATGATAAAAATAATTGTTATAGCTATTCAGTTTGCCATTTTTATTGTATCTTTAAAATCTATGACTTAATATGATTGTACATGGGAATAGTATACCAACAAAACATGCTCAATTTTCATCTGGAAACCAGAAAATATTAAAAAGTAAAGACCACTGTCCTGGATCCTCAAAATCTTATTTTTTTCCATCATGTTTTATCGTAAGAGTACTCAACAGAGAACCATAGGAAGAGCCTCATAAATGCAGGAAGAGATCTTTGATCTTTGAAATTTCTGTAAGTGGATCCTCAAATACGTACCCTGAGATGCTACCAAGTACGTCAGTTACTTTCAAGTGGTGAGCAATTACAGTCGGACCCTAAATATCATCACAGCACACAGCTTTTGTTTGTAATCTTATTTTTTAACTCATTTTTTATTGATGTTTTGCTGAGTGTATCCATCTTTTAGAAAGAGTGTAAGAAATACAATCACTGTTGCATATCTAAAAAACTATTTTCCTTCACATGAGTCATAATATAGACTATGTTTGTAACTTTAGAATAAGCTAGTATAGTTTAGGCTAAGTATGGAATCTGAGGTTTAAAACTGTCCACATTCCATTACTTTTCTGAGGTTAATTTGATTTTCTTCTCTCTCTGTTTATAATCCCTGGATTATCTTAAAAACTTGATTTATATCTTTAAAGAATAGAGTTGACTTTTATTTTTAGTAATACTTTTTATCCTAATAAAAGTATATACTTAAACTTGGCTTACTTGGAAAGTGGAAACTAAGCCACGAATTTAGAGATAGCTAGTACATTTAAAGATGATACCGTGAAATAACAGTAAGGGGAGAGATGGTATCAGACAGAAGACGGGAAGGCAATGTCGGTTATATTACTGAGATTGTTAATGTGGCCATTGAGTGCTCAATTTTGCCAGAAACTGTAGGAGGAACTGCCTCTTACAACGCATAAAGGACAGGAGATTGAGATATTTATTCACTGTTCCCATCTACTGTAGATTAAGGACTGGCCCTAGGAGTTTATTCTCCTTCACTTTCAATATTCTCTTATATGCAGGACAATGGCTCCTATATGTTTTAAGAAAACACTCAGAAAAAATAAGAACTGTGTGCATTTTTTTTTTTTTTTTGGAAAGGTTTTTCACTATAGGGCGCGTGCGCTCGCCAGACAGAGAGAGAGAGACATAGAGACAGAAAGCGAGAAATCACCCCCCAGAGGGGATGGTCACGCGCAATCCCTTCTCCTCCATTCTCCTCTCGGGATCTTGGGCACACACGCACACGCGCCCGGCGTGAGTTAAGCCACCGGGTCTGGGACGTGAACCGCGGTCGACTACTTGGGAGTCCAGTGACATAGCCATTATGCTAACTGCTGGTTCCCAGAACTGTGTGCATTTTTGAGGTAAGACTTGGTCAGCATACCAAGAACTATGAAATCATAGGCAAGGGTTTGACAAGGAATAAAAATAAATCTTTTTTTTTTTCTTTTCAAAAAAGCATCTGCTTAAGTATATAGTTGAAAAAGTGACATGTAATCAGGGTTAGGCTCTAAATGGTTTTTATCCCAAATGTTACTGAGCTCAGGGAAATGATGCAAACACATTCCAGTAGTCGAAGGCAACACTTGTCATCTTAGATGCATTTCCGCATTTCTAGTTTTTCATGAATAGTTGAGGGTCCACTCTCCCGAAAACCGCTTAATTCTGGTCATTTTAATCAGCTCTACTCCTAAAGCTCCAGTCTAAACAAGTATTGTTTCTCCTTATACCACCCTAACAATCCCACTCGGGTATCTCTGCTTCAGTTCTAGGTCCTCACACCATTCTCCACTAAATAGCCAGAGTAATACTGATGAGTATGTTTTTAAAGAATCTCGCTTTGGCTTAAATTTCCCCAGTATCTTACAATCAGATAAAAATCCTATCTAGTCCCTTTCCTGGTTTAGCTTTTGTTAACTCTTTCTTTATTTGAAGAGATTTTCAAGATAGGTGTGTGCGCTTGCCAGAGAGTCAGAGAGAGACAGAGGCAGAAAGTGAAAAATCACCCCACAATACCTTCTCCCCCTTTCTCCTTCTGGGATTTTGAGCACACACACACACACACACACACATACACCCAGCATGAATTTTAAGTCGCCAGGTCCAGGACTCAAACCATTACATGGGAGTCCACCAACCTAACCATTAGGCCATTTGCTGGTCCCTTGTTTACTCTTTCAAACTCATCTTCTATACCATGCCAGCTAACCTTCATTAACTATGCTATAGTTACTTGAGCTCTTTAAATATTTCAGACCTATTCTACCTCGATCATAATTGCCTCTTTCTGGGGGGAATATGAGTCTTCCAGGTCTCTAAGGGTAGCCACTTTCAGTTCAGGTTTCAATTCAGATGGCCTTTCTTCAGTCAGAAACCTTTAGCCTCAAAGATCATTCCCATGCTTTCTCTCTTTCATATCATCTTATTTTATATTTTTCCTTGCTCTTAAAGCTCTGGCAATAACTCATGAGTATGTTTACATAAAATCATAGCACTCTCTTTTATAGAACACAAGAGACATTCTGTTGTTCATGTTCTATTTCAGTGCCTGGTATCTAGTAGGTAATTAATAATATGGCTTGACTAATTGAATTGTTTGCATTGTTAAAGAAAAAATAATATTTAATGACATGTTAAGATACGGCAAGGAACATTTTATTCAGACGATCACAACAGGATAGGAACCACTGCAATGTCATTTTAGATTCATTTCCTTATTTCATTTTCACACTTGGCCAAATCTTCATGAATACTTGAGGGCCCATTCTCTAGGTAACCTCCTGAACCACCAGGAGGTTCTGAAAGCTCTGGTGTAAGTTATTATTTTTCCTCCGTGTATCACCATAACAATTCCACCCAGGTCTACCTTCCTCAATTCTAGTTCCTCACAACCACTCTTTACAAAACAGCCATAGTGAAATTTACAAATAGTAATCATTGCAATGGAGTCTTGCGGTGGGGATGGCAGTTGAGTTCATCTTCACATACAGCGTGGGAAAGTGTGAATTTATAGCCACAGAGCAGAGTGGGATGAGTAAATGGAAAATTACTAAAAATAAATAAATAAATAAAATCAAGGGTAAAAGGAAGCTGGCTAAATCTGTCTAACGATTCTTGCTCAGGATGGCCCAGGAAGGTCAGACACTCTCTGGAGAATAGCAGAAAATGAAGAACCTGATTAGATCTTCAGGATGAGGTTATTATGAAAACCTGACTTAGTAGGGTTATTTGCTAAAACTAGATTTTATAAGTGCACAAATCGACCAAGAAGCTTCAGAAGCCTGACTAAACTTTGGTTAAGTGAGAATATTTATCAGTATCAGTTTAAATTTCATGATCAGTCATTATATTCATTTTCTTGCTTAAATCTCTCAATGAGTTTGCCCTCTTTCTATTGATTGTTTTTCATGTACTATTTCTAAAAACTATAACTCTATACCAAGTTAGTGCAAGAGCTAGTGCACTGTAAGATATTTGCAGAAAAACATCTGTCTGCTGATTTATTTCAGCTTTATTAAATCCTCATCACTCATTGTGGACATTAGCAATGCCTATAAAAAACATTCTACATCCTTTATTTTATTCTCCACTCTCTCAGGTAAAAATTTGCACTCTTACACAGTTTTATCACTTAGCTCCTTCATCCTATTTCTCCTCATTGTCATTACTTTCTTTTCTCACAGAAAAAAGAGAAAGAATCAAAAGAAAGCTTCCAGAAGTTTCTGCCACCACTACTACATGCTTGCCTTTTCTGTGGTTTTATACTGTATCTGCTTTCCTGTTATGAAGATGAAACACCTGCACTCTTAGCTGAAACCTGCCCATGTGCTAGTCACTGAATGTTGTTGGGGAAATATAAATAAAAACAAAATTTCTTGCCACCCCAGAAAACCTCTCCATAAAAAAAGAAAACAATTTCCTGATGGAATGAGCATTAAATTAGAACGTGATGTACATTGCAGGCAGTCCGTAAGAAGAGGTTGCCAGCAAAGACAGAAAGAAATCCCAGCCTTTTATTACTCTTCACATAGATGTCTAAACAGCCCTCTGAAATAAAAGAACTTGATAGCACCATTTGTTACACATAGCTCAATCTAAACTTGCTTGGTAATTGTGACAATCTACCTCAGCTAATTATCTTTATTCAGAGCAAAAATAAATTTTTATGAAGAGAGTAAGTGCAACCTGGCGTGAGGTGCCCACTGAAGTTAGGTTCCTGTGTATTCCCACGGTATCTGGCACACAGGGCTCTATATATTTCAACGGGTGCATTTCAAGGAGATACCTCCCAGGTGATTGAAAAAAGCATTTCTAGGCTTTGAAAGCAGCAAGATATGCATGTGGTTTTTAAAATGACTTACATATATGTCTAAGGATCACAATTTACACAAAGGAAAATCATTTTCCTATGGATATGTATTTACCCTTACAATACCATTTCTTTCTTCTCTATCATCAGATATTCCTATCCTTCTGGATTGTTCCCATAGACATACAAATGTGCTATAATTTATTTTTCTCAACCAAAATTTTAAAAATAAAATAACTTTATTATTTATCCTACTTTTTATCCATTAATATCCCCAATCCTTCTCTTTACACAAGACTCCTTGAAAGATACTTGTGTATATGCTGTGTTTCAAGTCTCTCTTGAACCCATTTCATCTATTTCAACCAAAAGAAAAGACTACTTCTATTAACTATTTTGCTGAATCCTAGGACAATTTTTCAGTAATTTCTTATCAACATTTAGCATATATAGGTATGTATATAACTTTGCTAGAGGGTCTAAGTGCTTGTTAGAGAGGTGCGGCTGAGGGAAGGGGCTGTGAGGAAGCACTTCCCTGTGGAGGATCACCATGGCCGCAATCTCTTCTCCTCCAGGACTCCTTCAGGGTTTTGGGCATGTCACCACATGTGCCTGGTGTGTTTTTCAAGACACCAAATCTGGGACTGGAATCAGGCAGTCAGCCCTCTGAGATCCAACCACCTTAATCCCATGGCACCAGCTGGCCCCATTTAAGACATTTGATTCTCTATGGAACTATTCCTTCACCTGATTTTCAGTGTGCCCCACTGTATTTGTTTGACACTCATTTTTAGACAATATTGTTTAGTAAGTTTTTCTGGACTCTCTTTTTTTTTTTTTTTTTTTCTTTTTTTGAAGAGGTTTTTGCTATAGGGCGCGTGCGCTCGCCAGACAGACAGAGAGAGACAGAGAGATAGAAAGCGAGAAATCACTCCCCAGGGGGGATGGCCACGCCTCAATCCCTTCTCCTCCATTCTCCTCCTGGGATCTTGGGCACGCACGCACACGCGCCCGGCGTGAGTTTAAGCCACCGGGTCTGGGACTCGAACCGCGGTCGACTACGTGGGAGTCCAGCGACATAGCCATTACGCTAACTGCTGGTCCCTGGACTCTCTTCATCTCAATATTTCAACACCTTAATGCTGGACTGACTTAAGGCTGAATTCACAGGCTGAATCTCTTGTTATTCATGTATATTCTGTTGGTGATGTCCTAGAGCTTCCTGACTTTCCTGGTTTTACACAACATATATTGATATATACTGATTATCCACATTTCCATTTCTAGCCCAGATCTGTCCTTTGAAACACAGTCTCATAAATTCTAATGGATATAAAGCCAAAGAAAAAATCGAATGCACCCAGAACTGAGTCTCTGACATTTCCCATGAAACTGTACATTCCACAGTCTTCCACACTTTGGTAAATGATAATAGTCATCTAATAATAGCAAAGGGTCGAAATTTAGAACTGTTAAAACACCTCCAACATTTCTTATTGTCTTTTTTTTTTTTTCTTTTTGCATTTCATTTGTTTTTTGCTGTTCTGGCCATAAAAAGTGTAGCATATTTAATGTCTTGATTACTTTCAGTCCCATTTAGTAGGAAGTAAGCTTCATAAAGAGTATATTTTCTTCATCTCTGTATTCCTAGTGTCTAGCAAACTGTCTGGCACAATAAAGGCTCAATCAATATTTATCAATGAATTAAGAAAAAATGAATAAGTATTTCCTGGATTGGTCAACCTTTTTTCTTTATTTATGATAGAAAGCGTGTTCTTATGAGAGAGAGAGAAACACCCTCTGAAGGGCCTGGTCATGCCACAATTCCTTTCCTCACGTCCTCCAGCCTAATGGATCCTGGGTACTTGTACATGTGTCTGATATGTTTCAGACCAACCAGGCAAGGAATTTAAAACATGGTTGTCGTGTAGGATTTGGCTTCTCCAAAACAGCATATTCCCACTGTCACGGAGCCAGCTTCCTGGCTCCTAACTTCTTAAAAAACTTCCTGGATACTGGAATATGAAAGAGTAAGAAGGAGATAGAAAAATGTTCATCCAATCAGATGGATAAATGTAATATTAAAATATCTAATTGATTGATTCTAAAAATAAAATTGTATAGCACAACCCATGAAATCCATTGAGAGGAAATGTGTCCATGTCTCTTCTCCTATCTTTAACTCTAATTAGTTTTATTACAGAGATAATTGATTACATAAAATTTTGATAAAGAAAATACAATTTATCAGTGAAAAATTTATCATGCTCTTTATGTCCTCATGATAGGAGGTCATTTGCTTCATTTTATATCTTATATATAAAGTATTCAGGCCAGTGTTTCTCCTTGCCTTCTTTATGTTTTGCCTTCTGCTTGCTAACCTATTTTCTGTTATAGCTTCAGGTTATCTTACTGGCTCTGACAATTAATTTTTTCCCCAATTCTATCTTCCTTTGAAATATAGAGAACTGAGATTTCCCTGGAGTGAACTGCGCATACTGTAGGAAAAACTTATCTTTACTTTAATGTGAGTTTGAATTGAAACACTCTAGACTGATTTTGCACCATTTAGCAGGATTGGCTGAAGAATCTGTTTGTATTTTTTGTACCAAACAAAGGAGGCATAATTGTCAATATATAAGAAAAAAAATTCAGGAATTGATGTATTTTTTTTCAGCTTTCATGTTAATCATTTGTTTGAACACTCTAAAGTCTTATTTCTTTTGATTGTAAGCACTTAATAAGGAGTTTTCTAAAATACATTTTTAAAATTGATATTACTCAATTTTCATTTTCAGTGAAATATTTATGTTTATGTCATTGAATAACAATCATGAACTTAATAATAATTTAATTAATTCAGTGGTAAAAAGTAGCAGTTATAGCATTGGTTACTTATACAGTCTGAACCTGGTAGCCCGTAGATATTAACAAATTTAACATTTACAAAAATACTATGTAATATTATACAAATGTATTTCTGTTTTGAAATGAATAAATAAACTGATTGTAGGTAATAAATGTATTGTTAAACCAAAACCCAACACTACATATAAGAACAAAGGTTTGCAAATTGTGTAAGCTGGTTTTCATATACACTAATAACTAGTGTAAGCTTTTGTACCTAAACCCTGTCTACACTGTGCACAGGTGTACACTTTATCACTCCTAGCTCAAGACACTGCCTTCCTTAAGGGACTGACATGTGAAAAAGATATATTGAATGAGTGCAGTGATGCAGCAGTGAGTACAGTTAAAAGGAACAGATTTTCTATTTAATTTTCCCTGTTATAAATGACTCATCAGTCGTTATTAACTAACATGACATAATAATTATCTATTAATTTCATTGAATAAATACGCTATATATTTAAATTTTATCCTTTACAATCCAGACTTACTAACTAGAATTATTTAGTAATTCAGGCAGTAATTTTCTTAATGGCTATTTAATTTATCCAGATGTTTTCCCCACTTCATTCAGATTAATTTTTCTGGATGAAAAAAATCTATTTTGACCATGAAGGAGTGAATGCAGCATCCATAGACAAGTAAGTTTTGACATTTGTGGAAAAGATGCTTTTGGAATTTTTGTGCATGAGAAACTTAAGATAAAGAAGTATTCAGTGAAAAATACTGCAGATATATATCTAGATTAATGAATTTGTTTCATTAGGAAAATTCTATCCTATAATTTAATAAGCTGTGAGAAGGATAAATTTCATATGAATTTTACATGTTACTTTGACATATATTAATGAAACAAAAGCCAATAAGTGCAAGAACCAACATAACTATATTTAAGTAATATAGAATTCCCAAATAAGAGTTGTTCTAAAAGAAGTAATATTCTAGTTTATAAACTTATAAAAATCTTTAAGCTATATAATATTGAATAATAAACATTAAAATAAATATTGTTTTGAATACTGGAAATATACATTTTAAAAACCTGATGTTCATTGTGGATTAAAATATTAGATGGTGACTTTGTTTTCCTCCTGTGCATGAGAATGACACTTTTCCCATTGTGTTATCATAGAGATAATATTACACATATAATTATTTATGTTAATTACATGTTAACTCTGCTGAAATGAAATAAAATAGTTGATCAGAAAAACTTACAAATTTTAATTTTAATAATTATGTTTTAAAGGCTGCTTCTATCATCTTAGAAAGCATAGTGATAATGAGAACATGCCTAAACATGGACTAATACTAAAGTATAATCATTTTGAATAAGATATTCCAGTTTTTGATAACATTAGTTATTACATCTCTCTGCAGGATCATGGTGAAAGCCCTTTACCTTTTTCCTAAAAGTGTATAAACAGCTGCAAACATGCTGAAAATTTTGCATGGAGCAAATCACTTTCCACTTGTAAAATGCCTAGTTACTGTATGTTAGTAACGAGTAGTTTTCTTTTTTTTGAATAATTATTTATTTTATTTATTCATTCATTTATTTCTTAATTTGACCAGAGAGAGACAGAGGGTGAGAGTGAGAGAGAGAGGAAGTGAGAAAGCAAGCCACCAGATTCAGGACTTGAACCCTGGTGAGCCATGTGGGAGTGTCCAGCACCTTTACCATCACACCACCTGCTGGTCCCCAGTAACGAGTAGTTTTCTGCCATGGGGAATTGAGAATTGCTAATCGTTTCTTTGGAAATGATATATGTATCATTTCTATCCTCCAGCATAATTCTTTGATTAGTAGAACAACCTGGAAACAGAATAATCTATCTTTTGATTAGATACTGAACAGAAAGTAAATGAGTAAATTTTAATATATTATTATACTGGTAATTATACATCTACAAATTCAACAATTCACATTGCTGAATGAATAAATATGCCAGATAAATAAATAGTATTTATATGGAATGTAAAATGATCAACACTGTACTACAATGACATGTAAATCATCTTAATTTTAATGATTGCATAGCCTATATTTTATTTGGTAATCATTTCCTCATTAGTGTCTACCATGTTATCTGAAACTCGGAGAGAGGAGGTGCTAAAAATTTGGTAATGGATGAATATTCACATGTACACTAATTTTTATTCAATTCTTAATAAATACGATTATTTCAAAATTTTGGAAATGATATTTGAGACAAAAAATATTTAATGTAGTTTATAATAGGAAAAATAAATACAACTTTTGGGGGCCAGCAGGTGGTGTGGTGATTGAGGGTGCTGAACTCCCACATGGCCGATCGCGTTTTGAGTCCTGGACCTGGCGGCTTGCTTTCCCACTTTCTCTCTCTCACTCTGTCCGTGCCTGGTCAAATTAAAAATAAATAAATAAAGTTAAATAAAATAATTATTTAATAGATAAATAAATACAACTTTAATTAGTAACATTTTTAAATAGATTTTTATTAAGGAACCTTTAAAATCATCTTAGGAAGCATACTTTGAATAATATAAATTAAATTGTCAACACTGTAGTATTTGTTGATAAACACAAAATGTAATATCTATAGTCTCTTACAGTTAAGCATTTTTATAAATCGGTGAAATGAAATTAGACATAATGATTTCATGCTGACAAGTATTAGAATAATATGATTGGTAATTTGACAAATACGAATTGCATAGGTTTGAGGTATCTTTTGATATAGTAGAAGCAAAGTTGAATCTAAAGGCAGTCATTAAATGCTTTACAGTCTCGTGAAACTTCTGATGAGATATTATTATTAAAATTAATAATATATCACATTCTCTATAAGATATAATCTTCAATTTTTGAAAAAGAATATTTTTTTCTCCATTTGTCTTTACAAATCTTAAGTCAGTTTGATAAATACCAGTGAAATAGAGGCTGCCTCTTTAACATATTTAGCTTTAACCATTTAGACTGAACTTTTAAAAGATGTACTCAGAGTGAATTTTTTTAAGAGAGGCTTCCACTATAGGGTGTGTGCACTTGCCAGAGAGACAGAGACATAGGAAGTAAGAATTTCTCGGGGAAAATGGCCACACCTCAATCCCTTCTCCTCCATTCTCCTCTTGGGATTTTGAGTACACATGCACACATGCTCAGTAGAGTTTCAAGCCACCAAGTTTGGGACTTGACCTTGGTCGACTATGTGGGAGTCCATCGACATAACCGTTCCACCATCTGTTGGTCCCCGGATTGATTCATTTTTTTTTGAGAGGTTTATCCTATAAGGCACATATGTTTACCAGGAAGACAAAGAGTGACAGAGAAATAGAAAGTAAGAAATCACCCCCCAGGGGGGATGGCCATGCCACAATCCCTTCTCCTCCATTCTCCTCTCGGTGTCTTGGGCATGCATGCACACATGCCCGGTGTGAGTTTAAGCAACTGGGTCTAGGTCGACTACATGGGAGTCCAGTGACATAGCCACTATGCCAACTGCTGGTCCCAATCCAGATTGATATTTTACCAGGATATTTTCCTCAGTAAAGATTTCCTCTAAGATATAAGTAGAAGAAAATGTATATTTTGTGTTTTTTTTTTTTTTTTTTTGTGGAAAGTTCTATAGATGTCTATCAAGTCCATCTGATTTATGGTATCATTTAGGTCCAGAATCTCTTTGCTCATTTTTTGTCTCATTGACCTATCTAAAGGATAGATGGGGTGTTGAGACCTCCAGGAATTATGGAGCTGCAGTCTGTCTCTCCTTTTAGATCTAGCAGTCTTTCATTGCAGCACTGTTCACAATTGGTAAGACCTGGAACCAATCCAAATGTCCACAAACAGATGAATGAATTGAAAAAGTGTGGTACATATACTACAAGGAATATTATTTAGCCATAAAAAATAACAAGACCCTGGAATTTGATAGAAAGTGGATGAATATGGAAGATTTGTTGCTGAGAGAAGCAAGTCAGGCTATAAAAGAGAGACATTGTCTCCACTTAACATATACCGACTCTCTGCACTTTTTGGTAGAGACTAAAAGACTGGAAGACATAAAAGCATTAAAAATTGTTATGGACAAAGAGACAAAGTAGAAGGAGAGTGTGGGAGGCGATACTGCAGGAAAGGAAATTTAGGGAAAAAAATCGAGAGGTAAGAATTTTGTGGGACACAGATATGGTTTATTATCTGTTGATGAGGATGTATGTGTATAGTATTCTCAACTGGACTGAGATGTATATCATACTGAGTAAAATCTCTTTACAATTTAAATGATGTATAGTGATTTAATATATAAATAATAATAAATTAAAATAATAAGACACTGGAAAATTTTTTTTTAAAAGATATGAATGGAGAGCCAGATGGTAAAATGTTCTGCAAGGCAACTCACGTGAGAAAGGTCGTGTTCAAGTTCATATACCTCCCTGACTACACAGGGCACACTCGTGCCTATGATCTGGGACTAGCTCATGGGTAGAGAGTAACTTGCAGTGTTGGGACCTTATTGGGAGAGCTGTCTTTATCTTTCTCTCTATCTCTTTCTATCTCTCTTGCAAATGGAAGAAAGTTATGAATAGATATAAAATATGTATTAACTGAGTTTTAATGTTTATTATTCTAATATTGTACAGCTTTCTTGTTTAGGTTTTAATTTTTCTTTAATTTATACATATCTAAATAGCCATGTGTATGCATACTTATGAATTAGGCATATCTGTAAAGAAAGCAAATTTAAAAAGGACCAGCCATGTGCCATTGTTGTTAAGGCGATTGGATGCCACACAGCCAACTGCAGGGATCTAGTCCTGGACCCAGAGACTTGAAAAACACACTGAACACGTATGCATGAATGTCTTAAATCCCAAGAGGAGAGTGAAGGAGTGGAGGTGAAGATTGCAGCATGGTCATTCTCCCTGAAAGGTACTTTCTCACTTTCTTTCTCTTTCTCACTCTGTTCTCCTCCAGCAAATGCAGCCCAAGCACCCTGCAGAAACAAAAAGAAAAACAAAAAAATTTTTTAAAGAATTCATAAATTAAAAGATATATATTATATTGCCAGAGGGCATGTGTAGTCACTGGAGAGAAAGACAGAGGGAGAGAGAGCAAGCAAGCACCCTCCCATACTGTACTCATATGGCTTGGTTAGCAGTATTTTTTGCTTTTCCTTTTCCTTTCTTTTTGTGATTTTTGGCATGCACATGCATCTAATATGTGTCTAAAGCTGTTGGGTATGGAACTTGAACCACATGTTGCCCCATATGGGATCTAGCTACCTTAAAAGCCAGGCCATGGTCTGGCCTGCATACATTCTTTAAATAGACTAAAACCTCCTTATAGTAAAAGATCATGACTCACTTATTTTTTCTATTGCTAGTCATTGTACAAATAAAATTTTCTGTATTTTAAAAATCTGGTCGATCATAAGCAATGATATTCATTTTAAAACACTGCATCATTAAATATATTCATGATTTTAACAGTAAAATTTGCTAAACTATATGCATATCCAATAAAACAATATGAATGCACTGAACCTAGGAACATTTTATATATGTATGGCCCTTTTTACGGTATAGCTCAATAATTAACTTGGTATTTGTGACAAAAATACAGAATTTTCTAATTTCATCCCTTATTAGCTCTGTGACTGTTACCAAATGAAGATTCTTGTATTAACATATGTAAAATAATCAATTGAGTCTTGTTTTTATTTAACTTTGTTATTGTGCAGCTATAGCAGGCTACCCAAATATGTATTTTTTAATTCACACAAATTTATTTTCCTTGAAGTCCATCTTTATGAAATGGGAAGAAAAGAGAACGAAAATGGTGGTGGTGCTGGTCTGTGTTTCTGTGTGTAAACAAATGCCATTTATTTTGCTTCCACTATGAAACTTAGGTTTTTTCCTAGGAAATAAAATTCACTTTTCTCGAATTTTGTCAGAAACATTTCATTGCTATGAAATTTCTACATATTTTGATTGTTCGTTCATTTTATTTTTTCAAACATTTACTTAATAAAATTTTAAAAACTAAATTGTAATTTAAAGTAGCATCAACCAAGCTCTCAGTGATTCAGCATTTCTACAACCTAGTAACTTAGTTCATATAGACAGAAAAATATGACTAATGTATAATGTAAAAAAAAAAGCTTCAGGGTCCAGCAGGTGGCAGAGTTGTTAAAGCACTGAACTTCCACATGATCAACCAAGGTTTGAGTCCTGAACCTGGTAGCTTGAAAATCATGCCAAGCATCTGTGCATGCACCTCCAAAATACCAGGAAGAAAATGGAGGAAAAGGGAACGCAGGATAGCCATTCCCCTAGAGAGTGATTTCTCACTTTTCCTCTCGCGTCTCTGTCTTATCCAGCATGCAAATGTGCACTATCACAAATACCTAGAAACAAAACCAACAAAAAAAACTTCGAATTATTGAGTACTCTGCTGGAAGACCCCTATTGGACCGGAAGATAAATACAAAACAAATTATAAAATTGTAAGCTTGCATGTGGCTTGTCTTTGGAGGAGTGCTTATGTTACAGAAGAAAATTGATATTTTCTTTGTTTCAGCTTTATGGACTTTTAAATTACATTTAGGAAACATAGTTGTCTAAAAATCCAAATCATATTGAAAAATATTTAGAAATACAAGAGATAATCAGTACAGAAAACTGAAAATGTCCTTAAACTAATGAGGAGAGAACTCAAAAGATACATTTTCTTGGCTTACGAGAACAATTAATTTTAAATATATGTTTGATATATCTATGCATACTAGAAATAAAAGTATTATATACTACTATATTTTCTGAGAAAATATAAGAACAATATACAGTTTAAATGGTGAAAAGCAGGCCACAAAATGATTTTATTAGGAAGGAAAATTACAGAGAACAACAAAGTAATCAATAGAAGTAAAAAAGAAATCATGTGTTCCAAGACACATAAATGTTTTAAATGTTAATATTGTTTGAAAAATGAAGTCTAATCACATTTTTGAGAGAATAAATAAGTGTGAAACAAAACGTGTTAATATTTTAATAAAGAAAACACAGAAGCGTATGACAGACATTCCAAATAGAGTTTCACACATACGCACCAGGAGATGCATTTATGAATATTCATGGCAACCGTTTTTGTAATAGAAAAAGTAATCATCCAAACATAAACCTCCATTAACAGCAGAATAACTAATAATATTATGGCATAATTAAAAGCAACAAAATACTATACATTTCTAAAACATAAATGAATTATGGGTTCAGGAACCAAGAACGATGACTCTCTAAATTAAATATTGAGCCATCTGTGGTGTGCCATCTCTGCTATGCTGAACCCACATGGGAAGGTCTTAGGTTCACATCCTGAGGTCTCCCTTTACATCCCAGTTATGTGTGCAGTGCATGCTTCAGTTATGGGCTGGCTCAGGATGGGAGTGTGTGTGGTGTGTCACCTTGTGGAGCGTGCCCCCCTCCCCTGTGTCTCTTTTACTAATAGAAGAAATAAGATAATTAAAAATAAAATGCTCAGTAAAAAAGTGGATGTTATCAAGCTCAATAAAATGACATTTTATAATTTTTAAAAACATGCAAAATTTGAGAATATACTGTTTAATAAAATACAAATAAATACAATACTGTTAAAAAAATTAAAAAATCAGAACAGGAGCGACCAGTAGATGGTATAGTAGTTAAGTCCCTGGACTCCTACATGGCTGACCGTGGGTCTTGTCCAGACGGGAGCTTAAACTAACACTGGGTGTATGTTTGTGTGCACTCAAGATCCTGAGAGGAGAATGGAGCAGAAGGGATTGCAGCATGGCCATACCCCCAGGGAATGATTTCTCACTTTCTGCCTCTCCAGTGACTACACAAACTGATTTTTTTTTTTTAATCAATACTTTTCCTGCCATGAGTATAAAACTAGTCCACTATTCCCACAAACATAAGAGCCACATAGTAGATTTTCTTAACAGTTCTTTGAAAATTCTTTACTCTAAGTACTGTTCTCTCACCCTGAAGGAGGAATTGGGTGCATAGGAGAGCTTTCTCTAAAGAAATGCTCTGGAAATTAATTCTCTCCCCTCTGCCTTATTTTTTATGTTCTTGATCTTTCTGAGAAACTAAAATTAATAGAAATCATTTTCATCAGGTTTTGTAGTAAATTTTACATATAAAAATAATTTTCAGGCTCACTTTGTACCTGATATCAATCATATTCAAATTGCATGCAAAAGTGAGACAAAAGGGTACCTAATTTTTAACATCTTATATTTAGTGTATTTTGATGTTCTATACGTTTTTTTTATTCCTATTACAACAAATTGAGTGGTTCAAAAATAACAACATTTTTTATTTTATGTGTCTCATACATAGGTCAGAAGTTCAACGTAGTACCTTGGAAGTGCAGGGCTGTATTCTTCCCTAGAGGATGTAGGAAATCTATTTCCTTGCTCATTCAGATTGTTGGAAGCAACTTGAATCTGCCCTCTGACTACAGAATTCAATTCCCCGTGGTAGGCTGGGAGCTAAGTGCTGTGCTGTTAAAAGAAAAAACTTTATACAAATTAAATCTATCATAATTTATTTGAGCAAATAGCAATTCATGAATCAGACACCCCTCAGTACCAGGAAAGAGAGAGCGCCACTTAGCAACATGGGTAGGCTGTATTTATAGACACAAAAAAGAGGAGTCATACTGAACTCTCTTGATTGCCTACAGATCAGCATATGCTTTATTCAGACACAGTGTGGTAGGGCACACTTGCCTCCCATGTACCTGGTCTGATCAGTTGCAGTGCTTGGCTGAAGCTTGGCTGGAACTCAGCTACCTGTTACAAGAATATACTCTTAAATTTGGTTGCAGTTTTTTTACATAATAATTTGAAGTTTACTAGTCAGAGCTTAATACTAACCAGACTTAGCTCAATTTAATATTCTGGTTATAAAACTAAGTTTCCTGTTGTGTATAAACTCTGGGTCATTCCTAGTCTGTACTGGTTGCCCACATTCTCTAGTTCATGCCTCCCTTTTGCCACCTTGGAAGACCCTATGGTGGGTTGAGTCCCTCTCACACTTTGAATCTCTCCTCTTTCTTATTCCTGCTAAATCTATCTCTCTCTCTCTCTCTCTCTCTCTCTCTCTCTCTCTCTCTTATAGAGATTTTTGCTATAGAGCATGTGTGCTCTCCAGAAAGAGACAGAAAGACAGAAAGTGAGAAATCACCGCCCAGGAGGGATGATCACACCGCAATCCCTACTCCTCCTTTCTCCTCTCGGGATCTTGGGCATGCACACACCTGCGCCCGGCGTGAGCTTAAGCCACCAGGTCCAGGACTCGAACCGCGGTGGGAGTTCAGTGACATAGCTATTACTCTAACTGCTGGTCCCAATCTCTCTGACTCTTCTGTCTTTGTCTTCCACACTTAAGGACATACCCTGATAATACAGAAAAAATATTTCTACTTGGAGATTAGCTCATTAGTAAATTCCACTCCATCTATAACCTATTTTCCTTGTGACATTAAACTACAATATTAAGGAATTAAGATCCACGTACCTTTAGTGCACCATTATCCTAACTATCAAAGACACACATGAAATATTTTATAAATAAAATTTCTTTGAAGATCCTAGAAACATGCCAGGCAAATACAAACAAAGTAAATCTGTTAATGTCTTCCTAATAATAACTTAAGTAAAATGCACTTACTAAAAAAAGAGGATCCTTTTGTATAAGTAAAGGGAACAATCCATAATGGGGCTTTAATAGTTTAAGCTTTAAGCAATAAATAAGTTGTCATCTCAATAATCAAGTAACTTTCTTTTTTATATATAATATAAAAAGGTATGTGTGTTTTCCAGAGAGAGAGAGGGATAGAGAAATTATCCTCCTCAATGGAGTGTGGTCACAATACAATCCTTTTTCCTTCCATTTTTCCATTACATCAGAATTTGAGGCATATAAGCACATGTGATGACATGTTTTTTTAAGACACTTGGGTCTGGAATATGAATGTAGTGGGCCATGTGGGATCAGGCTTTCTGTGCATAGCACTTAACCACTGTGGTATGAGGCTGACCCTATATAATTTTTCAAGCTATAAGAAATCTTGATTTTAAAAAATCATTTTTGATAGAGTAGTCAACAAAATATTTAACCTGCCAGATTTTCAATGCCTCTGGGTCTGGGACTTGAACCATGCTTGTCATGTGGGTATCCAGTGCCTTAATCATTATGCCATCTGTTGGCCCTGGTAAAAATATATTCACAAGGACTTACCATGGTGTTCATTGGAATTCAAATTGATTTGTGTCTTTGAGTGAGAAAGAGAGAGAGAGAGAAAGAAAAAAAAAAAAAGAAGAAAGAGAAGAAGGGAAGAAAGAAAGAAGAAAGAAGAAAAATAGAAAGCAAACCCCAGGGATGAAGAGATGGTCAAAGTAAAATCCTTCTCCTTCATCTGCCGTTTTTTTCAGGGTTTTAGACACACACACACACACACACACACACACACACACAGTGCGTACTTCAACTATTGAGTGCAGGACTTGAACTGCACAGTTGGCCATGTGGAATTCAGCCACTTTAGCCATCATGCCACCAGCTGGCTCAATTGATTATTAAAAAAAAAAAAAAGAAAATCAAAAGAGTGCATTTCTGGGGACCAGCAGTTAGCGTGATGGCTATGTTGCTGGACTCCCATGTAGTCGACTGAGGTTCGTGTCCCGACCCGGTGGCTTAAAACTCATGCCGGGCGCGTGTGCATGCGTGCCCAAGATCCTGAGAGGAGAATGGAGGAGAAGGGATTGTGGCATGGCCATCCCCCCAGGGGGTGATTTCTCGCTTTCTGTCTCTCTGTCTCTGTCTGGTGAGTGTACGCGCCCTATAGCAAAAACCTCTCAAAAAAAAAAAAAGTGCATTTCTGTGGAGGAACATTAAAACTTTGTTCTTGGGAATTCATTGTCTAACCAATTCAGACCACATGATATTACAAAACAGAGCAGTGAAGTATAGACTTTATGACACTGTTCTGGATCCATACTTGCACTGGTTAAATTCTGCCCTTGGTACTTTCCACCTCTGCAATCTTTGTTAAACCACTTAACTTTTCCTTATCTCAGTTTTAGCTTATATACCTGTTGTAGTAAAGACTGAATTAGCTAATGCACACAAACTCCTTTAAAGACTGTTAGGCTTTTGGAAAGCCTTCAGTCAAGTTCAGTTAATTATGCCCAGATCTCAAAAGAAAGTGAATATCATTAGAAGCTGAAGGAACTCTTTTTATTCAAATTATAAGAGATTTAGTTTCCAATAGCACTATATATTGTGGAGGATTATTTTAATTATATCAATATGTAGGTTTTTATGTCTCTGAGCCGGATCCCAGTGGGAAAGGGATGATTAGGAGAACTTTTTTCTTTCCCTACATTGCGCTTTTACTTTTCTCTTTTGCTTATTAGTCATGAAGTATGCTCTCCTCAGGGAAGAAGTGGAGGAAGAGGTTAGAAAGGATGTTTAAAAGGCAGAAAAATTTTCCACTTGCCTGATTGTATAATGATGTGATTTTGACTCTCTTGGGGCATGAAGTCTGACCAAAGATAACTCTTGAGTAGAGTACATCTTAAGTTTATTAACTTGAAGACACACCTGCCGAGAAAATATCTAAATTCATTTTTTTGACTGAAAAAAGGAATTTCTTAGGCTGACTGCTTGGATTTTTCTCAATGCCTGGATATATCCTGAAATTCGTCCCTTCTATGGGGCTTGTGTGACTCCTCCGGACAGTCCTTCAAAGGAGTGCTTAAATGGCAGCAGCCTGGCTGCCCCTTTGCCTGGCGCTTAATCTGGCATACCCGAAACCATCTGAATACATGCAAGCGTAGCTAGATCCCAGTAAAGTATTTTCTCTTTCCCTGTTTTGCTATCTCATATAGACAATAATACCTCAGACTAATCAAACCTGAGTTAGACAGTTTCCACAGTTCCCAAACTACAGGGGGAAGGTGTGAGCTGGACAACTTATTTCCTCTCCACCCCCTCTACTAGGGATGGGAAAAAAAAGGACAGAGAACATTTCATTTTTTCTTCCAAATGTATTTTACTCTTCATTCTTTAACCTCAAGCTTTTTATGCCCATGGGAGAAAGCTAAACTGAAATTAAAAAATAATAAAATTAAAAATAATTAAAAATAAATAAAGAGTTGAAGCACTTCTACTTTTTAAAGAGTTATTTATTTAATTTTATTAATTATTATTATTATTTTAGTTGGACCAGAGAGACACAGACAGAGAGGGAAAGTGAGAAAGCAAGCTGCCGTTTGCAGGACTCAGTCTGCGGTCATCCATGTGTTAGTCCAGCACCTCAACCACCACACCACCTGCTGGCCTGAACCATTTCTATTTTAATTCCATGAAGAAAACTTAGTGCCTAAATTTGGAATATGGGAATACTTGCTACCTATCTTTTTCCTTATCTTTTGAAGTCTTTTTATGGACTAATGCTTGCCAGTATTCCCCTATTAACAATTTGTACAGTGAAACCTTAACCCACAATGTGGTGGTATTTGGATCTGTGGTCTTTGGGACATAATTAGGTTTATATTAGGTGATAGGGATAGGGTCTTTATAATGGGATTAGAGGCCTTTGAGAAGAGAAAGAGAGATCTCTGTTTTCTACTCACTAATGCGCCTTACCCTGTGCGCACCAAGGATAACTTTGCTTTGATATCTTAAGAAGATGACTATCTGTAAACCAGAAAGGCTTTGCCAAACACCCGACTCTGTAGGTTCTCTAATTTTCAAAGCATTTCCAGAATGATGAGAAAAAAATTCTGTTGTTGAGTAAGCTGCCAATTTTATAGTATTTTGTTATAGTGCCCTGTGCTGACCGAGACAAAACTGGAAAACTTACATAGAAGAGGCATTTTCAAGCCTTAAACAACTTTTATTTCATTGCCTTCTAATTATATTCTAATTAGATTTTATGGACTTCACATCTATTTTAATAGAGCAGTTTTCCCTTAAGGCCTATATGAATAATATATGATTTAAATTTGGAAGTATGTAAATACAAGCAAAATTTCAATACAGCAAAATCTTAGGAATAAAAATTAAGCACTGAAAACTGAAAAATATTTTCTTCTTTCTCAATTTGTGGTTGTATAAGGAGACTTCAAAAAGTTCATAGAAATTAAACTTAAATGTGAATTTATTTTGGTGCATTTTTTTAAATTAGTGCATAGTTTATTCATAATAGACATATTCTATTAACCTTTTGAAACCACTGGCGATTCTGGAGAAGTTACGTAGCAATAGGCAAATACTATCTCTAATGATAATTGTTTTGAAAAATTTATATTATTTTTAATTTCATTTTCTTTTATACATTCTATTACGTTCTTTAGCTTACAAAGTAAATATTTCAACATGGGACATTTCTCCCTATTCCAGTTGATAAAACTATAAAATTATCTTCAACAGATAATACCACGTTTCTTTGTCCCATTAATGCTTTGCCTTTCTATTTTTATTCTAAATGTCCTTCCTCTGATTCTATTCTTTCACACACACTATCTCAGATATTCACATCCATTTACTATGTTTGTATATCCTTTAGTCAATCAGTTTCAGTTGTAGGGTGCAGACATTTGGAATATATTGTGTGGGGACGTACAATGTCTCTACTTCATAGCCTGGCTTGCTTCACTCAGCAGTAAATCTTTCATATTCATCCAGTTTCTGTCAAGAGCCAGGGTTTTATTGTTTTTATGGCTGAATAGTATTCCATAGAGTATATGTGACACAGTTTCTCAATCCATTCATCTGTTCGTGGGCATTTGGGTTGGTTCCATGTCTTAGCAATTGTGAATAGTGCTGCAATAAACATCGATGTGCAAGCACATTTACAATGAAGAATTCTTCTGTCCTTTGGGAAAACTTTTCTTTTTTTTATTATTATTCATACATTAAATTAAAACGTCTAGAAATCCCAGAGAATGCACATCTAAGTTCTTTTCCTTCCTGAGCTTCATTAGCAACCCTGAAAATTAAAACTATCCACTTAAAATTGAGAAAATTAAAAATCTAAATCTATGCTACTCACATGATCTAGTTTAGAAGGATTGACAAACATTGTTTGAAAAAAATGAACCAATTGCTTTTCTTTGAGTATTATGACACGTTATGAAATCATGTATTTGTACATGCTTAATTAAGAAACAGTTTGATACAGATAGTTTACACAGATAAAATAACGGTGTAACACGTATGTTATCAACGCTTAAAAACAGTCTATAATGTCGTATAAATAAAGGTTGGAAATTTTCTGAATGTCTCCTATTTTTCCATCATCTCATCTGCTCTGTATCTCCCACTATTTATCCATTAGTCTTGTGTCAAAATTGAGAGATGATTTTCAATATTTCATTGTTCCATCTCCATTGAGACTTTAAAGTACAAGACCTAAATGAGTTTTATTTCCATAATTCTAGCAATTAGTTTCACTATTTGCTATCACTTCAAAGATACAAATGCCAAGTTGTTTCTTTCTTCTCTAGTTTATTTTTATTTTTTGATGCTTATTTCAGAGTTTCTCTAATAGAAAAAAAAAATGTTTTCCATGCCTTTATAGGAAATTTACTTACTGCTATGTAAAAATGCATAATTTTCTTATGTTTAGTGTAATTCTAATTCCTTGGGAAATATTCCTTCCAGGAGAAACAAGAAAGTAAAAAATTATCATTTTTACTACTTCTCATTTTTAACTCCATTTTGTCATTTTGTCTTTGTTTTTTTTTTTTTTCCCTGTATTTCACCAATCTATTTATAAATGGCCCTTACTAATTTCCTTTTCAACTATATGAATTCATCTCTGTCATCAAATTTCAATGCAAATATCCCAATTTTTGGATCAATTCCTCACCCTTTGAAGAAAATTGTTCATCTTAAAATTACCAAAGGAATTACTTCCACACTAATTTCTGTCAAACCAATTTTTGGAAACTTTCTTATGTTCACACTATGGCTTGAAACTCACACTGGGCGCATGCGTATGCATGTTATTTTGATATAATTCATTTCTGACTGATGATTTTGTGTGTTTCTCATATCAATTTAGCACTAGAGTCTCTTGAATGAACAAATTTAATATTAGAAATAATTTTTTGAGACAAAATAGGGAGAAAACTAGATAATGAGCAAGTAAATATACTTTCATAGTTCACATTCTTATGAGGAAATTTGGTCTTTATCTGAAACAAAAAAAAATTCTCTAAATAGTGCATAATCTAACAAAATTTAAAGAAACATGGAACTAAGTTCAAGGTGAGTTAAAGTAGTTACAAGACATTTACACGTAAAGAAAATACAATAATCTAAAAGATACGCAATGGCTTTAATATCCATTATAACTCCTGTAATCAGAAAATTAAAATCAATATTAATTGGTAAAAATCTAAAAGTTGTATATAGTTTTACTACAACTGTTAATATTTTCTTGTGATGTTTGCACAAGACTTTGTATTAGTGTTTATAAACATCAAGCACATTCATTGTGATTACATATGTTTTATGATCCACCAAAGATATTCAGTGTTGAAAGGAAAAACCTTCAGCTTTAATTTAGCAATGCATTTTGTGACAAATTGAACATTTTGGGGTATTTATAGAAAGATAAATAAATTGTACTGCAGATTTGGCTAAAACTTTAAATTATTATTCACTTATAAATTGTTTTAATTGGTTAATTCATTTTTATTCTTATGTTTAATATAGGTTGCATTTTGGATACAAATGTTGAGATGCAAAATTAAGCCACATGGTATTCTAGAATAATTTTCAGGTATTATATATGTATTAATCAACTGAATGCAATTAATATATTGAGATGCCATGCTAAGTTATTTCAGGTATTAAAATATACAAATTGGGACCAGCAGTTAGCGTAATGGCTATGTCGCTGGACTCCCACATAGTCGACCGTGGTTTGCGTCCCTGGCCTGGTGGCTTAAACTCACGCCAGGCGTGTGTACATGCGTGCCCAAGATCCCGAGAGGAGAATGAAGGAGAAGGGATTGCGGAGTGGCCATCCCCCCTGGGGGGTGATTTCTCGCTTTCTATCTCTCTGTCTCTCTCTCTGCCTGTCTGGCGAGTGTACGCACCCTATAGCAAAAAAAAAAAAAAAAAAAAAAAAAAAAAAAAAAAAAAACCTCTTCAAAAAAAGAAAAAAATAAATAAATAAAATAAATAAATAAATAAAATATACAAATTAATGGATCCTTGTATCTATTATTTGTATACTATATTAACAGGAATTGCAATAAAACTGGAATAGATGCAATTGAAGGAAAACAGACATTGTGCAGAAAAAGATAATGAAATATCTTTGCAATTCTGAGAAACATCACATAAAAGGTGAAGCCTCATGTTCAGGCCTCAGGCTAACTACCTTTGCGCTTGAGAAGGGTCAACAAATACAAGAGACTGAAGAGGAAGGGCATCTCACCTGGGAGAGAAAACCATGCACTCAGTAGTAACACAGAGACCAGCCAGGTCAGCTAGCATCACATGAGCGATGATGGCCAGGTGACCAGAAATGTTTAAGATGCCATGACTACTTGCTTGGTGAAATCTAAAAAAGTGTAGACATTTAATGGTATATGAGGGGACTTCAAACCTTTTATGTAAAAATGGAATTAAAATACAAGTTAACTTTGGCACAAAAAATTTTGAAATCCATGCATAGTTTTTTTCTAATATGCATTTTCCACTGATATTTTCAAGATCCCTAATACTTTACTATTTGCCTTGTTTCAATAATTAATAAATATCTCTTTCTACACTGAGAAAAAAATCCTGTTTTATATAATATAAATAAAAATATTTTTATGAAAAAGCATTTGAAAAGATAATTACTAGGTTGCATATTTAAAAATTATTTCTGGGGGACCAGCAGTTAGCATAATGGCTATGTCGCTGGACTCCCATGTAGTCGACTGCGGTTCGCATCCCGGACCCGGTGGCTTAAAACTCACACTGGGCGCGTGTGCGTGCGTGCCCAGGATCCCAAAAGGAGAATGGAGGAGAAGGGATTGCAGCATGGCCATCCCCACTGGGAGGTGATTTCTCGCTTTCTGTCTCTCTATCTCTCTCTGTCTGTCTGGCGAGCACACACACCCTATAGCAAAAAAAAAAAAAAAAAAAAAAAAAAAAAACAACTCTCCAAAAATTATTTCTGAACCAGCAGGTGGCATAGTGGTTAAAAGTGCTGGATTCCCACAAGCTGACTGTGGTTTGAGTCCTGGACTTGGCAGCTTGCTCTCTCACTTTCCCTCTCTGTCTCTGTCTTTCTCTGGCCAAATTAAAAAATAATAATGAATAAAACTGAATAAAATAATTATTTTAATAAAATGTATTTTGGGGGCCAGCAGTTGCATAGTGGTTAAGGTGCTGAACATCCACGTAGTCAACCACAGTTCAAGTCCTGTACCCAGCAGCTTGAAATTCATGCCAGGTATGTGAGCTCTTGTGCCCAAAATCCTAAAAAGAGAATGGAAGAGAAGGGACTGTGACAAGGCCATCTACCTTGGGGGGGAATATTTCTCCCTTTCTGTATCTCTGTCTCTGGTGAGCGCATGCACCATATAGCAAAAAAAAAAAAAAAAAAAAAACCAAAAAACAAAAAACAAAAAAAACCACAAAAAACAAATAAAACAAACAAACAAAAAAAACCCAACTCTTAAATAATAATAATAATAATATTTTTTATCAAAGTACTGTATTTGGTACTGGGCCATTCTCTGTTTTTAATGTGCCAGAGGGTACATGTGCTTACTAGAGAGAGACAGAGACAGAGAAAAAGGAAAATAGAGAGAAAACACTCTTCATGGAGAATGGTCATGCTATAATCCCTTTCTGCTTCTTTCTTTTTTTTTTTTTTCAGATTTGGGGCACATTTGCATATGCGTCCGATGTGTTTCTTAAGCTGCTGGATCTAGGACTTTTGTAGTTGGCCATGTGTGATCTAGCTACGTTTATAGCGTGTGTGTTTGCCAGGAGTCAGAGACAGAGGAAAGGTAATAAATCACCCATTCCCCCAAGGGGAATGGCCACATCGCAATCCCTTCTCCTTTCTCCTCTCATTTTGGGTTTGAGTTTGCCAGGTCCAAAACCCATGTGAATTCAGCCATCTTTAGCACCATGCCACAGGCTGGCCTGGACCTTTGTTTTTTTTGTTTTTGTTTTTGTTTTTTCTTTAGACTTTTGCTCTAGGGCACTCACTGGAGAGAGACAGAGATAGAAGGAAAATGAGAAATCACTCCCTAGGGGGGATGGTCATAGTGTAGTCTCTTCTCTTGCATTTTCCTCTTGGGATTTGGGGCACACACACAAGTGCATGGTGTTAAAAGAACAATAAATCAGCCAATTTAATAGGGCAGAGTTTTAACTGAGCAACTCTTAGTTAAAAGAGTTGTCCCAGGACTTCCAAACAAATCAAGCTAACCTGGTGGTAGACTCAGTATTTAAGTTTCAGAAAAGGCAAAATGACCTACAAAAACCAAAGTGAAGAAATGAAGTAGAGAAACAAGTGGATTGGTTACAGGTGGAGAGTAGGCTACACAAACAGCCCAAAAGGTGGGCTTTCTGAGATTGATCAAAGTGTGACTAGAATGGTTGGCTATAACTTAGCAACCAGCTCAGGAAAACAGTCTAACATGTATAATTTTGGCTTATCCATAGAAAGCCAAGTGTGAGAGTACAGTGGCCATTTTAGGCCAAAATAGCTTCATTTAACAATGGTTTATTTTTCAGGCTGCTGGGTCTAGCACTCAAATCACAAAGTTGGCTATGTGGGATCTGCTGCCTTAACAACCACATCACCTGCTGGTCCCAGACCTTTGCTTTTTAAATGACTGGAATACAGGTGACTATTAATACTTTTCTTGGAAAGCTAAAAGAAAAAAAAAAAAAAAGAATGCAGCAAGCAACGAACATTCATAGAGTTAGCAAAAAAGGGAAAAAATGGGGTAACTAAAAATGAGGATGTTGGAGGACAGTTGGAGTTTGGAATCAGCCCAAGAACAAGGCATGACTAGGTCATTAGGGGATTTCTTCCATGGGTTCAGCACAGCTGGTACTTAAAGTACAAAACATATAAATGAGAAAACACCAAATAAACCTAACTGAAGTGTTAAAAGACTTTGAAACAAATAAATAAATAAATAAGGTCCCTTTTTCCCTCTTCATGCCTCTCAATCTCCCCATAATGCTTTGCAAGGACAAAATCCCAGGACACTAACCTGCAAAGAAACCTAGATGTACGTACTGAGATATATCCCCAGTCCCAGCTCCACAGAGCACAGAATCTCAGGGTGGGGCTGCAGCTGAGAGACAACGGGTGAAGAATCAGCACAATTTTCAGGGGTTAAAAGGAGTAGGTTATGGGTTCGCATAGTTGACATTGTGCTCAAAACGTATTTGTTGGGAGACCAGCAGTTAGCGTAATGACTATGTCGCTGAACTCCCACGTAGTCGACTGCGGTTCGAGTCCCGGACCCGGTGGCTTAAACTCACGCCGGGCGTGTGTGCGTGCGTGCCCAAGATCCCGAGAGGAGAATGGAGGAGAAGGGATTGCGGCGTGGCCATCCCCCCTGGGGGGTGATTTCCTGCTTTCTATCTCTCTGTCTCTCTCTGTCTGTCTGGCGAGCGCACGCGCCCTATAGCAAAAACCTCTCCAAAAAAGAAAAAAAAAAAAAAAAAACGTATATGTTGGCTCCTTCAAAATGTCCAAGTAATGCAAGAATATTTTACTCAAACATTTACTGTGTAACTTGTAAAGTGTCTATGGAGCTCATTTTCTTTAAAATGAGTATTTGTGATAACTCATGTTTCTAAAGTGTTTTTCCATTTTAAAGTTTATTTATTTGTTTATTTTCACCTGAGACAGAGAAACATCGCCCAACAAGCTTTCTTTGCCGCAATCCACCTTCAGCCTCCCCCAGCCTGGATCATGAATCCAGGCGTGTTCACCTAGTGTGCATGTGTAAGGGCGGCTCCAGAACAGGAACCAAGGACCTTCCCAGAAGGGCACAGTCACGGTAATGGGGTACTCCAATCAGACCCATGTTTCTACGTTTCTGTGATAATGTAATTCTCACAAGTTTCTTAGTACATTATTTCATATAAGCTTTTTATGTATATATGTGCTTTTTTAAAGAATTATTTTTTAATTTAACTTTATTTATTTATTTATTTATTTATTTAATTTGACCAGAGAGGGACAGAGTGAGAGAAAGTAAGAAAGGAAGCTACCAGGTCCAGGACTCGAACTACAGTCAGACATGTCGAAGTCCAGCATCCTTAACCACCATGCCACCTGCCAGCCCCCATAAGTGCTTTTTATGAGGAAAAAAAAAAAAAATCAACCAAAACATGATTTCCAGGAAATGGCCTTAGTTATCGTTCCACAGACATGCATTCTCTTCCTGGCAGCAGCAGTAGCAACCATCAGAAATTAAGGAAACTAATTAACTCCTGTGACAATGAATTGGTTCATCTAAAAAAAAAAAAATTAACACAAATGATTACCTTGCAAATTTATTATCATATAAGATACATTCAGTATAAAGGAGCCTAATATGTCCTTGAAGCATAGCATGCCTATCTTAAGACAACCACATGAGTAATGCTGGCCATAATTTTAAGATTATGTTACTTTAACCCTAAGGGCATGAAATCTGTAAGGCAACCAAGTAACGGTACAACCAAGTTATTTAACCCTGCAGCCATAAAGTTGATAAAGTTATAGAGTTTTTAACATGTATATGCATAATATAGAAATAATATCTGAACAAATGACATCTCAAATTATTTTGTCTCTTAGAGATTACACAGAATGATGTGTATGCATACTGTTCATATGAGTTTTGATGTGATGATTTATATCTCCATACTAATATTGTGTGAAATTGTTTATGCTATTTATCGTTTAATTACATAACCATAACTTACGCAAAAATTACTAGCCTAAAATGGTTTTGCAAGTCAGTCATAAAAATGTACTGATTCATCAGAGATGTCTTTATAATATTCTAACATCTTTTTATGCATATTTGAAATGAAATTATTAAAATGTAATTACTGACAAAGACATGAATGGACCATTTGGTTACTATTTCGCACATAGCTGTAAGTGTTCATTTATTTTATAATTATTCGGAACAGTTCCTTAGCACATCTGATACTGTGCTAAGTGTACATACTTTGAAAGATTCAATATAAGCTTTCTCAAAAAGTACATGATGTATTGGAGATAAATGCCAGTTTTTCTAAAATATGGACTATTCTGTAGTACAAGGCTTTACAAAGGGAAAATAGTGACTACATCTGTCAATTTGAGTCTTAGGAGATTTTACTTAGAGGAATAGCATGCAGCACAATCTGAAAATCAAGTAGGAGGTATTACTGCAATGATAACTTGTAGATGTGGTTGACATCTACAATCAGTTGCCTTATATAGATTATTCTCTTTAATCTGCTTACGCCACATCCAATTGGTGGAAGACCTTAAGAACAAAATCAAATTTCCCTTGGGAGAAAGTCTGTGTGTATCACACCTTCGTTTTCTGCTTATAGATTTCTAGCCTGCTCTAGGCTTCTCTACAGATTTCAGAATCACCAACCCACATAATCAAGTATACCTCCTAGTGAATTCTAACAATTTTCTTTCTCTGACTAATAAACCATCACTCCTAAATACTTGGTATGTATTTCCTAAAAGCAGAGACATTCTCCTGTATAACAAAATCCAGCTATCAAGATCAGGAATTGACATTAATACATTACTGTTATCTAGCACTCAGAACCTTTTCAAGATTGAAAAATTAACCCAGTAATAGCTTGTATAACAAAAGTACCCAGTTCAAAATCAGTTGTAGCATTTAGTTGAGTGTCTAGTGCTCTTTAACCTGGAAGTTTTCCAGTCTTTCCTTTATCTTTAATAGATTTACCAAAGTGAAAGCTCCAGACCAATGATACTGTACAGTGCCTACTAAGTTGGGTCTGGGTGATTGTTCCTCACCATCAGATCATGCTTTGGATATCTGATAAATGCATTACAGAAGTGCTACTGTCTTCTCCTCAAGGCCTATTAGCAGGTGGCACAAAATTTTGTTGTGCCATTTTACTGATAATTCTAACTTTAAAAAGTTATTTTAATTCTTCATTTGCAAAAACAGCGAAAAATGGGGAGAGAGAGAGAGAGAGAGGGAGAGAGAGAGAGAGCCCTCTGATGAAGTCCTGATGTTACAAACCATCCCCAGCCTCAGCTAGCTAATTCTGGGCCAAAGGTGTGCCTAATGTGCTCAGGGAAATCTCCAGAAGCAAACCCAGGACCCCTCTCATGTGGGTCAGCCTTGCAGAGTGTATCACTTGACTATTGTACCATCTGGCTCCCTAATGATGTTAACACTGATCACTTGATTTAATAGTACCTATCAGATATCTCCATCATAATACCACTATATTTTCCTTTGTTAAAATTAGAATTTAATTTTGTAGTATTTTGAAATTATGTAAACATTTTACTCCTTGTCAAAATTTTATGTATTCAATTATTTATTTAGTAATTTCTATGAAAATGGGCTCAGTGTTTCTTATTTTATTGAATGTGTTATAATCTATTAATATCATTATTTTCCTTTTGAAATTAATTCATACTTTGCCAGTGAAAGCTGCTTTAACCAGCTGTTTTATCTTTTGGATAAATCTCAAATCCTTCTTGGGCCTTGTCTAAGTAATCTGAATTACCTGGTGGTCACCCTTGCCAATCATATTAGTCAGCTTTTCTAGGAAGACAGATCCAAATAAGATATACATAGATAGTAAGAAGGGATTTGTTAGAAGAACGGGTAAATGGAACTTTGGTATCTGGGAAGTCCCAAAACAGGTCATCACAAGATGCAAATCCTGGGATACTGGAGCATGGTTCAGTCCAAGTCTGAAGGTCCTCAGGGTCAGGAAGCCTGAAGATGTAACTCAGTTTGAGGCCGAAAGCCAGAGAACCCATGGCTGGGTGTAAGTCCTGGATTCAAAAGGCATATAAGCCTTGAATACTGATGTCCAAAGAAATAGAATTTTATCTCACTCAACTCTAAAAGTGGATCCCATCCCTCTTCTGCCTTTGTTCCTCCCCAGATCACTTGTGAATTGGCATGTGCCCACCCACACTGAGGGTGGATCTTCCCCACATAGTTTACTTACACTCGCAAGTTAATCTCTCCAGGATGACCCTGACAGACACACTCAAAATAATGGTTTCCAGATATTCCTTAGTCCATTCAAGTTGACACCTAAAACTAATCACATTAAGATTTTTCTTTTTATAAGCCCAGGTTTTGCACAAAATGTAAGACAGACAAAATTATCCTGGATAATCTCCATAAGTTCTTTGATGTCTCCTGCTCATTACAGATGTAGCGTGTTTAACTTTGTGCCATAGCAGTCTCGTGGCTTTTCACCTCCTCCTTTGAATGCCAATCAAATGAAAGTTACTAACACTTTTTTTTTTTGAGAGATTTTCGCTATAGGGCGCGTGCGCTCTCCAGACAGACAGAGAGAGACATAGAAACAGAAAGCGAGAAATCACCCCCCAGGGGGGGATGGTCACGCCGCAATCCCTTCTCCTCCATTCTCCTCTCGGGATCTTGGGCACGCACGCACACGCCACGCACACGCGCCCGGCGTGAGTTTTAAGCCACCGGGTCCGGGACGCAAACCGCAGTCGACTACGTGGGAGTCCAGCGACATAGCCATTACGCTAACTGCTGGTTCCCCCTACTAACACATTTAATTAGGCAATCCAGTCATATACTACTGAATTCAGGCAGTCAAATGCTACAGATGAGATTCGTAGATTACTTTGGATTTTCAATTGCCAAATAAGCTTTTCTGTTCAGTGTGGAATGCAGTCACCTTTTCTCTCAGACTCACATTCTACAAGTTTAGTAAACTCTGCCTTCTGAATAGTTCTGCAGAAAGGTACAGTGAAACTTCTGATTTGACATAGGTCATTTGTCTCTTAAGAACATATAGTAGAAAATGTGGTGAAGTAAGTGAACTAAGCTAAAAGAAAAAGATGCCTTCAGTATATCAAAAAAAACTGGGGCATGGAAAAAGGAGAAGCAATACTGAAGAGGGAGAGAAAGGCAAAAGATATCAGTCCAGAGAGAAACATCCTTCAAATATATTATTTTTGAAACTATGTATGTAAAGTCAAAAAAATGGAAAATTAGATGGGACCAGCAGAAGTCAAAATGGTTACATGGCTGGATTCCCACATAGTCGACCATGATTTGAGTCCTGGACCCAGTGGCTTAGACTCATGCTAGGCACGTGCGTGCATGCTCAAGATCCTGAGAGGAGAAAGGAGAGGAAGGGATTGCAGCATGGTCATCCCCACTGGGAGAGTTGATTTCTAGCTTTCTGGCTCTCTCTACATCTCTGGGAAGCACATGTGTGCTCTAGCAAAAATCTTTTTCGAAAAAGAAAGAAAAAGAAAATTAGGAAGTAATATTTTTTTTTACTTATTTACTTATTTATTTTAAATAAAAATATTGCTTTCCATTTTCTTCTTTTTTTTTGGAGAGGTTTTCGCTATAAGGCGCGTGTGCTCGCCAGACAGAGAGAGAGAGACAGAGAGATAGAAAGCGAGAAATCATCCCCCAGGGGGGATGGCCACGCTGCAATCCCTTCTCCTCCATTCTCCTCTCGGGATCTTGGGCACGCACGCACACACGCCCGGCGTGAGTTTTAAGCCACCGGGTCCGGGACGCGAACCGCGGTTGACTACGTGGGAGTCCAGCGACATAGCCATTACGCTAACTGCTAGTCCCACTTTTCATTTTATTGAAAAAAATATTTTGAGCACACACACAAATGTCCAGAACATTTTTCACGCTGCAAATTGGGACTCCAACTATGCAGTTGGCCATGGGGGTTCCAGTCACCTTAACCATAAGCCCACCCGCTTATTTACTTACTTATTTTAAGTATAGAGTATTGCCATTTCCTCAGTCTCACAGCTGTGACTACAGGGTACACATGCTTGACTCTTTCAGACAGAGTATATTACCCAGGCAATCCTAAAGCTTGTGACTGTCCTTCATCAGCCTCAAACTGCTGAGATTTTAGGTGTATACCACTGCACTGGTACTTTTGATTAGAGCAGGTATGAAATCCAAGCCTCTTTGTGACCCTAGACAAGAGAGTAGTATCTTAGCAAAACATGCTGCTGCAGTTGGGCCAAAAGGAAGAAGTAATTTAAGTTTGCATACTCACGTGGACTTCTTTAGCCAATGACTAAAATCTTTCTTCCTTGGTTTATATATTTAAAATTAGGTCTCCTTTCCATAATGATGAAGCTTAGATATAGGGCCGAATTCTGGCACAGCAGGAACACAATTGCCTCACATGGGAAAGGTCCTTGGTTTGCACCCTCGGCCCTCCCTAACGTGTCGGGTATGTGTGTGCATGCGTGTTGTGTTCCAGGCTTTCTCAGACTGGGGGCATGAGAACTCTGTTAGGGTACTGTCTTTCTCTCTCTCTTTCTCTTTCTCTGATGGAAGAAATAAATGAATAAACTTAAATATTTTAAAAAATAGAATGTAATTCCACAATTTCATGTAAATACATGATCTTTTTTTTTTTTCCTGTACTTAAACGCAAAGAAGAATCAATTCCATGGCTATCTATAGAAATTTCTACAATGATAATAATATTCTGTATTTTTGTGATTCGATATAGTAGCCATCAGTCATCTCACCTGAGATGACTGAAATAAACTGAGGAGATCTGCCTGACAACCACTTTGTATATATGTATTAAGTACTATATATTTTTATACATATATGTAACATATTATATATATACATTTATTTGCAAAACATTCAAAATATGTTCATTGATGGGAACCAGCAGGTGGTGTGGTGGTTGAGGCGCTGGACACACTCCCACATGGCCGACCACGGTTCAAATCTCGAACCTGGTGGCTTCCTTTCTCACTTTCCTGCTCTCTCCCTGTGTCTTTCTCTGGTCAAATTCAAATAAATGAATGAATAAATAAAATAAAAATAAATAATTCTTTAACAAAATATATTCATTGAGTTTGTATTTTATTTTTGTTACATTTATAGTCTTTAATGAAAATACAGCCATTGAAGTTATTATATTTATTTTGGTGTCCTGAGGTAGTATAAATATTTAACTGATTCATGTTTTTCCTATTGACCTTTCTACATCATCACAGTTATTATTATTTACCATCAAAAGATATTTTTTACTTTTTTTAGAGATTTTTTTTCCTTTTATATTTCATTTTCTTTTATACATTCAATCACATTATTTGACTTACAAAATGGATATTTCAACAGGTAAACATTTCTCCCTAGTACAGTTGATAAAACTATAAATTATCTTCAACAGATAATACCACATTTCTTTGTCCCATTAATGCTTTGCCTCCCTATTTTTCTTCTAAATGTCCTTCCTTAGACCCTCATCTTTCACACTATATCTGGTATTTACTTCTATATACTGTGTTTCTATATCCTTTACTCCATCAGTTTCAGTCATAGAGTATGGACACTCGGTATATATTAAGTGAGGACATACAGTGCCTCTCCTTCATAGCCTGACTTGCTTCACTCAGCAGTAAATCTTCCACATTCATCCACTTCCTGTCAAAAGCTAGGGTTTTGTTGTTTTTTATGGCTGAATAGTATTCCATAGAGCATATGAACCACAGTTTTCCCATCCATTCATCTGTTCATGGGCATTTGGGCATTCACAATGACTTAGCAATTGTGAATAGTGACACAGTAAACATCAATGTGCAAGCCCTTTTCCGATTAAGTATTTTTCTGTCCTTTGGGTAGATACCAAGGAGTGGGATTGCTAGATCATATGGTAGTTCTATTTGTAGATTTTAGAGCACATGTGCTATCCAGAGAGTGAGAAGAGAGAGAAAATGTAAGAAATCACCCTCCCAGGAAGCTGGCCAGGCCACAATCCCTTCTCCTCCCAGGAATCTGGGCACACATACACTCATGCCTGGAGTGAGTTTTAAGTTCCTGGGCCTGGTGTTCGAATTACGGCCGATGTTGTGGGAGTCCAGTGACATAACCGTTATGCCATCTGTTGGTCCAAAAGATGTGATCCTTGAAAATAATCCAATTAACTGCTTTTCTGCTCATCGCAATTGTCTATTATGGACAATGATATTTGAAATTTTTAATTTAATGCTATTTACTCTCTTTGTTCTTTTTTAAAAAAAAAAACTCTTTTGCCTTTGTCCTTGTTTTATTCTAATTTTATTGTCTCAACTAACGGTTTTTAAATTACTTAATTTCACTTTAGTGTTTAGTCCATACCTCTGAAAATTTATCACCTTAGTTTACAAAACATAGTTATTTAATATTTTGTCCTGAGTCCTATAAAATAAAAACTTTTGCTACTTCACATATGATAACTACATACCTTCCATAGGTCCAGAAATTCACACACACACACACAAACACAAAATCCAGAATGTAATTTTATTGCAATAATGGGAGCTTTCTATCTTCCTGTACAACCTGAAGGCAAGTCATCTGTTTTATAATTTTAATTTTTGGTGAGAAAATTAAATTATGAGGCATACAAGAAACTTTTAGTTACCAAGTAATCCATTTCCTGATGTTATTTCCTATTTAATAAATATAAACACGATTCTATTGATCATTTACTCAATTTTTTAATATCAGAGTTTGCTGTGTCTTGATATACTATATAAAATTTGCATTGTATGAATTCAACTTCTGCTTTCAAGATAGCTTAGAGGGACCAGCAATTAGCATAATGGCTATGTCGCCGGACTCCCATGTAGTCGACCATGGTTCATGTTCCAGACCTGGTAGCTTAAAACTCACACCGGGCGCGTGTGCATGCGTGCCTCAGATCCCGAGAGGAGAATGGAGGAGAAGGGATTGCGGCGTGGTCATCCTGCCTGGGGGGTGATTTCTGTCTCTCTGTCTCTCTCTGTCTGTCTGGCGAGCGCATGCGCCCTATGGCATAAACCTCTCCAAAAAAAAAAAAAGATAACTTAGATAAGAAAAACTTAGATAATTATCTTATTTATAGTTTAAATTTTTTAATTGAATATCAATTATTCATGTCTCATTGCTTTAACAAATGAGTCATTATGATTTTAAATTAAACACTATATGGCTAATCATAAAGCATCCAAGGGTTTGCACTCAGAAATGTTGAGTAATACATTAATTAAACTTATAGACCTAAGGAATGATCGCCACTATACTGTATATACTCATTCAGTAAGTCAGTCTATGTTGGTTTTGTCAATTACTGTGTGGCTTTATAGATCACATACTTAGGACAAATAGCTTCATAGGAGAAACTCTCTAGGCAATGTAACATCATTTGTATCATGGGGAAGAATGATATTTTAAATGTGTCTATAAAATAAATTTTGAAAATAAAAAATATATATGTAATTATACATTATATATATTGTATATGTAAATATAGCACTTATAACAGTGACAGATTCTTGATCAGAAAAGCAAGCATATTAACTAAATATACTTGAAAGCGTCCCACTAATCTATTTTAAAAGAAAACAGGTAAATAAGTATATTTATATTTTAGTAGAAAAGACAATAAATGTAATTGTTTAATTAAATTCTTGGAATAAATTTAAAATTCTCTCTTGAGAAATATTGATCTGCATTTCCTTGACATTGCTTATAAACTGTCTTCATCCTAACTCATTTCACTTTCTTAGATTAATCCTCTCTTAATTACAGCCTTCATACCTTCATTTAATTACATAGAATTACAGTTATGTCATTTTATCTTTGCTTTTCCTCGTCTATGTGTAGAATGTCTCCTTCAAGGAAAAAGAAATCACAGCAACATTCAATATCTAATTCCAGTGTTGATATTTTCTTTAGAAATTATGCCTTAATTCTTAGAGACAGAGTCAATTGCTTCTACTTTGTTCTCCCTTCACACTACAGTTCTTCATTGTAGCATGTTTCTCTTTCACTTGTGTTAAAGAGAAGATTTTTACATATTTAATGGGATCAGCAGTTGGCATAATGTCTATGTCGCTGGACTCCCATGTAGTCGACCGTGGTTCGAGTCCTGGACCCGGTGGCTTAAACTCATGCCAGGCCCGTGTGCATGCGTGCCCAAGATCCTGAGCGGAGAATGGAGAAGAAGGGATTGCGGTGAGGCCACCCCCCTAGGGGATGATTTGTTGCTTTCTGTCTCTCTGTCTCTCTCTTTCTGGTGAACACATGTGCCCTATAGCAAAAACCTCTCAAAAAAAAAAAATAAGATTTTTACATGTTTAGGTACCTTCTATATCATGAGTGCAAGAATACTGCCAGATTTCTCAGAGTTTCTAAATGTTTTATCCAGTGACTGAAATAATGTTTGTATATTGTGTTTAAATTTTTCTGTAGAAAAAGTAAAATATTTAACTTGAGAGAAAATAAAATTTTCAGTTCATTAAGTACCTCTCCAAAAAATTATTCTATCTGGCTAAAACAAAAATTCTAGAGGGAACAGAAACCTCAAATACTTATGGAAATAAAGATAAGGTTTGTTTCCAAAAAATTCTAGCTATGTTTATAATTTTAGAGGTTATTTAAAATATATATTTAGTATTAAATAAGCTTTTATTGGGTTTAATCATTCCTTTTTGCCTATGAGAAAGTTGTCTTACTAGTGATCATCACTTAGTTATATCTGTTAGGAATGTAACCAAACATAGATCATAACAATTGCTATGCATGCACTTGATTTATTAATAACATATAATATAAAAATGTAAATTTTTATATTTAAAATTCTTTTAAAAAGGCTTTATTACAAATTTTTAACACAAAAATAATCAATTATTAACAATGTGAAAGTCAATATCTGAATTTTTTTCTATTTTTATTTTTAAAAGAATTATTTATTTAATTTTATTTGTTATTATTTTTAATTTGCTACAGGGCATGTTTATTCACCAGTGAGAGTGAAAGAGAAAGTGAGAAAGCAAGCTGCCAAGTCCAGGACTCCAAGAGCCGTTGGCCATGTGGGAGTCCAGCATCCCAACTACCGTTCCAGCTGCTGACTCAATCGCTGGCTTTTTAAACCCATCATGCAGTGACAATTTTGATGCATAGGTATATAGCCTACTTATTCCAATTTGAGTGAAGCATAAGAAAGAAATGTTTCTGTGAATGTAACATATCTCAGATAGTGATAATATAAACTATTCCTAGACCAAAAAAAAAAAAAAAGAGATTAGAAACTAGATTATAATAGGATATTATATTTTGGATTAATTTTTTAAAGGATTTCCTCATAAGGACAGTGAGAGAAAGAGTGAGAAATCACCCTCTCGAGGGGATGTTCATGCCACAATCCCTTCTCCATACTCCTGGGATTTGAGGCAAGCTCGCACACACACCCAGCATGATTTTTAAGTCTGTAGAGTAAGGATTTAGGCTGGCTATGTGGAGGTACAGTAACTTAACCACCACACCATCTGCTAATCCCTTGAATTAATATTTACCATGAGACATGTATGCCTTCACTCAAGTCAGCAGACTTTGTCTAGGAATATGTTTAATTTTCAATATTAATATAATTTAATGTCCTTTAGAAGATTATTAGTAACTGTTAGCCCCACAATAATCATTGAATCCTATTTACCTAACCATTTTTAGGAAATAGCAGATGCTACTGGGGTTTTGTAAAATATTAACTGTGGCTTCACAGTTATAACAAATGAACTGTTATAGCTAGAAATTAATAAACATCAGGACTGCCAGGTGGTCTGGGGGTTGAAGGTGCTGGACTCCCAAATGGCCAACTGAGATTTGAGTCCTTGACTTGCTTTCTCACTTTCTCTTTCTCTCTCTTTCTCTCTTTATCCCTCTATGGTCAAAATTAAAAATAAATAAATAAATATATAAAGTTAGATAGAATAATTATTTTAAAAGATAGGAAAAAGAAATGGTAAACATTGAACTGACCACTTACTGAATCTCTTGTCTCTCAGAAAACTTCCCACACTGAATATCAATGTCTGTATCTACACATTGAGTAATTTTTTGTGAAAAATAAGTCTCCACATGACTTTAAAAGTAAATACCACATAGAAAAATAAAATGCAATGCACGGGAACAGCAGATGGCATACTATTTACGTTGCTGGACTCCCACGTAATCAACCACAGTTCGAGTCCCGGATTCAGTGGCTTAAACTCATGCCGGGTCCATGTGCATGTGTACCCAAGATCCTGAGAGGATGATGGAGGAGAAGGGACTGTGGAGTGGCCATCTTCCCTGGGGGGGAACTTTCTCGCTTTTTGTCTTTCTGTCTCTCTCTGTCCTTCTGGTGAGTGCACTCACCCTACAGCAAAAATCTCTGTAAAAAGAAAGAAAATGTAATGGAAATAAACTGCCAGTTAAAGCTGCAAAGAACGCTGATGTCATGAAATGTCTAAGGCAAAAACTCAAAACATCTAAATGAATAAAATAAATTAATATTTAAAGATAAAATGTTTTAGGATAAGCATGTCGAAAGAAAGTGATAAAACCTCAAAAAACTGAGAAACATTAAAAAAAAACACTGCACTCTAATAATTTTGTAAAAATTGTTCTCCCCACTATATTACTCTTATGAATAATAAAGTCTTACCCCTTATAAAATTTCTATTATACAAGCTAAAAGATTGTATAAAGTTTTGTCTTTATTCAATATGTAAATTGTACATTTAAAGTGAATTTACTGGGGCCAGCAGGTGGTGTAGAAGTTAAGGACTTCCACATGGCTGACCACAATTTGAGTCCTGGAGCTGGGGGATTGCTTTCTCTTTCTCTTTCCCTCCCTCCCTCTAGCAAGTGCATATCCCTATAGCAAATTAAAAGTAATAATAATAATACATAAGATTATATAATTTTATAAAAATAAAAACAAAGTGTTTTTACTTTAAGAGATAGTCTTCTATGATTAATTATCCTAAGAAAATGAAAGCCTTTTATGATAATGAAGGCTAAGTATCACATTCTTGTCTTTTTTTTTTCACTCTTTTTAATTTAATTTTCTCTTTTACATTCAATCACATTATTTAGCTTACAAATTGAATAGTTCAACATGTGAACATTTCTCCCTAGTCCAGTTGACAAAACTAAGAAAGTATCTTCAACAGATAGTATCACATTATTGTCTAATAGACTTTGCTTTAAGTGGAAGAGTAACTGAGGATGAGAGGACTGCTCTGAAGACCTGAATCCTGTTCTCCAATGTGGATTTTCAGACTCTGTTGGTTTCTGTTCTGCTTCACTATGAGATGCAAACCCACTCCTCCATTCAAAGATAGGACTAATGGGATATTATTTAGAAAAGTCCTAGTTTATAACATTGGTTCTCAAATAGTCATCACCTTCATAATAGCTGCAGAACTTACATGCTGGGTCCCACTTTCACACTTTCTGATTCAAAAGGTTTCAGGTGAGTCTAAGAATCTTCATATCTAATAGGTATGCAAGTAGGGCTATTGCAGTTCAATTTCCTAGGGATCAAACTGACTCCATTGCTTTAGGACGAATCATTAGCAATATTTACTATCAACTACATTCCTTCCTTATTTTTTTTAATTGCTAGAGGGTATGTGTGATCAGTAGAGAAAGAGAGAGAGAGAGAGAGAGAGAGAGAGAGAGAGAGAGAGAGAGAGAGAAAGCAATAGTCAATGAGGCATTGTCACCCCACAATCCCTTCTCTTCTATTTCTCCGTCCTGGTAAAGATCTGGTGCATGTGCACACACACATCTGGAGTATCTTTTAAGTCACCTGGGCAGAGATTCCAGTTATGGCCAGTCATGTGGAATCCAGTGCCCTTAACTATTAGACTATAAAGCTGACCCTACATTAATTTCAAACATAAATAGAAGCAATCATATTTTAGCCTATGTAGAAAGAGAATGAGAAAATGAGAACTCACTAACATTTCAGTATTTATTCCTAATAGGGCTCATTCTCCTTACTGTTTACAGCTTATTGAAAGTTATTTGAAAAGTATGGGTCAGTGATGTCAGATTTAGATAAATATTATTAAATTCTTCCACAACTCAAAGTCAGCATTTAATCTAATCTAACTTTTAAGAGTGAGAGTTCACCAGACCCATGAACTCACATTATTTAAACTGTGTTTGATGTGATTTATCTGAAATGAGATTTTATTCTAAATTTAGTCAGTGTGGACGTCTATTTTTCAGTATTTAAAAGCTTGATTATTTAAATATATATATATATGTGTATATATATATATATATGTATATATACATATATATATTATACATTCACACACACACACTGAATGTTTTTTCCGTATTGCTATAATTTTTTCCTTAAACTCTGCATAACATAACATGAAGTCACACTTTCAAGTAGAAATACCGAAATAAAATACTTTGGTCTAAATGAAATTATCACTTAATTTTTTTAGCTCTGAGTTGAGCTGGAATGATTATCGGTTTATGGTCAGAATCCATATAGAGGTTAGCTGACTAAGGTGACAAATCACTATTGAGCAAAGAGTACACTAATTTAAACACTTAAAAAGAAAACATAAGGAATCTGATGCCCACTGGCATTTAAAAAGTTCTGGAGTATTCCTGGGAACCAAGGAAACCATGCTTATATTTAGGATTGTGTGCATAATTTGAGAAAGACCTGAGAAGATACTAAGCTCTTTCCTCTAGCTGACCATAAGGCATTGTGCTGGCATGAAGTTAAAACTAAGATAAAGTTGTAAAAAGCCTGGCTGAGTGTTGAAAGCACGTCTCTCATGCTTGCTGAATGTTGAAAGCACAACACTCACAGAGCCCCTCATAAAAGAAAGAAAGATTTATTAATCTAGACAGAAATTCTTTATCTAATCATTAGCTGACTACTAAACTAATCAAGTAGATACTTCAGTGACCACATACAGCACAGAATAGACTTTAAAGAATTGAGTTAGAAAATTCAAAAAACAGGGTCAGCTCATGGCAAAGTGGTTAAGGTGGCTGGATCACTCATGACTAAGGAGCTCAAGTTCCAGTCCCAGTGACTTGAAAACATGCTAGGTGTTAAGTGCCTGTGTGCCCAAAATCCTGAGAGAAAAAAAATGGAGGACAAAAATTTGTTAACTCTACTTCAGATAAAGACGAATAGTTAAATAACTAGACACATCACAAGCAAATCATCAAAGCCCAATGACAAAGAGACAGTAGCAAAGGCAGTAAAAGAGAAGCAACGTATCAAGTACAATGACAAATAAATTAATCAGTTGATTTTCCCATCAATATCATGGGAACTAATAGACAGGGAGATGACCTATAAATATACTGAAAGAAAAATATTTTCAAGAAAGTATTCTATATCCTGTTAACTGGCCTTCCCAAATGAAGGAGACATTAAGATATTTCCAGGTAAGGGACCAGCAGATGGTGTAATGGTTACGTTGCTGGACTCTCATGTAGCTGACCGTGGTTTGAGTCTTCAACTAGAAGCTTAAAACTCATGCTGAGTGAGTGTGCATGCATGCCCCAATCCCAAGAGGAGAAGGAAGGGAGAGAGATTGCAGTGTGACCATTACCCCTGGGGGGTGGGGATGATTCCTCACTTTCTGTCTCTCTCTGTGTCTCTGGTGAGCACACATGCTCTACAGCAAAACAAAAACAAACAAACAAAAAAACTCTTAGAAAAAGAGAGAGATTCCCAGATAAGCAGATCTGAAAGTTTATTACTTGCAGACTTGTCCTATAAGAAATGCTTTAAGTCCTGGCAAAAGAATGACATAAAATATTTGTAAACAATCCATAAGATATCTAGGATCCACAATATAAAACAAAACAAAACAACTTACAGAGATATTGATCAAAGGATACATAATTACAGAAAGATAGGAAAAATTTCAGGAAATCTATTGTACAGCCAAGTGACCACAGTTAATGATAATACATTGTATTCTTTAAAAATGTAAAGAGTAGATGTTATTTGATCTCACCACAAAAATAATCACTATCATAGATAATGCACAGGTTAACTTACCATATTTATCCACATTGCAATGTATATACATATATATGTGCATGTGTGTGTGTATATATAACACTTCTAAATAGCATGTTATATATGATAAGAATATATAACATTATTGTCAATTAAAAAATAGAAAATCTTTAGAACTCAACAATAAAAATACAAAAACATAAATTAAAAATAAGAGAAGTGTTTGAATAGAAACGTCTTCAAAGAGGATATAAAAATGGCCAATAAAGGACCAGCAGTTGGTGTAATGGCTATGTCGCTGGACTCCCATGTAGTCTACTGCAGTTCACGTCCTGGACCCCGTGGCTTAAAACTCACGCCGGGCACGTGTGTGTGTGTGCCCGTGCCTGTGTGTGCCTTTCTCCAAGAGGAGAAAGAAGGAGAAGGGATTGTGGCAAGGCCATCCCCCTGGGGGATGATTTCTCGCTTTCTGTCTCTCTGTCTGTCTAGCGAGTGCTCACGCCCTATAGCAGACACCTCTCAGGAAGAAAAAAAAAAAAAAAGGCCAATAAAGGTTCTAGATCCCACATGTCCAACTGAATCATTTGAGTCCCAGACCTTGCAGCTTGAAAAACACACCAGGTGCGTGTGCATGCATGCCAAAATCCTGAGAGGAGAATGGAAATAAAGGATTGCATCACGATCATCCTTCCTGTGGGGGTGATTTCTCACTTTCCCTGTTTCTCTGTTTCTCTCTCTAGTGAGTGCATGCATCATGTAGCAAAAATAATAAATAGAAAAAATTATAAGATTCTCACCAACATTACTCGTTATGCAAATGTCTCTATAAAGCACAGTCTGACAGCACTTTACAGACAGAATGATAACAGCAATCAGGAAGAACAAAAGGAAAGAAACAAAATGCCAAATGTTGATGAAGATATAGAAAAATTGGCACTCTTTTTTTTTTTTTTTTTTTTTTGCTATAGGGTGCGTGTGCTCGCCAGACAGACAGAAACAGAGAGACAGAAAGCGAGAAATTACCCCCTGGGGGGATGGCCATGCCACAATCCCTTCTCCTCCATTCTCCTCTTGGGATCTTGGGCACGCACACACATGCGCCCGGCGTGAGTTTTAAACCACCAGGTCTGGGACTTGAACTGCGGTTGACTATGTGGGAGTCCAGCGACATAACCATTACGCTAACTGCTGGTCCCAAAATTGGCAGTCTTTTAACATTACTGAGAGATATATCTAACATGGGTGTAGTCATTGTCTTAGTCTGTTACTCCATTGCTTACAGAAATATCTGAGGCTGGGTGATTTATAAAGGAATAGACTTGTATTGACTCATAGTTCTGGGGGCTAAAAAGACTAAAGGCATCACAACATGGCAGAGGACAGAACTCTGAGCAGAGCTGAGCATGGTCTACATCTGTGTGGATTCTTCCTGTTTCATTTCGTTTCCTTGTGAAGACAGCAGGATGCAATCACAGCAGCCCCACCTTAATGATTTTACCATACCCAAAGGCCCCACCATGAGGGATTAAATATTCTCTTACCATCTTTGAAATAAAACCCATCCCCAATACATGAACTTTTAAGGGACAAGCCATTATCCAGAATATAACAACACCCTTGTAAAATTTTAGCAGTTTCTTGAAAAGAGAGTTACAATAGGGCCCAAGAATTCCACTCTTACGTACAGACTCAAGAGAAATAAAAATATATTCTCATGCTAAATGTTGTACACAATATTTTAATTTATTTGTTTACTTTAATTGCCAGAGAGTACATGTACTCATGAGAGAGACAGAGACCAAGACCAAGGAAGAGAAGGCACAGCACTTTCCCAGTGGGGCAGGATTATACCAAAAGCCTTTTTACTCCATTTCTCTATCCCACCAAGATTTCAGTGATGCAGGCACAGAAGCCAGGTGTTTGTTTGTTTGTTTGTTTGTTTTTGTTTGTTCGCTTTTTTCCAAAACGCCAGGGCTGGAATTCAACCCAGGGTTACCCATGTGGGATCTGGCTCCTGAAGCAGTGCACTTTTAACCACTACATTAGGCACTAGCCCAATATACAAAATACTCATAATGCCATTATTTATAGTAGTCAAAAGGTAGGAACAGCTCAACTTCTATCAAGATGAATGAATACAACTCAACTTCTATGGAGATGAATGAATAAAGAAGTGGATAAAATAAATGTAGCCTATCTGGAGGGCATTGATTAGCCATAATGACAAATAACGTACACTTTGCTAAGTGAAAACAAGACACAAAAGTCCACAAATTATATGGATCCAATTATATTTATGGCCCCAATAGATAAATCTGTAGAAATAGAAAATGCACCAGATGCAGTGTGGGCACTGTTGTGCAATGCCAGTGGTCATATGGGAAGGCTGTAGGTTTGAATCCTGGGTCTACCTGAACAAGCTGGGCACACTAGTTGTCCTGGATGGCTGCAGGGTGGGGGGGAAGGATTATAGTGTGAAGACTCTTTTGAGAGTGCTTCTCTCTCTGTCTCTGTCACTCTCTGTCATAAAGTAAATATTTTTTTAAAGTGTAGACTTTCTTTTTGAGGTGATGAAAATGTTCTGGTGGGCCAGCAGGTGGCATGAAGATTAAGGTGCTGGATCCCACATGGCCTACTCTTTGGTTCTAGTCTCAGACCCATTTCTTGAAAAACACACAGGGCATGTATGTGAGTGCCCAAAATCCTAAGAGGAAATTGGAGAAGAGATTGCAAAGTGTCCATTCTCCCAGCCCCATCCTCCCAGAGTGGATAGTGATTTCTTACTTTCCTCTCACTCTGTCTGTATCTCTCTCTCTCCCCTCTCTCTCTCTCTCTCTCTCTCTCTCTCTCTCTCTCTCTCTCTCCAGTGAGCACACATGCTCTGTAGAAAAAATTCTAAAGACTAAGAAAAGAAAATGTTCTAGTATTTGGTGCTGGCTACACAACTTTGGAAATATACTGATATTCAGTGAAATGTGTATTTCAAAATGGTTAATTTTATGGCATGTGAATTCTATCTTAATATTGTTATTATTATTATTTTTAATGTTGCAGTCTGATCTTTGTTTAAGCATGCAATGCTGGGTGGTTTTTCCTCAAGAGTTCATTCATGTCCTGGGCTATATGAGATATGTTTTTTGGCACAGTTTACTCACATCTTCTCCAATAGCAGTTAGAACTTTCTTTATTTTACTTAAAAAAATATTTATCTATTTATTATTTATTTAAGGCTCTTGTCAGAGGGTACACTCATGAGAAAGAGAGAGGGAGAGAGAGAGAGAGAGAAAGTGAGACTTGAGCTGCTGGGTCTGGGACCAAACTGCAGTCAACCATATAGGAGTCTAGTGCCTTAACCACTATGCCACCTGCTGGTCCCTTTTATTTCATTTTTATTAACCTCTTGTGAGAATGAGTCTACCTCTAAGACATCAGCCACTTTTACCAGCTGCCTTCACTTATTCAAGCATCCCCACAAACCTGCCCCAATAACAGGTGCAACTCTTCTCGGGAATTCTCAAATGCTGTTCTGAGTGGTGGAGAGTTTGTAAAGGGCTGAAGCCAATGGCGGTAAGATCCAATGACCTATGGGGTTTTACTCGTAAACTGAATCCATCTGACAATGGCTTATCCAATGGCAGTCACGGATCTTTTCAAGTGTGTGATGCAAGTCCAGTAATGAATATTTGCCATGTCTCATAGTAGCTTGCAAAGCTCAGGTCCATTCCCCCCACATCCCAAGTTGGTAACAAAAGTAGGCTGAGTGTGTGATGTCACAGAAATTCAACATATCCTCTGTTAAAAGTTGCTGCTCCTGGAGGTTCTCTGATATGTCCAATTCAAAACTCAGGGAGAACTAGAGCTGGTTTATCTTGCCACCCTAATTCCTCCAGAGACGCTGTAAGTGGCATTGAGAGGCATCTTCCTAGGATGCAATGGGGCCTAGACAGGGAAATTTTACAGAAGGGGCATGGTGAAGTAAAGCACTCTGAAGAGATAGGCAGGTCCTACAGTGAAGCAATTCATGAAAGTTATGGGATATTTGAAGAATAGTTCCCTTTGTTTTTCATTCAGGATCTCCAAGTAGGTAGAGAAAGGAAAGAAAGAGAGAAAGAGAGAAAGAGAGAGAGAAAGAAAGCAAGCAAGAAAGAAAGAGAGAGAGAGAGAGAAAAGAAGAAAGAAAGAAAGAAAGAAAGAAAGAAAGAAAGAAAGAAAGAAAGAGAAAGAGAAAGAAAGAAGGAAGGAAGGAAAAAGAGAAGGAAAGAAAGAGAAAGAAGAAAAAAGGAAAGAAAAAAAAGAAAGAGAAAGAGAAAGAAAGAAGGAAGGAGGGAAAAAGAGAAGGAAAGAAAGAGAAAGAAGAAAAAAGGAAAGAAAAGAAAGAGAAAGAAAGAAGGAAGGAAGGAAAAAGAGAAGGAAAGAAAGAGAAAGAAGAAAAAAGGAAAGAAAAAAAAGAAAGAAAGAGAAAGAAAGAAGGAAGGAAGGAAAAAGAGAAGGAAAGAAAGAGAAAGAAGAAAAAAGGAAAGAAAAGAAAGAGAAAGAAAGAAGGAAGGAAAGAAAGGAGAGAAGTAAAGAAAAAGAAAGAAAGAGAAAGAAAGAAAGAAGAAACAGAAAGAAAATGTTGCATGTTATATTTTCATGATAACACATAAAATGAGAATATTTTATATTTTCCAAAAGAGAAAGAGATGGGGGGAGTGGAGATTAAGGAAATGCCTGATGAATGAATAAAATCAAAAGGTAAACATTTATCCCATTTATTAAAGGATTTTTATGTGCTTATCTTTGTGCTCTTCACAACTTCAGCATCTTTCTTGCTTACTGTGTTACGTGTTTGTTGAAGACAGCATCACTTCAAGTAATTACTTTGAGTCCCACAGTGCATTTATTATGTATATTCTAAGTTGATACCCATGTCTGGATGACCCCAGACCACATGCAGTGAACCATTATTTCTGTTAGCTCTGAAAGGAAGATAATGGTGTCAGCAAATAAGTAAGAAAAAAAAAAAAAAAAGCTGCTATTCAGGGCCACTTTAAAATGGAAGCAATAAAGGACAGGGCAGCAGATCATATACAATCAGCAGGGATCTGAGCGATCTGTTTGAGTTTTTAGCTTCATACATTTGACTTTGCACTCAGACTCTCATCATCAGACAGTGTCCCTTGTTTTAAACCTACCATTTTTTAAAGCCACTTTCCACAGACCTATTTTCTGCATGTCAAATTAAAGTGAGTTCTTAATAAACTGATGGTATGTCATTGACTAGAACACAGAGCAGATGCTATTTTAGGAAGGCATGGGTTGGACCAAAGGACTGAATGTAATGGAGGAACATCAGTCAGCATGGAAGGTCAGCAGGAATATTGTAAGTAATCCCTTTGTATATCTGCATGTGTACCTCACCCGTGCCCTGAGAATTCGCCATCACTCTTCAAAAGCACATTTAATATACTGTAGAGAGATAGACAATGATCAGAATTATTTGAGAAGTCTTTCAATAAAGGGAAGAGTGAGTCCAATGACCAAAGTTGAAATTGGCAGGTGTATGGGCTAGCAAGGACAAAGACACCCACCACATCTTGCATTCACACCCGTTTCTTGTGTTTGTACATCCTTTAGCCCGTCATCTTCAGTTATAGAGTGCGGACACTTGGTATATATTAAGTGGGGACATACAGTGTCTCTCCTTCATAGGCTGGCTTGCTTCACTCAGCGAAGAAAAAAAGGGAAAACATAAACAAATTCTACCTATTCAATTGTAAAAATTATTGGAAATAAAGAAAAAAAGAGAAAAGAAAATACAATGATTTTCCAATAATTCATTTCTCATTCATATTGGTATGTGGTATTAGGAATTTAACTTCATTTTCTTCAGAAGAGAAAACTTACTGTTCCAAGACAAACTATTCCAACTGCTATGACATAAACTGTAATTATTTCTTTAAAATTAACAGTTCATAAGCATTTCTTTACTCATAGTCCATTAATATATTTGACTACTTTCTGTAAAACTGACATATTATTGTTTAAATTATTTTAATCCTATAGTATCTTATACTATCCATTGGAAGACTTGCTTATTTTTCTCTTTTCTCTAAATGTTTCATTTAGCTTTTACATTATAATATTTTTTTAAATTGAAAAACTCTTGTAATATTCAAAGTAAACCACAACCTCTCATTTAGATTTGGTTGAGTTTTCTTTTTTTTTTTTTTTTAAAGACACATTTATTTAGCATCATGATCAGACTATTACATGTAGCAATCAACAGCATGGGTACAAAGAAAAAAAAATCTACATTAAAACCCTTTGTTGGAATGCTTTACACTTTCCACAGAACAGAAACTAAAATAACCTGTTGTACAATTAGTCACAAAGACAGTCCTCGTATTTTTTGCCCATACACATGAGAATTGTCTAAAATATGTCTTCTTTGTAGCAGCTAGGCCCTGCCACCACTGTGCTTGGCTGAGTTCACAAATCTGTTGTAACGTATAGCTTCCCTGTCACTTCTCTGGCTCTCCTCTCCTGCTAAGCTTTGTTTCCTGGCAGTTAATTAAAACCTTCTGCCACTGCCATAGTGACTGCTGCTGCTGGAACTGCCATAGCCACCTTGATTTCATGGTTTGGAAAGTATTGGCCTCCACCTCCATAAGGGCCAGAAATTCTGCCTCCAAAGTATCCACCCTTCATGGGTCGAAAATGTAAAGACTGATTGTTATAATTGCCAAAATCATTGTAGCTTCCACCACCTCCAAAATTGCTTCCATCATTACCAAATCCATTATAGCCATCCTCACTTTCACCGTATCCACCACTACCACAGCTGCCACCAAAGCCACCACGACCACTGAAGTTTCCTCCATGACCAAAGTTGTCATTACCACAAAACCGCTTCCTCGACCACCACCGAAGTTTCCAGAACCACTTTGACCTCTGGGGCTGGAGGAAGTACTAGCCATTTCTTGTTTGGACAGGGCTTTCCTTACTTCACAATTATGGCCATTCACAGTATGGTATTTCTGAATGGCAATTTTATCCACAGAGTCAAGATCATCAAAGGTTACAAAAGCAAAGCCCCTCTTCTTGTCACTGCCTCAGTCAGTCATGATTTCAATCACTTCAATTTTACCATACTGTTCAAAATAATCTCTTAGGTTATGTTCTTCAGTGTCGTCTTTAGTGCCACCAACAAGTATCTTTTTTCACAGTTAAGTGGGCACGTGGTTTTGGAGAATCTTCTCATGAGACAGCCCTCTTTGGTTCCACAACTCTTCCATCCATCTGTGTGGCCTTGCATTCATGGCTCCATCTACCTCCTCCACAGTGGCATACGTGACAAACCCAAAGCCCCTGGAGCGCTTGGTGTTTGGATCTCGCATTTCCACACAGTCCATGAGCGTTTCCCATTGCTCAAAATGGCTCCTCAGGCTCTCATCAGTTGTTTCAAAGCTCAACCCTCTGATAAAGAGTTTCTGCAGCTGTTCTGACTCTTTGGGAGACTCCAAATTAGACACGATGGCAGTGGGAAGAGAGAGTTCAACGATGCTTCCTTGGTGGCGTCCACAGGCAGAAAGACTAGATTTGGTCAAGTTTTCCAGAAAATGTTTTATGCTTTGTGAAATACATTGACATGCTGACAGAATTTGGAGCTCTCATTCATACACAAATACAACTGCCCCAGTGTTTCATTTTGAATTATTTTATTTAACTTTATTTGATATTAGTGTTATTATTTTTTTTTTTTGTGTGTGTTATTATTTTTTAATTTGACCAGAGAGAGACAGTCAAGAGAGAAAGGGAAGGTGAGAAAGCAAGCCACCAGGTCTAGGAATTGAATCATGGTTGGCCATGTGGGAGTCCAGCACCTTTAATCACCTTAAACTCACACTGGCTGTGAGTGTGCACATGCCCAAGATCCCGAGAGGAGAATGGCGGAGAAGGGATTGCCATCCCCAGGGGGTGATTTCTCGTTCTCTGTCTCTCTGTCTTTGTCTGTCTCTCTGGCGAGCACACGCACCCTATAGCAAAAACCTCTCAAAAAAGAAAAAAAAAAAACCTAATTTCCCATAACTATTAAGAAATAGTATACCTTTTTTTCCATTCTTTCCCTTTCAGTAACCAGAATTTTTGTTATGACTTGCATCAAATAACTCATTTGATAGAATTTTGTTTTCTCATGTTTATTCTGTGGTCACTTAGATTTTGTTTCCTCCTTATGATCACAGTGAAAAGTTTCACCAGTACCTAGATTAGTTCCGTATTGATTATTACTATTCGTTATTTAGTGAACTCCCTTAAAGTTATTAGGAGTCCATTTCAGCTTAGGACTTTTTCCTGAGATGATATCTCCTTTGCTTATCAATAACTGTGGGAACTGCATTGCTTCATAGTGGAACTTCTGAATGTGTACTGATGATTCCACGTCTGCCACTGCGCTTTAATGCTAAGGACACTCAAGTCTTTATTGTCATGTGCTCCAGAACTCCAAGCCACATTTCCTTATGGAATTGTAGTAATTGAATATATTGGGTTGTTGGAAAAGTCATGACATATTTGTGCATGGAACAGCATAGAAAAAATACATCAGGACTTTTCTCACAACCCAATAGTTTGAATAAATACATCACTGCATCAAAAACATGATACAACAAAAACTTAATTTCCTTTTTGTTTGTTTTAATTTACCAGAAAATGTGTGTGCTTTTCAGAGAGAGACAGCAAGAGAGGGACAGGGAGAAATCACCAAAATCACCATCCCCATTGGAGCATGGTCATTTCACAATCTTTTCTCCTCCTTTCTTCTTTCTGTCAGGATTTGAGGCATACATGCACGTGTGCCCAGAAGTTCCTTTTTTTTTTAGAGAGAGAATTTTGCTATAGGGCATGTGCACTCGTCGGAGAGACTGAGGCCTGAGGCATGTGCACTCCCCGGAGAGACTGAGTGAGAAAGAGAAACAGAAATTGAGGAATGCCTCTTGACAGGAGTGGCCACGCCACAATCCTTTTTCCTTCATTCTCTTTTTGGGATCTTGGGCATGCACATATACCCGCCGACCTTGAACTTGAAGGCAGTATGTCTGGTGCTCGAGCTACATTTGACTATGTGGGAGTCTAGTAATATAGCCATATGCCATGCACTGGTCACTTCAGCCGGTTTTTCAAACTGCATAGTCTGGACTCAGACTGTGAGGTAGATGATGTTGGATCTGGTTCCCTTAATCACTAAGACCACAGGGTCAGCTCAAAAGACTTAATTTGTTATGATTTTGGTATTCAAAATTTCCCATGGTATAAAAATAAAATAGTTAAGACTTATTTAACAATCTGATCCAGGGACCAGCAGGTGGCACAGTGGTGAAAGTGCTGGACTCCCACAGAGCAGACTGAGGTTAGGATCCTGGACCTGTAGCTTGCATTCTCCCTTTTCTTCTCTCTCTCTTTGTCTCTCTCTCTGGTCAGATTAAATAATAATAATAACAACAACAACAACAACAACTAATAAACTAAATATTTTTTAAAAAATCTGGTCCAAAACTTGTGATTTCCAATCCAAATGCTGGGAGATAGCTGTCAGACTGCAGACCATGCTCTCTTCTGCAGTAATTGGCAGAATAATCTCTTGACAACTTGTGACATTGAATGGTTTGGGTAAAATAATTGAGATAAAATATTTTCCTCCTCTATATAAAATTATGATGTCTTTTCTAGCTCATTGATATCTAAAGCTATTCTACAAATAGCATAAGAGAAAAGAAATTTGATTCAAGATTTCCTCTTATGTAGTAGAAGCCACATTAAATCACTACAGTCATAAGAGCTGTGATGCTACTTATTGAGAAAAATGAATTCCTTGTGTTTCACCTGGAATAATTCTGCAATATTTATATTTATGTAGGTATTGAAGGTAGAAAATGAAGACAAAAATCAAAACACATTAAGTTTCAGTAAGTAGCTGAAAAATTACTTGCAGTCCTTAAAAATAAATGCTGGATGTAAGTTGTAATCATTCTTAAATACCGTGAATAAAAAAGTGTATAGATGACAAATATCATAATACGGGATTTAAATAAGACTTTGCACGTGTTGTAAAATTTTTGTTCTCTAAGCAAGTTCTCTCCAATTCTTGAGTTTTTCCACTATGGGATTATTAAAACTAGATTTTAGATTTCCTGATGGCTAAACAAATTTAATAATACATGTGCTGCTAGGTGTTAAAAGAACGCAGTGAAGCATAGATAGGAAAGATGGAAGGAAGTAAAGGCGAAAGGAAGGAAAAGAGGAAATGATGGAAAGAAAAATGTTACTAATACATTACAGGACAGAAATCTCACAAATTTTTTTTTATTAACTATTGGTGAGTTTAACACCTCGATTAATAGATTTCCACTTGGCCCAGCAAAGCAGTACCTACATTTACATTGTATACAAGAAACACACCTAAAACAATGATTTACAAAAACTAAAAATAAAAAAAATCCAAAATGCTAAGGTAGATTAAAATAAAAATGAAACAGGGACTAATCTTAACACTGAAGAAAATTACATTTCATCTTAAAAAAATTTGTGGAAAGGGCAAAGTTATGCCACTGTAACTATAATTCAAATAAAGATAGAACACCTTCTTATTTAGCATATAATAACAAGACAACTTTAATTAAGCAGAAAGTAAGGGAATAAAGGAGATTTCTATAGAGTCTGAGATATAAAAGTAAAGTACATTGTAGCATTGCTCTCACATCTGAATAAGTGAAGTGGATGCATAAGATCTACACAATCAAGATCTACATAATATGCTTATTTTCAGTATATAGATTGATTAGATACTTAGGTTGATAGATAAACTCACAGACAGATGAGTAAATAAGTAGGTAGATTAAAAGTGAGAGGTGACCAGCTGATAGGAGGGTAATTAAGATGGATGATCCTACATGGCTGACTGTGTGTTTCTAGCCCCTAGCCCAGTGACTTGAAAAACACGCCGTGTGTGTGTGTGTGTGTGTGTGTGTGTGTGTATGCATGCATGCCCACAATCCAAAGAGGAGAATGAAGGAAAAGGAATTATAGCATGACTATCCCCCTTGGGAGGGTGATTTCTCTCTCTCTTTCTCTGTCTCTCTCTGGTGAGCACATGTGCCCTATAGCAAACAAACAAGAGTGAGAAAAAGAGAAAAGGAGAGAAAGATGTTTTGAAAATCAGAGAATAGGGCCAGGAGATGGCGTGGCAGTTGGGGTCCTGGACTTCCACATGGCTGACTATAGTTTGAGTGCTGGACCTGGTGGAATGCTTTCTCACTCCCTCTGTGTCTCTTTCTCTGGTGAGTGCACGTGCCCTATAGCCAATTAAAACAATAATGATAGTGGGTAATAAAATTTAAAAAATTAATAATTATAAAAGAACAAAGTTAGAGAGTAAATTAATTTTCAAAAAGTTTATGCAAATAGGAAGTATAAAAAATTATACACTTTGGGGGAACCAGCAGTTAGCGTAATGGCTATGTCGCTGGACTCCCACGTAGTCGACCGCGGTTCGCGTCCTGGACCCGGTGGCTTACAACTCACGCCGGGCGCGTGTGCGTGCATGCCCAAGATCCCGAGAGGAGAATGGAGGAGAAGGGATTGCGTCGTGACCATCCCCTCTGGGGGGGTGATTTCTCGCTTTCTGTCTCTATGTCTCTGTCTGGAGAGCGCACGTGCCCTACAGTGAAAACCTCTCCAAAAGAAAAGAGATAAAAAAAAACACTTTTAAGTCTTTCAGTATATCTTCTCTTAAATTGAAGATGGAATATTTAAAAAAAAATTATTGACCATGTATTATGGATATTTGACAGTGTATTTCAAAAAAAATATAAATTATATAATCCTAGTAAACAGCTATTGAGTCAAAAAATGTATAATAAATTTTAATGTCCTTCAAGCTGAAAATTAAAACAATAAAATCTTTTTGTTGTTGCTATTGTTGCACATTTTTTATGTCTTATTTACATTTAATTGTTGCACAGCTTTGTAGAATACAATACGTTTTCGAAGTATGCACACATTGTATGATAATCAAAGCAATGATTTAACATATTCATCATCTTCACATCATCTTCAACAAAGAACATTGCATTATGTGGCACACATATACAATCAAATACTATTCAAAAATGAGATACTGTCATTCAGCACAAGTGAACAAATTTAGAAGATAATATGCCAAGCGAAGTAAGCCAGACTATGAAAGATAAAGACTGCATATCCCCACTTCACACACTAGTAAAACTGGCACTCTCTTTTTATCATGGCAAGTCACAAGTCACATTCTGTTTCATAATGCATTGAAAAAGCAGTTGTTCCTTTGTGAGGATCATTACATTTTAACAAAATCACTTTTTGTGTGTGTGATTAATAAATTAAAAAAATCAAGTGGGAAATTTGACTGAAAAAATAACTGAACAAATAATTATAATAGCATATCTGTAAGGGATACAAAGTGATGTTTTGATTTATATATTCAATGTGGGATGATTAAATTAAGCTGATTAACATACTCAAAAAAGAAAGAAAAGAAGAAAGAAAGAAAGAAAGAAAGAAAGAAAGAAAGAAAGAAAGAAAATAGTTACTAGATCTATGCTTTCTGCAACATCACTATATCTTTAGTGACCAATTTCATGGAGACACTCTACTTTAGGTGAGAGAGAAAAGCTAGCTTTCCTAATTTTTGTTCTCACTCTCTCTCTCTTATTTATTTTTTTACTCTGATATTTTATCCTCCAAGAGTTACACTGCACAGCGCCATTTCATTTTTCTTCTTACTTTTAGGAAACACTCAAGTGTTTAGTAACTGCTAATAATCTCGGTCCAGTTATCATTTAAAGATGTAGTTTACTGTTGTGATAGTTATTCCTTGTACAAAAGCTCCAGGTTCTCAAGAACCAATTATTTTCAAACCCCAAAGTTTGAAAAATTATATAAATATAATTATTTTATAAATTATTTATAATATTTTATATTAATTATTTAACTATTTTATAATTAAATATATAAATACAATTATTTTATAATTATTTTATTTTAATTATTTTACAATTTTATAATATGTATAAAATTTTACTTTTGGAAACTTTTTGAGTAAACTTATAGAAATGATGTGAATGTTAACTTAGCAGAATGTTCAGCTTATGTGAACTGAAACAAAACATCTAAATAATTTATGAAATGTCAAATTTGCTTAGTGTTATTTGAGATGATAATTTTTAAAGATATTTGTGCTGTAATTACATATTTTATTGAGAAATAGACCTCATTCATTTAACTATAGCAACACTACTGCACACATTGAAAATACTCTGTCATATCAGATTTCTATTATTGTTTTATGACAGGTAAAAAGTAAGCAATAAACAAAAATAGCTGATAAAGTCAAACACCTGTAATGCTTTTTTCAGTTTAAGACACTGCAGTGTCATAAAGATGCTGACATATGGAAAGGCCTTTGGAAAAATAGCAGGAGAATGATTAAGGTGCTAAGAAGTTAGACTTAAAATCAAAGATTAAAAGAGTGAAATATGTACACTCTACTCAATTGTGACAAAGTAAGATGAAATAAGTTATGTGTTTTGAAAAGTCTGAAAGTTATAAATATCATATAGGTTGAAGTATTATTTTTTGTGCATAAACTCATACATCACACACACACACACACACAAACACACACATACATGTGTTTCTGGAATAGTAGTCATATTATTAAGGTTTTAATTTAAGAAAATTTCAAACATAAAAATATCAAAAATAAATTTCCATACAATTATCCATATGGTTAATTAAACTTTTTCAAAATGTGGACTTAAAAATTCAAGCAATGCTTCCACATTATTAGTATATCTTCAGTTCTATTATTTTACTATGACTCAGCTTGGTGTATTAAACAGAGTACAAGGCAGGTAACAGATGTCTCATAATTTTGTATCTGTCATGAGTAGTTGGTTAGTCTCTATTATACTTAGTCTCTTCATCTATATGACAAAAATATTTCATTAACTTTTCTGGAGTGATATTCAAAATTTGGTGAAAATGAAATATAAATTATTGATTGTTGATGATACTTCTTTAAAAAAATCAGTAATGTTTTACTCAAAAGTCATAAAATTATAATTCGTCAGTTCAGTCTTATGTTCAAACTTTCTTCTGTTGAATACGCAGTGTTGCTATAGTCCAATCTTTCCCTTTAAATCCTGGAAGTTAACATTCAACATTGTTATTGATATTTCTTGTCCCTAGCATTAAATTTGTTGTTTTTCTGGTTGCCTTGTGTTCTCTTATTTACATTACTGATTTTTTTTACTATACTTTGTTTTCTCAATTTAAACATTTTACTTTCTTTTGAGTTGTTGATAGGTTCAGCAATTTGTTAAAATATTTTTCTTGTTTGTTTCTTTAAATGGAAACATAAACTTTTCTTCCTTCCTGACCCTTCTTGAATTGGAAATATTTGGGAGTATTCTTATTTTGAGACAGAAAGGTTATTTGCATAAGTTCAATAATACTTGTTTGCATTGAATCAGAATTTGGGAATACTCATTACTGGACAGGGAATGTCGTATCTGAAGATCAATCAGAAAACTATGGAAGTAAGGTGAATCTCAAGCCAACAGAAGCTCTTAGAAAGATGGCCTGGCCCCATAAATAGTTCTGTCTGGCAGAGAGGATTAGAAAAGATATATTAAAGAATTTATAACATAAATAACCTGAACTTTTCCAGCCCAGCATTGTAATCAATAGAGATTGCAAAAGAGCAACACACCAGAGAATTATCCTGAGAAAGACTTTGAAGGAAGATAAAGAGACTGATCTTTGCTAACAGATGGCATATCACAGAATACTTGGTAGACAGGGCTGAATTGAGAAGGATTATGTGTGACTAGTATTCTGGGCATTTACTTTTCAACAATTTGAGTAGTTGACATGTAAATATTTTCTCAAAAATATTTAAAACTGTACTGTTTCTGCTGTTATAGAGTCATAAAATTAAACAAATTTATAAGAAACATTTTGAACATTATCTTTAAAATTCAGTATTTTGAAATTTTGAAAGTTGTTTATTAACTGTCAAGAATTATGGAGTATGAGCAAAAAAGCTTTTTTTTGATATGTAAAGTAAATGTTTGTGGAAAAATGTAAAAATTAATTAATTAATTTAAAAAGTAATATGGAATATGACTGACATGCATGGCATTGCCTTTTGTAAAAGCAATGTAATACACTGTAAAGTTACATGCAATCCAATGTAATATATGATGATAATAAATAAATAAATAAATAAATAAATAAATAACTCTATAATAACATGTAGTAATTCATAAGCCACATGACAGGTCAAAAAAGACAGGAACTGCTATCTCCATTTTCAGCTACTTGAGAGAAAGATTTGACAGATAAGGTAGGCACCCTATGTTCAGTAAAATGGAATTTGAGCTGGACCACAGATTCTCTAGAGGTGAGAACACTCACTGACTCTATAGTCCTTATTGTCTGTGAAACAGAAATGGCTGTGGAAGACAGCAGAGACCAGGAGTGAACATGAGAACTTTGGCAGGTATATTGAATCTTTTTGGTGGTGTGCTGATTAGGATTGCATTGTCTGTTGGCTTTATGAATATTTTTAGGAACTAATTTGCAGAAACTTTTGACTTTGAAAAATCTTCCTTTTAAAGAAATTAAAACTTTTCGTTTTTTTATAAAGATTATTTGCTTCTCCTGTACTTACTTTGAGGGAGTAAAGGAGTAAGCAATTGTAATGACAAGAATGTTTTGAGTAGTTTATATAAATTGCTAATGGTAAATTTTCAAAAATGCCTGAAAAATCTACTGCCATTTGTACTTTATATTTTGTTGAGTTAAAAAATCATGAAGATAAATATTTAATACCGTAAGAGGTGAGTATAGATGCTATTACTAAACGTAATATGGGGTACAACCACAGTGACACACAGCATTACTTCCTGGAGGCTGGAGGCTGCATGGAAAACATAGCTTTGATTCAAAGGCCAACTTTTTTTTTTTTGAGAGATTTTCACTATAGGGCGCGTGCGCTCGCCAGACAGACAGAGACAGAAAGCGAGAAATCACCCCCCAGGGGGATGGTCACGCCGCAATCCCTTCTCCTCCATTCTCCTCTCGGGATCTTGGGCACGCACGCACACGTGCCCGGCGTGAGTTTTAAGCCACCGGGTCCGGGACGCGAACCGCGGTCAACTATGTGGGAGTCCAGCGACATAGCCATTACGCTAACTGCTGGTTCCCCCCAAGGCCAACTTAAACACATTGGGCTTTGTTGAGTGCACCTGTAGTCCCAGCTAATTGGGAGGCTGGGGCAGGAAGATCAGCACCTTGTCAAAAATCCTTAACTCTAACTGGCCCCATTGCTTAGTGGTTAAGGGAGACAAATCCTACATGGTTTACCATGGTTTGGATCCAACTCCAGTGCCTTATTAAACATGACAAGCATGCGTGTATGTGTGCCCAAAACTGGACAGGATGGAGAAATGGAGAAGTGATGGCAACATGGCCATATCCTATTGAAGGATTGCTTTCTCTCTCTCTCTCTCTCTGGCAATAAAAAAATTTAAATTTAAATAATGACTTGTCTATTTCCCTCTGCCTCTCTCTCAACCTCTCTTCAATAATGGAAAAAATAATGTGTGGAAATAATTTATAAGGCACCTGTGGTAGAGATAAAATGCTTTTTTTAGAGACCGTGGTTAGTATAACGCCCATCTGATCTTGTAACACTGATAAACAGAGTCTTTAGTATAGTTAAGAAAAAATGTATAAAATTAAATAAAGTATAAAGGAAGAATATTTTAAACAAATATAACTTCCTGAAACTAAAACTAATGTAATACCCTATTTAAAATTTTAAGTAGAAACAATGAAAAAAATCGTCATCTTTATGGGCATTGGGTGAATGCAATATTTTACAAAGAAGCAAGAATATAAATAGAAACCAAAAGTGGAAGTATCACAGATGCATTTGAAGCAAAGATCATAGACCAAAATTCCTACTGTGAAAGTAAGAATTTTAGAATGATTATCAGATACTAGACTAAAAAGGCATAATTAATAGCAAAATTATTTCTTAGTTATGTATATTTCAGGGTTAGAATTAAAACAGATCTCTAAGTTCCTGGGATTTTACATGGAACAAGATATATACCCAAATAAATTTTCGCTGATATTTATGAATCAAAAGAAGAAATGAAAAATCTAGACATTTAACTAACCCAAATGTTCATGAACAGATGAATGGATTAAAAACATGTGGCACATATACACTACAGAATACAACTCAGCCGTAAAAACCAATGAGACACTGGCATTTGATAGAAAGTTACGAATATGGAAATTTTACTGCTAAGCAAAGCAAGACAGACTAGAAAAGAGAGACACTGTGTGTCTCCATTCAATATATATTGAATGTCTGCATCATATGGCAGAAACTGAAAGAAGGGGAAATGTAAAAGCATGGGAAACAATTGTGGATACTACAGACAGTGTGAGGGGAGAATAAGAAATGGGAGAGGGTGACAGGAAGGGAATCAAGGGGAAAAAATAAAGAAACAAAACATTTAAGCGTCACAAAAATGGAAAATTATCTGCTGATGATAACATGCATGATAATATCTTTAAATGGATTAATATACAGTGGATTCATGATGATAAAATTCATTCTGCATGCTGTAATGAAATACAGTGATTAAATGTATAAACAAAAATAAAATATTTGTCTATACATGTGTGTAAGTGTGTGTGTGTGTGTGTATATATATATATATATATATGTGTGTGTGTGTGTGTGTGTGAATGTGCATGTACTTGCCAGAGAGACAGAAAATGAGAAATCACCTCCCAGGTGTGATGGCCGTGCTACAATCCCTTTTCCTCCGTTCCATTCTCCTTCAGGATTTTGGGCATGCACACATATGCTCTCAGCGTAAGTTTGTTTTTGTTTGTTTGTTTGTTTGTTTTTAGAGATTTTTGCTATAGGACGCATGTGCTTGCCAGAAAGAGAGAGACAGCAACAGAAAGCAAGAAATCACGTGCCCCTGCCAGAGGGTTTGGCCATGCAGAATTCCCTTCTCCTCCATTCTCTTCTTGGGATCTTGGACACTCATGCACACATGCGCCCTGTGTGAGTTGAAGCCACGGGGTCTGGGGCTTGAACTGTGGTTGACTACACTGGAGTCCAGCGACATAGCCATTACGCCAATTGCTGGTCCCAACCAAGTGTGAGTTTTAAGTTGTCAGGTCCAGGACTCAAACCACAGTTGACTACATGGGAGTCCAGCGATGTGACCATTACACAACCTGCTTGTCCCTCAAATACAGTTTTATTAGAATAAAGATAGCATGACTGGCTTACCTAGGAAAGATGGAGTAATCAGGAGGTCTTTTCATTTATTTCTTAAGCTTTATCTGTGTTACCTTTTTAATAAATGTCTTCTCATCAACCGCATTCAGGAAGGTAAACTGTGTAGCTCATTGCATTTTTAGTAGAGCTGATGATACAAGCTTAAATATGGGATGAACCTTTGAGATTCTGGGTGGCTAAAACCTCAGCCTATAACATGTCACAGGAATTGACAATTTAGGACACTGCTGTCATTGCAACTGCCATATCATTGCTGCTCTTACAATCATGATAGCCATGTCGCCATGCTATAAGTGTACTTTTTTTTTTTTTTTGATTGCTCTCTACATTCAGAATCTTTGATAGAAATGTCTATTCAAGCCTTCATTACCTACCTGAATATATTATAGTTCTAAGATAAGAAGGGAAATTAGTACCTATTCATATATTTTTTTAAGGTGGAAGGCAGACCCTACCTCCCTCAAATATTCATCTTTGGAGAATTCTGAATTAGATTGAAATGCAATATAGGGCACTGATGTCTACATTTTCATTTTCAACACTAGAGGCTAGAAGACATTGGAACATCATTTACCATTTACATTTACAGTTAACTAAAGAAAATGAACTGAACTAAGAATTATATACCCAGCCAACATATTTCTCTTTGGAAAAGGGAAAAAAAATAAAAAAACAAGTTCAGATTTACAAAGATTCTGATAGCAGTGTATCTCAAGCCTAAGGGGCAAAATAGAAAAAAAAAATTTCATTGATGATGAAAAAAATAAAGAAAAAAGCAGATTACTTCAGGAAAGTAAATGAGAAGAAAATCTCAAGACAAGACAAAAGAGACATTAAACTGATTAGTGATAAGTCTTTCTAACATATGTAATTATAAATAAATGTATCATGAATTTATGAGTTTTATATTTATATTAATTCTAGATTCTTAGAACAAAAGTAATAGAATGAGCTATTGTATAACATTAAGAAGAAAAATCTTAGTAGCCTGGCATTATATTTTCTAACTTGTTTAAAAGTTTGTGGATGAAAAGAAGTAAAGGTTTGGAGTGGTAATACGGAAAGTAAAAATATCTTCATGATACCAGATGTGTATATAATAACTCAATTAGAAATGATAGGCAATCACATCTGATTCACAGCTATGAACTCAATAAACAAGTACTGGTGAATTTATCTGTTCCAGGAATATTTTTGACTTTGAGCTCCATTCTTCTTCTTGTTTAATTATTGTTTTTTTAAATTTTTGTTTATTAAGTATGCTTTGTTTTATTTTCTTTTCCATTTGGGCTTATTAAATCTAAAACTCTATTCAAAAGAATTGATTTAATTAATTTTGATGTTTTATTTTATGAGGGAAAGAATATTTATATTCCATAGTAAATCGAATTGAAAATATTCTAAATAAATATTAACAAATTCTTATTCCTGTATATTTTTCTTATTTCTTTTTTTTAGGTTATTTCTTCTATGTGTGAGAAAGAAAAAGATACAGACAGATAGAAAGAGGGACCTAAAGACAGGCATCCCCAATACAGTCTCAAACCATAATCCACCCCAAGCCTCAGACCTCCCAGATCACACATGTGCTTCTGGTGTATACAGAGATGTTTGGGGAGTGAATCTAGGACCTTTCCACGTGGGTTCAGTGTTGTAGAGCATCATATTACTGCAGTATCACCAACTAGTCCTTAATTTCTTAAATACTTTTTAAAATTTTGCAAGAAGGCACGTGCATTTGCCAGACAAGACAGCGATCAAGAGAGAGTGAGTGGAAAAGCATTTCCCATGTTGATGGGTCACTCTACAATCCCTTTGCTCCATTTCTCCCTCCATTCAGGATCTTGGGCACATACTCACGTGTGCTTGGTATGTTTCTTAAGCCTCCAGTTCTAGAACTCAAGATGCACTCAGTTGTGTGGAATCCAGCCGCCTTACCCACCACACCAGTGGTTGGCCACTTATTTTCTTATTTCCTATAAAGGAATGTGTGGTTATCAAAATCAATTCGGACAATATAGGAAATAATTCTTTTCTACCAAGTAATGTGAATGTGGAAATGTGGAAAGATCTGAAAAGCGATTCATTTAAAAGGGGTAAACTCTTCTCTTGTGAATTTGTTACTGTCTTTCATATATTCAAATTCTAATAGATCTAATAGCTCCTTATTTGCAAGTCACATTTTTAATTGATTCCTTATACGTTTCAATAGCACATTTGCCTAAAATGAGGATACTAAAGGTTAATCAGCAGCATAAATTACTTGCAATTGAAGACAGAGTAGCAAATTAAAATTACTTTTATAGTCATTTCTCAAATAACAAAAGAATAAAATATTTTTTTTTACTAGTTAGTGTGTGAGAATTTATTTAGTGCATTGTCTTTTGTAAGATGATCTTTTTTTTCTATTGCTAAGCAACAGAATCTTTGTGCAAAGACCAGGGAGGTGAATTCTTAATATCATAAATATTTATTCTTAAATTAAATATTTAAATGAATTTTTTCTTATGTGTTTAAGAATTTGATAAAACATACAGTGGTTACATTAAAATGCACACAGTATACAATACTACACATAACAAATGTAAAAAATATTTTTTCCTCTTTAACACATCAATTAAAGCAAACCTATTCTCTAACCTATTCTATAATTTCTTCATAGGTGGAAGCAGGTAGATATGAATAGTTGCTTTGGATTTTGAGAGTATGAATATACAGAGATTGAAAAATTCAGTGTTCTAGTTTTCACTATTAAAACAATAATATGGATCCAAAGTCATATTCTGAACAGTTCCCGTTATTAAGAAAGAATAGCTATCGTTGGCTTCCCTCAGCTCCTGTATATAAAGAGGAAGACAGATTCAATCACACCATAAAGTGTGAATTTTAAGTTGAAGTAGAATAAAATAAAAATAGAAATGACACAGAATACTTAGAAACCAGATTCTTTCAGGCTTGTGAATTGTGGGCAGAAGACAATGAGACATAGGGACTGATCACCACCTGTGCGATCCACTGGCTTGAAAAGCACACAGCTGTGTGTCAGTGCATGCCTCAGATCCTGAGATGGGACTTTCCCTCTCTGTGTCCCTCTCTGTCTTTTCCGGCATGCACACATACCCTATAACAAAACAAAATATAACGAAGTTCAGAAGTGGCCAGCAAATCTGAAAGACTAGCTATCCTAAGGAAATGGATTTTTATGTCACCATGTATTGAACTGCAGCTTATTAAAAAGAGAGATTCATTCATATAACTCAAAGAAATTGAAATTATTTGATTGCATTTGAGTGTTGTTTGTGAAACTTTGGCCCAATAAGTTTTAAAACCCACTTAAAGAAATTTAATATTTCAATTAAATTTTATATTTGATTTGCTTATTTTGCAATTGAAATTGCATGATTTATTTTGGAAAAATAAGCAAAAAACAGTAACTATCTTTTTCATTTGAATTACCTTGATCAAGGAACATTTTTCTTTTCTGTTTCTCAATTTGCTGGAGGCTGCAAGCACGTGACAAAGGACAAAGGCAGAAAGATGGAGAAAGCAAGAAAGCATTCCCCATGGGGCTTGGCCATACTGCATTTCCTTGTCCTCCACCTTTCTATCCTTTCGGGATTTTGGGCACACACACCCACACAGATTTGCCTGGGATGTCTCTCAAGTCACCGGGTCAGGGATTTGAGCCATGAAGATTATCATGTGGGATCCAGCTCACTTAACCATTAGGCTACGGGCTGGCCTGGTCAAAGAACTTTTGTGTTGCAGTATGAAACCATCTTTTAAGGTTTTCATTAATAGTCACATTATGATGTCTTAGGAAATATAGCAAAACACATTAATTTTATATTTAATAAGTATATCATTCATTTTCATATACATTTAATTTTTTTGCATAAGGTATGTGTGCTGGAGAGAGACAAAGAAAGACAGTGAGAGGGAAAGAGAGAAATCACCCCCTCAGTGAGGACAGCTACCCCACAATACTTTCTCTTCCATACTCCTCCTTGGATTTGGGGCACACACATACACATACATACAGTGTGCTTTATATATATACAATTTTATTTTCTTTTATACATTCAATCACATACATCACTAAGCTTGTTAAGTGAATGTTCCAACATGAATATATTTAGTTGGGGATACTATACATGCTATCATCAACATATAATAACCCATTTCTTTGTCCCATAAATGTCTTGCTTCTGAATTTTTCTCCTTAATGTCTTTCCTCAGACTCTCCTTTTCTCTCACCCTCTTCCTACATTGTATTTGGTATCTATAACCATTTACTATGTTTCTATATCCTTTAGTCTTTCAGTTTCGGCCGTAAGTGTGGACAATAGGTCTAAGACTTAAACCACGGCCAGCCATGTGGGAGTCCAGTGTCTTAACCACCATGCCACCTGCCAGACCTAAATGTTTCTTATATAAATGTATAGACAGCAAATTATTTTTCAATTACTGTTACTACTGAATTCGATGCTTTTTATAGTTTGACGATGCTAGGCATAAGGTCCTTTTCAAAATGAAAATTTTATAAACTCAGGGTAAAAGTGTAAAAACACATTAAATAATAGGCACTGATATTTGCAGTAGAAAATGCACAAGAACATCCACAGAAAGTAGTAAAAAACAACAGCATCTTGTTTCAAAGTAATTCACCCTTCAGTCCTGAAGATATGTGTCAGGAATGAGGTGTTCTCTTATGACAGACAGTTCATTTTCCTTCAGCAACATTCTGAGTAAAGAGCAATGGTGGAAAAAGAAGCAGTTAGCAAGTGAAGAAGGGTTAAGATGAGAATTCTTTCCAAGAGAAGATTGATAAAAGTAGTTATAACAGCAAACAGAGAAAGATTCAATGTGAGTGATAGAGGTTGGTGTCTGTGGTATGACAAGAATGTGGAAACAAATGAAGTCATATGCTGAGATTCACTTTATATTTGACATTGAGATATGTATTCTTTGTCCCTCATAGACGATTTCATATAAGTCTTTCTGTATCTTCAGTCGTTTTTTGCATTACTGCACTTGGGACTATCACTTTTGATCATTTGAATAGTGATATTTCTAGTCAAAGTATACATTCCATTGGAACTCTAACACTATGTTGGATTGTCTCTGTTTTTCTATTATTCTCTTAATAAACTTTCAAAGGTGGGAATTTTCTTTATCAATCAGGGTTATGTTTTGCTCTTACGATGTATGGCATGGGAGTCAGGAGGTGGCCTAGAAGTTATGGTGTTGGATTCCTGCTTATTTGACCACAGTTTGAGTCCCAGAAACAGCAGCTTGAAAATTAGGCTGGACGCATGTGCATGTGTGCCCCAAATTCTAGGAGAATGGAAGAGAAGGGATTGAGATGTGGTCTTCCCCACAGTGGGTGACTTTTCATTTTTCTGTGTTAGCACACATACTATGGCCAAAACCTTAAAAAAAAAAAAAATAACATGTTGGAATGCTTACAAAGAAGCATATAAACAAGCCCAGCACCTCTGAACATTTCTTTGTATGATAACAGTATAACTCTAAAGTCTTCAAATAAAAATAATTTATTTTCCTGAATTAAGATACATAGGATTTTAACTTAAAAACAAGTCATGTTTGTCCATGAACACCTACATTGAGTTTCTCTAATATCTAATAGTACTTAATGTATAATTAATAAAATATTTTTAAATGTACTTAGAAGCATAATAATGAGATATGGTGATATATGTAATGGTAAGGAATACAACTATATAGAAAATACACATCACAAATGGAAGGCATCAAATTTTCAACTATAGAACAGTGAATGAAGCATATTTCAATGGAGATTTAACATTAAAATCTGTATCTTTTATTTTTGAGAAAATCCGGATTTACTTTTAAATGATAAATGTTTATTTTTTCAAATATGAATTTTAGTTTTCTTACAATATTCTGATGTGATTATTGGTATTTCTCCAAGGCATTATTCTTTTGAGAAGATAAAATAATTCTTAGAAATTTTCATTTTCTCTTTGAAATGATAATTTTACTTGCCAAGTTTCTCTCTCTTTTCACTATCATAGCATACTAATGATATGTTATACTTGAACTCTATTTTCAGAGAAAATAGAAAAGAAAATTTAGCTTCATGAGGAACTGAGGCAACTCAAAATAGAATACATTCTAAGATTAGAAGCAGTAAGACACATAAACGGCATTGGGCTTAATAGATGCTATGGTATTACTGGAATTAGCAGAGATATTCAGAGAGACTGAAATATCCTTTTTTAATTCTTCTTTTTATTTTTTTTTTCTATAACCCATGTGCACTCACAAGAGAGAGTGATAGAAAGTGAGAAAGCACTCTCCTCCTACCCCCAGTGGGAAAGGTCATACTACAATCCCTTCTCCTCCATTCCCTTGGGATTCTGGGCATGCACTCATGACTCATGTGCCCTGAATGTTTTCCAAGCTTCCTATTCTGGGACTCAAATTGTGCAGTTAGCCAACCACTCAGTAGGATCTAACAGCCCAAACCAACATGTCACCAGCTGACCCAAGACTGAAATATCTTAAGTAATTTACATTGCTCAAAATAATAAAAGAACATGCCCAGGTGGGTTGATGACTCTCAGAATAATGAGCTTTATCAATATAAAAACTAATTATAGGGTCTAATACTAGGCCCAATTAAGGGCATAGTGGATGAGGTGGCGGGATTGCACATGGCCCACCACCTGATTTGAGTCTGGAGTCTTTGACTTGAAAAACCTGACGGGTGAATGTATATGCATGCCAAAAATCCTGAGAGGAGAATAGAGAAGAAGGGATTTCAGCAAAGCCATTCCCTTTAAGGGTGCTTTTTTCTTTTTTCTCTCCCCAGCAAGTATTCTTTGGCAACTCTGAAAAAATAAATTTTTTACAAAGTTCTTTATTTATTTTTATTTGACCAGAGAGGGACAGTTAGAAAGAGAGAAAGAGAGAGAAGGAAAGTGAGAAAGCAAGCCCCCAGCTGTGAGACTCAAACCTCAATCAGCCATGTGGGAGTCCAGTGTCCTTAACCACCATACCACCTGCCAGCCCCAGAACAAATAAATTTTAAAAAAGAAAAATGAATAATAGTATATCCACTGGAATGACTGAGTTCACTTATGAGACATATTCACCCCTGAGATATACACTAAAATTTTGAAATTCCATGTGGAAACTTATAAATGAAAATATTTTTTCTGTATTACTCAGTCATATAGGATAGCTTTCAAGTGAAATAAATAGAAAATATAAAACAACAAATACAATTGCCAAAACAAGAATATTTAGCATATAGTAAAATAAAATCTGGAAGCTTTTTTCTAAAGGTCAATAATAGCTGGGTACTAAGTCTGCACAACTTTGATATCTTTGTCCATTTGCTTACATGATGGCACTATGCCTTAACAGAAGATTCCAAGAAAGAAGAAAGTGAACAGAGAAGAAACATAAAGTGTATCACAATCTTTGGAAGAGAATCATGGTAAAAGACATTGAATTGTACAAAATAGCCATGTCACTGACAGCTTTTGAGGAACTTCATACAAACTTTGGAAAATCTTTGGTACAGACAAAACTTCTGATCACAGAACATCAAGTGTCCATGGGAGAGCTCGCTCTTCATGTGTGGGTCTGACAGGTAAGACTCAACCAACAAAAATCCATTGTGAGATAGAACTGGTACAGCAGGATAAAGCACAAACAGAATTAGAGAACAAATACAAGGTTCATTGCTGGATGTCCCAGAATTCATTGTCATTTACAACTGGTTTGTATTCATTCATATCATTCAAACTCACTTTGCATACAACTTTTACCGATTAAATTACAACTTGTGCTAAGGGCAGTCTGTACTCCACCTACTACCAATCTGTTCCAACATGAGTAGGTAAATGAGCCAGCACAGGGCCTTAACCCTTAACCAATCACTTGTTTCTCTAGACCACTCTTGGGACAAAGCTTTACTATTTACTTTTTCTGGAAGAATATGCTGAAACAGTTTAGAATTTGTTTTTATTAGGAATACCACCTGTGGGAAAAGGGGGACGAAACAGAGAAAAAAGCCTTTCCATGAAAAGCCTGGTGAGAAGCACTGGAATACATGCTGTATTTCTAAATTGTCCTGTTTGGGCCAAAAATGGGTGGACTTTTGTTTTTAAACAAAAAACAAAATGTAGCTTATATGTAGTTTTGTAACTACATATAAGCTGCCCTAGGAAGATAAACTTGACGGAATTGACAATTACAAGCTATTTGCAGAAAGATGGGATGGTTGTGACAATTTCTTAAACTGATAATGTACTTATTGACGCTCTTTCATTAAAGATTTTTATGTATCATGCAATGTTGTTCAGTAACATTTTACCCACAGTAGAAGTTCTTTCAACATTGAAATCAATCTTCTCAAACCCTGTGTTTAACAACTAAGTTCATGAAATATCCTAGAAATTTTGTTGTCATTTCAAAATAATCAAAGCATTCATCTTAAGAAGAGTTCATCTGAAGAAATCACTTTCTTTGCTCATCCATATGAAGAAACTCCCTATCTGGTAAAATTTTACCATGAAGGTATAACAATACAGTCACATCTTGTGACTCTACTTCTAATTGTAGTATCACTATTCCCTCCACATCTCCTGTTATTTCTACTGACTGACATCTTTAAACTCTCAACATAATCCATAAGGGTTAGAATCAACTTCTTCTAAATTTCAGTTAATGTTGATATGCTGATCTCTTCTCATCAATCTCAAATGCTTTTAGTGGCAACTAGAATAGTGAATCTTTTCCAGAAAGTGTTCAATTGACTTTGCTCGGATCCATCAGAGGACTCACTAAGTATGGCATCTTATTTGATTTCTACTTGTCTCATGTAGTTTTGGTTCCTCTAATCTTCCATTACTGCCTTTCTCTTTAATAGCTAATTTCCAGTGTGACATTTTACTTGCATATATATTTTGAATGCCAAACAATTGCAATACTAATGTAAAAGGTCACCGATCACAGATCACCATTAATAACATAATAATTTCCATAGTAGTCATTCTAGGTTTAATAGTTAAAATCTTCACTTAAAAATATAGTATAGATTAATGCAAACAATTTCAATAGTATATAATAAAAAATTGCTCCCCTATAGCTTCCTTCAATATTATTTCTTTTCTGTGCAATTATTGTTATACAGATTATATTCTTTAACCCATCAACAGAGTTGTGTAATAGGAGCTTTATGTGATTATCCTTTGAATCAAAGTGAAGAGTTATGAATAAAAACAAATTTATACTTTTGTCATATTTTATTTTGTTGTTGTCTTTCTATTCAGTTCTCCATCTGGATTTAAGCTCTTGTTTGGTGTTGTTTCATTTTAACCTGAAGTGCAGCCCTAATACTTCTCATGGGGCAGGTTTACTAGTGGACAATTATCTCACCTCTTGTTTTCCTGAAAGTGTTTTAACTTCTTTTTTTTTAAGGTTTTTGTCTTGAGGCTGATATGCTCACCAGATAGAGACAGAAACAGTGAGAGAAAGTGAGTGAGTAAGCACCCTCCTGACAAGAGGGGATGACTACATCACAATCATTTCTCCTCCATTCTCCTCCTGGGATTTTGGGCACTCACACACACACATCTGGCATGATTTTCAAGCCACCAGTTCCAGGAGTGTGGTTAGTCAAGTTGGAGTCTAGAGACATAACTGTTACGCCTTCTGCTGGCCCCTAATTTCTCCTTTTTAGAGTATAGAGTTTACTGGATTTTACCTTTTGTTACAACACTTCCAATGTCATTACATTAGCTTCTGGCCTCCAAGGCTTTGTATGATAAATCTGCTAGTCTATCTAACACTAAATCTATGTAGGACTACTGGCACATGAGGAGCCATTTATTTCTTGCTTCTTTCAAGATAGTCTTTACCTTTAGCTTTCCACAATTTGACTATGCTATGTATAGGTGAGGATCTCTGAGTTTTTACTGTTTATAGTTTACTGACTTCTTGAACATGTACATTTGTTGTTGGTGTGTTTTGTTTGTTTGTTTGTTTATAGAGATTTTTGTTAGAGGGTATGTGCACTTGCCAGAGAGACAGAAAGGAAGTGAGAAATCTTCCACCCAGAGGAGATGGCCATGCCATAATCCCCTCTCCTCCCTTTTCTCCTGAAGATTTGGGCAAGTACACACATGCACTTGGCATGATTTTTAAGCCACCAAGTCCAGGACTCAAATAGTTGGCCATGTGGGAGTCCAGAGCTTTGACCACTACACCATCTGCTGGCCCTGAATATGTATATTATTTTTTCAACCAAGTTGGGAAATTTTCAGTCAATAATTCTTCAAATATTATTTTTTCCCTATTTTTCTCCCTCTCTGCTCTACTCAGGGAATCCCACTATGTGTATATTGGTATACTTGATGGTGCCCCCATTGTCACTGAAAATCTGCTGATTTTTCTTCATATTTTTAAATTTATATTCCTCAGACCAGATATTTTTTATTAAATTAACTTCAAGTTTGTTGCTTCTTCTGTTATCTTAAATCTTTTTTTGATTCTATGTAGTAAATTTTACAGTTAATTTATTATACTTTTTAAGTTCAGAATTTAGGTTTGATTATCTAAATTTTTTTCTTATTAATAAAATGTATTATTTGGTGATAAATTAGTCTCATATTTCTCTTTAATTCCTAAGTAAGGTTTCTGTTTTTATTTTGAGCATATTTATTATATTGAATTTATAATGTTTGTTCAAGAAGAATATCTGAGCTTTCTCAGAAATAAATTTATTTTTTACTATTTTTTCCCCTGGGTTTGTCTCATATTTTCATGTTTTTTTGCATATTCAAAATTTTTCATTGGGAATTTAAATAATAAAATGAGCAACCATGGACATAAGATTTGCCTTTCAGTATTTATTGTATTTGCTATATTGCTTTTGTTGTGTGTTGTTAGTTTTTGTTGTTCCTGCTGCTATTCATTCTTTTATGAATTTCTTGGAATAAATCTATAAAGTGTACATATTTTGTCATGTGTGGCTACTGAAGTTGCAACCTTTCACATTTTTACAAGTGGTTCTGTATACATTTTAAAGCTTTAATTTTCTGACAGTTCACAGCTCTGCTTTATCCTTCACTTTCCATCTATGCAGATAATTGGCCAGTCATGTGAGAATCATACCTACTGATTTCCTGCTTTTTCATGTTTACTACTCTGAACATGTGCATGGCATTCTATCAATAAATAGGCAGTTATATTTGGAGCTATTCAAAGCCCTCTATGAGCATCTAATTTGCAGATATTCCCTTTAATATTTGTGGTGGGTTCATTCTTTGATCTAATATTACATAGCCTCAGGCAGCTACAAGGTTAAATCATTTCCATTGACTATTTTTGACAAACACTGTGGGATAGGACTTTTCCCACCAAAAGAATATTAAGTCAGGTCAAATAAGGACAATCCCTTTGAATGGAGCTTTTCTAGAAAGTTTCCAGACAGGTCAAATAGATTAAATTCTCCAAGTGTGGCACTTTTGGGGAAGTCCAAAGCCAGTCTGCCTCCAACAGCAACTGCTTTTTACAGTATCATGGATTAGTCTGCTAGATGCTAATACTATCATGATGTTGGGACAGGGCCCGGGGAATAATGCAAGATAAAATATAACGAAGCTTGGAACTAGCAGTTAGCGTAATGGCTATGTTGCTGGACTCCCACGTAGTCGACCACGGTTCTCATCCTGGACCCGGTGGCTTAAACTCACGCCGGGCGCGTGTGCGTGCGTGCCCAAAATCCCGAGAGGAGAATGGAGGAGAAGGAATTGTGGCGTGGCCATCCCCCCTGGGGGGGTGATTTCTCGCTTTCTATCTCTCTGTCTCTCTCTGCCTGTCTGGCGAGCGCACACACCCTATAGCAAGAACCTCTCCAAAAAAAGAAGAAAAAAATATATAACGAAGCTTGCTGTTCTTAAAGAGATAAGCCACTGTTTCTGAATAGTCTTGTCTGCCTGATGCAAGAAAAGTGTTTTATACTGCTCTTATGGAAGAACAGATTTTCAAAGGACCTTACTCTGAAGTTCTGGAAGTGTTCTCCTCTGCTCTGAATTTTGAATCGTATTCTCCTTCTTTATCCAAACTGACCACAAAATTTGGCATCCGATATGAGTGTGGCCCTCTTAGTGCCTACCCCATAAAATTATATTACTCACATATTACATATATTTTACATACCATATAACAAACTCCCCCCTTTTCTATTTACAAGGCCTAAAGTCCATGTACTATTGTCATTGAGGGACCAGACAGTCACACAAAGATTTACTACTTGATATGATTTTAGAATACTGCAAAAGACTATATTATTTGACTTTTCTATGATGATAAAAAATGCTCATTATTGTCATTTAATATTTAATAGTAGTGCATTTTGATGATAATTTTTTATTAGGTTTCTGAAAATTATTTTAAAATCATAAAATTGAGTTAATCTGAATTTTCAAATATTTAAATATTTTACTCAGCTCTGAGGATTTGATGATTAAGTAACACACTGCTTACACATTTTCCAAACAGTGAATTTTGCAGATGAATTCCAATTACATTTGCAATGCTGTTATCAATTATGAGATTTTGTTATGCTTGAATTACTAATTGTGAAATTCAAATACATGCTTAATTATATTTTAAAATACTTTAAAGGAATTCTAAAATACTTATGAAGTAGGAGTTATGCCAAAATGTATGGATATTTGAAAATTCCAACAAATTATACTGGGTATTATAATCTTTTAATAGAATTGTTAGAAATATATTTTTTATTTAAAGCCAGAAGGTGTGCACATTTGTGAGAGAGCAAGAGAGAAGAATTATTTTTTTTTTTCCTTAGGTTTTTGCCATAGAGTGCACGAGCTTGCCAGAGAGAGACAGAGTAAGAGATCACCTCCCATGCCCAGTGGGGACAGCCACACTGCAATCCTTTCTCGTTCACTCTAGGGATTTGAGGCATGCACATACACATGTCCAGCGTGATTTTCAAGCTGCTGTATCTGGGACTAGAACTGTGGTTGTCCATGTGGTAGTACCTTAACCATCACACCACCTGCTCGCCCCCAAATTCGTATTTAACCTATGGGACCAGCAAGTGGCATGGTGGTTAAGGCAACTGGATTCCACATGACGGACTGAACAGTGTGAGTCTCAGATAGGTGGACTGGAAAACACCCAAGGCATGTGTGTGTGTGTATGCCCAAATCCCGAGAGGAGAATGGAGAAGGAATGCAGTGTGACCATCCCCGGTGGGGGGAGGGGGTTTTCTCACTTTCTTTCTCTGTCTCTGTCTTAGATGAGTACATGCGCTCTACAGCAAAAATTAAAAAAAATAAAAGAATTTTCAATCCATGATTAGAATATTTGTCTTTGATTTGAATAGATCAAATACTTATGCTTTCATATCATTGTAAGATTTCATGACTATGATGCTTTAATTTTTTATGACATCCAATCTTTTTTTGAAATTAGTATCCTACTATGACATTTATTATTTTTTTAGAGTTTTTTTTTTTTTTTTTTTTTTTTTTTTTTTTTTTTTTTTTTTTTTGCCTTAGGGCATGTGTGCTCACCAGAGAGAGAGACAGTGAGAGGGCAAGTGAGAAATCACCCACCAGCAGGGGATGACCATGCCACAATCCCTTCTCCTCCATTTTCTCCTAGTATCTTGGGAACACATGCACCCATGCCCAGCATGAGTCTCAAGCTACCAGGTCTTGAACTCGAACTACAGTCGGCCATGTGGGATTCCAGTGATGTAACCACTACACCGCCTGCCAACCCCATCGGGTCATATTTTTCCACACACTCATTAACTGTCAATTAATACAATACATTTAAAAATGAAAAAGTAGGCCCAGGCTCTGTGGCAGAGCTGGTGTCATACCAGACTGTGACGCCGGAAGCCACAAGTCAACCAGTTTCCAGTACCCAATCCAGTTTGCCTGAAACATGCTAAGCATAGTGTCAGGAGAGCTTGGAAGGCTGAAACAATGTGGTTACAGTATGACTGAATCCTACAGAGGGCTTCTCTCTGCCTCTCTCTACTTGATGCACACACACATGCTCTGTAATGAATTTAAACAAACAAAAACCCATAAGAACAGCCCCATCATTTCCCTCTTAATTAAATTATTGACTTCCAATTCTCCAACCTGGCTTATAATGATATTCACAACCCTTGTATTTCAGTCATTTGATAACATAGCATTTCCTTAACAGCCCCCAGTTTTCTGTTTTGCATTTCTTTATACCACATATACACTTCAATTTAAAACAGATTGCTGAGTATCTGCCTATTGCACATGTTCTCACGTGTTTAGAACTCAGTGTTCTTGCCAGGTAGTGGGCACATAGTTCAAGTAGCTGACCGAAGACTACATTGTATCACTTCACTGAAATACTTTATGTTTTATAGACTTTCCTCCTCAAAATTGTTCTCAGTATTCTAACTTCTTTTTCACATCCATTACACTCTTGTCATACAAATATATTAGAAAAATTCCATGATGTAGACCTGCAGAATAATAAGGCAAAATATCAATCCTGATATTATTAAATGACATCAAGAGCTGTTAGAGAAAAATCTTTCTGAGAGATTAAAAAAAAATGAAAATGAAATAGCAACCTGAAATGCTTAACATATCAAGGAAAAATACTGCAGCATCATTTTTTTCCCAGTTAATTGCTTGATCTTCTACCTGTCCCATTAACAGGAAATATAACATCTCCCTCTTGGGCTATAAAGTCTTCAAAATATCTCAAGAATGCTTGGGGCTTACATTGTTCACAGGAGTGTTAGAGTCTAGTTTCTCCTGTCAAGTGAAGAGAAAAAAGAAATTTTATCAGTTTAATAATGCTGTGACTTTTGAAAAAGAACTATAAAATCATAATTTATTGTTGATTTTTGTATTGTCAATATTTTAAAAACACATTTAAAAGTAAAAAATAAACAAACAAACAAACAAAAAACCCATAGTGAGCTTCTATGTACCAATAATTTTGTTTTAACAGTCACCAGCTTTTAGTCACATCTTTTTGGTTTTCATTTTCTCATCTACCCTTTTTCTTTTTTTAGAGAGATATTTTTGCTTTAGGGAGTGTGCACTTGACATAGAGACAAAGAGAGACAGAGAGACAGAAAGCAAGAAATCTACCACCTCTTTGGGGCGTGGGGTTGGGTGGTCATGCCACAATCCCTTTTCTTCCATTCTCCTCTCTGAATTTTGGGCACACACACACACGCACTCGGTGTGAGTTTAAGCACTGGTTCCAGGACTCAAACCTCAATTCTTTATGTGGGAGTCCAAGCAACAAAACCATTACACCATCCACCGATCCCTTTCTATCTCCTTTTTGAAGGATGGGTGGCTTGAGTGACTTAAAGGAAATCCGACACAATAAATCATTTCACTAGAAAAGTGTCTCATGAAATATCTTTAATAGTCCATGACTTTTTAGGAATATGATATTACTGCTATCATACTCAATAGAAGTAAAATATGGGACAGCCTTGTAACCTAGTAGTTAAGGGAACAGGATCCCACATGGCCAACCAGTCTGAATCCCTCCCCAGCAGTTTGATAGACATGCCCACCACATGCTTGTGGATGCCCCAAACCCCAATAGGATGGAGAAATGCAGAAGAAGGGAGACGTGATGATGCCCCATTGAAGTGTGCTTTTTTTCCCTTCTCCCCCTCTATCTCTGTCTCTTTGTCTCTGATGAATACTCTCACACACTAACAATTAAAACAAATAATTTAATAGTACTACTGCTTACTCAGTTCAAATATTTTTTTATGATTAACTAAAAACAAATATTTAATAAGCAGCCTGTTCTAATTAAAACCCAAATGAAACCTATACATTATTTAATTATTTTACATTGGTACATATGAACATACAAGGGACTGATCTAAAATAGTCCAGGCAGACTCACATAGGAAAGTTCCAGGTTTACATATGAGATACACCTGAGATGCCTGATATACATATATCCATGATTTAGGCTGGCTGCATCTGAGGAAATGGTAATGTCAAAGATTCTGTCATGGGTGCTGTATCTCTCTCTCTCTCTCTGTTTGTTTTCCTTTTATGGAATTAATAAACTTAAAGCAGTCCAATGGGTGTAGTTGGTGGAGCAGTGATTGAATAAAAGAGCAAAATCTCAAAGACATGCAATAAATTGGCACTTAGGATCTATTGAATAAGGCAATGTCAGTACTATCTACCTTCCTTCAGTTTGGGTAGACTACATTGAAAGGGAATGGAAGGTATTAGGTGTTATACATATTTCTATTAATAATGTTATAAAGAATGATTATTTTTGCATATAAATTATGGATATCTTGTAATTTTTAAGAAGAAATCACTAATTTATATGAAATGAAGCTTAAACTACTGATAATTTATTTTTAGCTTCAGTGAAATTATTTACATAATGAGACCAGCAGATAGCATAATGATTACACTGCAGGACTCCCACATAGTTGACCATGGTTTGTGTCCTAGACTCAGGAGCTTAAAATTCACACTGGGTGCATGTGCATGCGTGCCCAAAATCCCAAGAGGAGAATGGAGGAGAAGGAATTGCAGTGTAGCCTTCCCCTCGGGGGAATGATTCCTCACTTTCTGTCTCTCTGTCTTTCTCTGTCTCTCTGGCAAGCACACACACCCTATAGCAAAAATCTCTCTCAAAAAACTTTACATAAATTCTTCATTTCACTATTTACTGAACACTTATGATGTACTATGCAAAAAAATTTGGAACATATGTACACTTTGCATTTATTAAGTGAAAAATGAAGTTCAGAATTAGAACATTTTATTCTTAAACATTATTCATTTAAATATGTAAGTGATGCCATATTTAATAATACTTAATACATTTACCACTTCCTAGGGCACATACACACACACACGCAAAAGTAAACCCACATGGAAAAGATATTGGTTTCACAACCTGGTACCTCCCAAAGCATGCTGGACACCTGCCAATATGCTCTTGCCTGCTGAGACTAGGAGAGGATTGTTGGGGTGCTGGTTAATTCTTTTTTTCCTTTCTCTCTCACTCTTATGGAATGAATAAATATACTCTTACCATCAATAAATAAAAATAAAAGAACCCTGCAGAGTTATAGCACTAACCCACATTATGTGAGCTGCCACCACGGCCTATGAAATGCTTCAGTCATCCAGTGCTTCACAGGCCACGAAACATAGCCCTTTGCTTTATTGAATATCATCCTTAGGGCTTTAACAACATCTATTTTGTGTTGTAGAGGCACAGAGTCTGATTATTTATTCTGGTCCCAAGGCAATGTATTCACTTTATATTTATCCTCCTGCATGCTTCAAAATAAATCACTCTGAGAAAGACTTTGAGAATGATTTCAAAGGATCACATATTGTATCTGTTCGATTTGGAAGCACAACATATACTCCATGTTTATTGGCTTACATAAATAAATATTTATTTTTTCATCATTAAAAGGAGTAACCGCTTGTGCTGGTCTTACCTGTGCACCTGCTCTGCTAGTTTATTCTGAGACCTATGTGGGTCATATTCCTCCACTCACATGTGCACCTCCGCTTGTGAAGTTTGGCTGGTCGTTAGACAAGGTGAGAAAGAAGAATGAGCCACGGGTGCCTTTCATTATACTCCAGTGCCGTCGTCTTCATTTAGTGACAGTCAAAGCTGTTCCAACAGCAGTGAGAGAAGAAAAGTTCTGTTGTGTAAACATGTGTTCCCTTTCAACTAGCAACATGTTTTACTATTTTCCCATTTCCAAAACAAATCGCATGATCAAGTCTGGTATCAGCATGGTAGGGAGCAAACAGAAGCCAAGTAAACTTAGGCATATAGAGAACAGAACTCCAACACTCTGTCTCAGGTCTCTATCCTCCCAATGCTTTGTTATTCGGGTTGCATTCTGACATCTTCTTCGCTAGAGAAAAGAAAAACAGTCCCATGCATTTAATCTACAGTTTAAGTATTCCTTTGTAAAATAACCCAATGGAATATAACTTTTGCTTTGAGAAAAATAATATAATAATTTTATACTGTAACACTAGTTATTTATTTGAATCTATAATTAAACCACATTGATATAGCCCTTTGTTGGCTGAGCTTGATTTCCTTCAAATGAAATAAGATTATATCTGTGGAGTCTCCATCAAAACGGCATTTTCAAATGCATCACCTCCACCTGATAACCACAAGACTCAAACCTGACAGGGATGTCTCTCAATACACAATGGCGGAAACTGACAATGAAGCCCTGGGAGACTGATGTATTTTCAATAATGCAGGGATTATTATTTTTTTTTCTTTAAAGCTGCCTTTTCCCGCCACAGGGAAGAGATTTAAAGCATTCAGTGTGGAAGAAAAGCTATTTTGTTGCCTTTTTTTTTTTAAATGGGTATTTCTTCGAACTTGAAAAGTTTCATGTCACTTTCAAGCACATTATTAAGAGAGGCAGAGCCAGATCAGATTCAAACTTTCCACTCTCACAGCCAAATCTCCTGCAATTGAAAACGCCAGGCTGACAAAAGGAGCTGCCGGACAAGAAAAAAACTGTTCTGATGGAAAGGACCTAACTGTCCCCACCATCCTGATGTTACCTGTGTTATTTCGTGGGTGTCACACTTGGATTGAATAGAAACACTACAATTAAATTGAGAACTAATAACACTGCAGAAAAAAAATGTCAAGCAAATATTATTTTTCATCAATTCTTGTCCACAGTGAGAATCTCAAGTAAGGCCTCCAGCATTGATGGGTCTGATGGGCACGAAGGCTGTCATGCATGCAATCAGATGAGTTAAATGTATTATAAGTTGATCAGGACATTAAGTGTCTTATAAATGATGTGACAGAAAAATCACTAGGACCTACTTGCAGCTGGCTATTGGACTTTCTTTTCCTTTTGCCTTCATTATTAACCCCAGTGTCTATCTCCCTGTAGTCTGTAGGATTACGTTAGCTTACATAGATTTATAGTTAAAAGAAAGACAGAGAACAATTGGAAGAGAAATAAAAAATTAATGAGTTTTATTAATGATTTTGTTCTCTTCTCTTCCTGAAAAGATCAGCTATACTTCTATGTAACACTGGAAAAATAAAATACAATTATTAGAAAGAAAATTAAATATTGCTCCTCTTATTTTTAATATTAGGGACTATAAAATATAGTACTAAGCACCCTCTTTGAAATGTAAAGTATAAATGATGTAAACTAAAGAGCACATAGCTGGGAACCAGCAGTTAGCGTAATGGCTATGTCGCTGGACTCCCACGTAGTCAACCGCGGTTCGCGTCCCGGACCCGGTGGCTTAGAACTCACGCCGGGCGCGTGTGCGTACGTGCCCAAGATCCCGAGAGGAGAATGGATGAGAAGGGATTGCGGCGTGACCATCCCCCCTGGGGGGTGATTTCTCGCTTTCTATCTCTCTGTCTCTCTCTGTCTGTCTGGCGAGCGCACGCGCCCTATAGCGAAAAAACCTCTCCAAAAAAAAAAAAAAAAAAAAAAAAAAAAGAGCACATAGCTTAAGTGTCAGGAGTGGATTTATTTTCTTCCTCAAATTTAGCAGGTTTGATTTAACAGAGTTTTTTTTTTTTTTTAAATCATTTTAATTGTCAGAAGAATTGCACAAGAATAGTGGAGCTCCTGCATGCCCCTAATACAGTTATTTCTGTCTTACTGTCTTGCATAACCACAGAACAGTTGTCAAAGCAAGGAAATGCAGCAGGCAACAATACTATAATTAAAGTACAAAATTTACTTGGATTTTACTAGAATTTCTATGAATGTCTTTTTTTCTGTTCTATTAATAGAATCCCACATTATATCTAGTTGCCATTTCTTCCTTAACTCCTATAATCTGTAATAGATCTTTATTGTTTCTATGTTTTGTAATAGATCTTTATTGTTTCTATGTTTTGTTATCTTAACACTTTTGAAAAATAGCTAGTAGTTATTTTATAGATTGTTGTTCCGTTTGGGTTTGGCTGGTGTTTTATCATGACTATAATGAGTTTAGATTTTTTTTTTTTTTTTTTTTGAGAGGTTTTTGCTATAGGGCGCGTGCGCTCGCCAGACAGACAGAGAGAGACAGAGAGACAGAAAGCAAGAAATTACTCCCCAGGGGGGGATGGTTACACCGCAATCCCTTCTCCTCCATTCTCCTCTCGGGATCTTGGGCATGCACACACACGCGCCCAGTGTGAGTTTTAAGTCACCAGGTCCGGGACGCGAACCATGGTCGACTACGTGGGAGTCCAGCGACATAGCCATTACTCTAACTGCTGATTCCCATGAGTTTAGATTTTATTGGAAAGGATCCCACCAAGATAATATGCCTTTTACAGTCCATCAAGTTATGGGATGTGCAATATCTGTATGTGTTACTAGTGATATTAACTTTAATCACTGGTTAATTGGTGATTAACACTGTAAATGGTAACCAATCTGTAAACTGACTATTTTTTTCTTTATAATTGCTCAATATTTTGGGGGGAAATCAATATTCAGTGTATGCACTTACTTTGCTCCAGTTAATCTTGTTCTCACTAATATTAGCATCTAACAGAGATTCTTTCATGCAGTGGTATTACTATGGTGTTTTAATGGTAGAATTTTGTTTCCCTCATCCCTCATTCCATTTATTAATTAGGAAATTTTTATAAGAACAAACTGTCCCTTTTCTTATTTATTTTATTTACTTACATTATAAAGACAAGGTCTTGCTGTATAATTAGCCTCCTGTTTTGGTCTCCTAAATTGTCTCAATTACAGGTGCACACCACTAACAACTGGCTTTTAGGTTGGACTGGTCATTGAATTTGACCTCCCATCCAGTCTTACCTTGTAGAACAGAGCATCTTAGCAGCATATATTGCCATGACTGAGCCTACTACTGTGTATATATTAGGTTATTTACTTATCAGTATGGAGTCTTATTTAATTATTTACTTATTTTAAGGATTTTATTGTTTTGCTTTGCTTTTGAATTTTTTTTTTTTTTTTTTTTTTTTTTTTTTTTTTTTTTTTTTTTTTTTTTTTTTTTTTTTTTTTTCACAAGGCACCTGTGCTCACCGGAAACACAGTGAGAGACAGAGAGAAGGAAAGTGAGAAATTACCACCACTATCACCATCACCATCACTCCCCCTCTACCCATATTGATTGTGTGATGCAGGTTATTATATTGGAACTTCTTTCAGTTTGATACCTATGTCTTTACCATCCTTTATCATTTACCAGTTACTTTTGTCACCACAAGATACTTCAGGCAATCTTATCATATAGCTTTCAGACTTGGAATCAACCAATTTTCCAAGAATTGCTGTGTTCCTTTATGAAGAAGACTTTATTGATTGATTGACTGATTTTACTTGCCAAAGGGCATCTGTGCTTGCCAGAGATAGACAGAGAGACAAAGAGAGAGGGGACCAGCAGTTAGCGTAATGGCTATGTTGCTGGACTCCCACGTAGTCGACCGCGGTTCGAGTCCCGGACCCGGTGGCTTAAACTCACGCCGGGTGCGTGTGCGTGCGTGCCCAAGATCCCAAGAGGAGAATGGAGGAGAAGGGATTGCGGCGTGGCCATCCCCCCGGGGGGTGATTTCCTGCTTTCTATCTCTCTGTCTCTCTCTGTCTGTCTGGCGAGCGCACGCGCCCTATAGCAAAAACCTCTCCAAAAAAAAAAAAAAAAAAAAGAGAGAGACAGAGGTAGAGGAAGAGGGACAAACAACACCCCAATGAAGTGTGGTCATACTGTAGCTCTTTATCCCCCATTTCTTCATCTTTTTGAGATTTTAAGCATATGCACACATATTACTGGGAAGTTTTTCAGCTGCCAGGACCGGCATTTAAGTCATGTGGACATCAGGCTTCTTTAGGTACTAAACTCTGGTGCCAGCCCTGAAGATTTTAGAGATAATATCTAGGCATATCTATTCCAATTGTTGTGGAATTATTAGTGCTGAACTATAATATATAGAACACAAAATAATGGCTTTCCAAAGACGTTCACATTCAAAATCCCACAAACTGTGGATATGCTATATTACATGGCAAAGGGAATTAAAGTTGTAGACAAAGTAAAGCTTGTTATTCAGCTGACTTTAAAATATGGAGGTTATCCTGAATTATCTGAGCAGACCAAATAAAATTCCTCAAAGTGAAATAAGGAGGCAAAAGAATTCAGACTTACAGGAAGATGTAATCACTGGCAAGCACTCAGAGTAATGTAATGCAGTTGACTGGAGATGGAGGAAGATGGCTCTGGTCAAGGAACGTGAGCAGACCCAGGAAGTTGAAAAAAGTCAAGAAACCTTCATAAAGAAATGCTGATATCTTGGGAACCAGCAGTTAGCATAATGGCTATGTCGCTGGACTCCCACGTAGTCGACCGCGGTTCGCGTCTCAGACCCGGTGGCTTACAACTCATGCCGGGCGCGTGTGCGTGCGTGCCCAAGATCCCGAGAGGAGAATGGAGGAGAAGGGATTGCGGCGTGACCATCCCCCCTGGGGGGTGATTTCTCGCTTTCTGTCTCTATGTCTCTCTCTGTCTGTCTGGCGAGCGCACGCGCCCTATAGCGAAAAACCTCTCAAAAAAAAAAAAAAAAAGAAATGCTGATATCTTTATTTAGGCACAGTGATACTCATTTCAGAATTCTAACTTAGAGGATGGTAGGAACTTGTTTTAGCTAAGAAACTAAGTTTGTGGTAATGTTTTATAATAATCAATAAAAAATTAATAGTATACTATATCTTTTCAACCCCTATCCCTCTGCTAAATTTTCCTTACCATTGACCTATTTTATATTGAATCCTAAAATTTTGCCTTTTATAGAGTGTTAAGTAAAGAAAATACATAACATGCAGCTTATTGATCTGGTAAAAATGCATTTGACTTTGCAAAATGCATTTCAGACTCATCCATGTTGTTGCATAAATCAAGTATATTCTTTTGTATTGTTCACTAGTATTACATTACAAGCTTACCATACTTTATTTATTTACCAGTTGAAGTATATAACTATTTTTGTTTGCTTGCTTGCTTTTTTGTTTGTTTTTCTACTTTTTTGTCATAGAGACTATGTGCTTGCTGGAGAGAGACAGAGACAGTGAGAGGAAAAGTGAGAAATCACTCCCTGGGCGAGGGTGACCATAGTGCAATCCCTTCACTTCCATTCTCCTACTGGGATTTTGGGCATGCACACACATGCACTCAGTGTGATTTTCAAGTTGCCAGGTCCAGAACTCAAACCATGGTTGGTCATATGGAGTCCAGCACCTTAACCACTATGCCACCTGTTTGGCCCCAGTGCATATGTATTATTAATGGGCTATGGTAATTATGAAAAAAAGGTGCTGGAAGCGGTCATGGTTAGGATTTTATGTGAACCTAAGTATTTATTACTCTTGAGTAGATACTTAATGAGTGAGATGCATGGCTCACATGTTAAGTGAATGCTCAATTAAAAAAAGAAAATTTTAGTTTCCAAAGTCGTTATAACATATAGCATACTCCCAGCAAACTATGAGAATTCCAATTGCTTGTCATTTTCTTCTTCATTTCTTAGTATCAGATTTATTTGTGTACCTTTTTTTTTTTTCTAGAGAGAAATTTTTGCTATAGGGTATGTGCAATCACCAGAGAGATAGAGAGATAGAAATTGAGAAATCACTGCCCCTCTCCCCCCACCCCAGTAATGGCCACACTGCAATCCTGTCTCCTGCATTATCCTCTTGAAATTTAGGGCACACATGCACACACGCCAGGCGTGAGTTTCCACTGCTGAGTCCAGAACTCAAGCCATGGTTGACTACATGGGAGTCCACCGACTTAACCATTTAGCCATCTGCTCATCCTCTGTGTACTCATTTTAATAGAAATGTCGTGGTAGTTCCTTAGCTCATTTGTTTATATTTCTTTCCCTAAGCATTAATGAAAGAGTTTTTTTGTTTTGTTTGTTTGTTTTTTTTGTTTGTTTTTTTTCTTTGCTATCGGGCGCATGCGCTCTCCAGAAAGCCAGAGAGAGACAGAGAGACAGAAAGCGAGAAATCACCCCCCCAGAGGGGATGGCCATGCCTCAATCCCTTCTCTTCCATTCTCCTCTCCGGATCTTGGGCACGCACGCACATGCGCCCAGGATGAGTTTTAGCCATCGGGTCTGGGACTAGAATCGTGGTCAACTACATGGGAGTCCAGCGACATAGCTATTGCACTAACTCCTGGTCCCGCCAATGTGTCTTATTGAGTTTTTTTTTTTGTTTTCTCATTTTCCAGTTTTAAGAGTTCTTTGTATATTTTCATTTGTAAACATTTTCTTTCAACTTATGACTAGAGTATTTTTTGTTTGTTTTTTTTTTGTTAACCAGTATTTTTATAGCAAATATGTTTTATTGTAATAATTGGATTTTTTCATTGTTTTCATTCACAGGTGGTGTTTTGTGTTGTGGGAAGAGGGTGGATGAAGGAGTAGAGTCTGAGGAAGGACATTAGGAGAAAAGTAGAAATGCAAGACATTTATGGAACAAAGAAATGGGTTATTATCTGTTGAAGGTAATATGTATAGTATTCTCAACTGGACTGGTGAGAAATGTATACATGTCAGAATATTCACTTTGCAAGCTAAGGAGCATGTGATTGGATGTATAAAATAAATTGAAATAAAAAACTTAAAAAAAATAAAAAGCCAAGACACACAGATTTTAATTGAAATTTTATAGATTTTTCACTTTACATTTAAGTCTATTGTCCATTTTTATATATTTTTACACAGGAAATAAGTTAAATGTCAAAGTTTATTATTTGAAAGTAACATTAAATGGTCTGTCATCATTTATTTGAAAGGATATCTTTTTCCATATAATCACTTTCGTAATTATTTTGTGTTTATTTATTTTGTTAAACATTATTTGTCCATGTTATTTTAGTTTGGTTCTATATACTTTATACTCTCATTTATCTATGAGTTTATTTATTTATTTATTCCCAATGCCATTCTTTCTGGATTACTGCAACTCTATACTCTTGGAATTGAGTAATTTGTGTTTTTCAACTTTGCTTTCATTTTCACTGTTTGGGTATCTGGTTCCCTTATTTTATATAGATTTTGTAATAAATTTATCTCTAAGAAGTACCTATTGGACAATATTGTCCTAATAGCTTTGTAATTAGTCTATCTCTTAAGTCAGAGAAAATTATAATTCCACAAATATTAGTTTTTTTTTTTTTTAATTCATAAACATTGCTGGGGACCAGCAGTTAGCATAATGGTTATGTCGCTGGACTCCCACGTATTCGACCACAGTTTGAGTCCTGGACCCGGTGGCTTAAACTCACGCCAGGCACGTGTGCATGCGTGCCCAAGATCCCGAGAGGAAAATGGAGGAGAAGCGATTGCGGTGTGACTATCCCCCCGGGGGGTGATTTCTCGCTTTCTGTCTCTGTCTCTCTCTGTCTGTCTGGCGAGCGCACGCGCCCTATAGTGAAAAAACCTCTAAAAAAAAATTACTGAACTCTTCATTAATTTTTTAAGTTTCAATATATACATCTTACATGTATTTGTTAAATTCACACCTAAGTATTTCATTGTGATGCTATATTAAATAGTATTTTGTTTAAATTTAGTGCCTCAATGACTCATTGGCAGTATATGGAAACACAATTGATATTTTGCACATTGACAAGATGGATGAATAGAAAAAGTCATACACTTTTCTTCCCATGAAAACACCAATTCAGTAATAATACACAGAATGACTCCATGTGTGAGAAAACCACAAATAAATAAAGTGACATCTGTGCCCAATCTAGTATGAAATAAACTTTATCAAAGCCAGTGGTAAAATTTGTGCTATCCTTACATCACAGTCCCTCCCAATGACACAGCAACTCCCAGCTCTTAGCTTCTCCCTACAGAGAGAAATATTAATAGGAAACTGGACTGTACGTCTATATTCTGAATTTGCAGGGGAATGCTCTTCAATGGACTGAATTCTGTCTCACCTGATACTGAGTACTGATGGGACCCTGTGACTCTAGCTGCCTGGGAGCCACTGAGGGTATTAAAAAGTTAGGTGTTGTGCTGCTAACTCCAGAGGACCCACGGTACAGACAGTGGCAATGATACAGCTCAGTACTTCTCAGAAAAAAAAAAAAAAAAAGAATGGTGGGGCGTGTGTCCAGTGGTCTAGTTTTGTGAGGGATGCCCAAAGAACTATTTTCTGTCCAGCCAAACTTAGGATGCTGGAAGGTATCCAGTATACTCTTAATGCCTGGGGGACATGAAAAACAAAAAAGAACTGTGTGGTATGCTGGTCCTAAAGAGGATCCTCATTCCAGCAGATAGATACCAGAAGGAGCAGGAGATTATAACCTGTCATAAAGCAAAACAATATGGAAGATCCCTTTAATTAGGAATTTATATACACAAGTTCGGAGAAGACACAAACACAGAAAAAACTTGAGAGTTACCCAGAATCCTCGCTGAACTAATTGATGGGGATCTTTCCTGTAGGGAGCCAGTATATAAAGACAGAAAATGTGGTTGTTTTTCCAGATGTACAAATACTGACACAAAGTTCAAAGAACACAAATAAATAGAGAAAAATGACTCAATGAGAAGAACAAAATAATACCCAGAAATGGACTAAAAAAACACAAGGTAAATGAATTACCTGACAAAATTTTCAAAATAAGCACCATGATATGAACAATGAGTTCAGAAAATGATGGATAAATCATATGATATTTTCAAAAATAAGAGAAAATATTAAAATTTGTACCTGAAGTGTATTTTGTAGCTGTAACCTAAATTTACAAAAATCTAATACAGGGGTTTGACAATAAACCTTAAAAAGCAGAAGAAATAATAAGTAAACTCAGGAAGAGGTCATTTGAAATTATCCAAAGAAACAAAGAGAGAAACAAAAATGTGAATGAAACCTAAGGGGCTTTTGGGACATCAGTAGAATGATATAAGCATTATAGGAATTCAAGTAGGAGACAAAAGATCAAAGGAAAGAAAACTTATTTGAAGATATAGTGGTCAAACATTTTTAAAATCTAGGAGAAAAAAAAATGGACATCCAGATTCCAAAAGCCTAATAGATTCCAAGTAAAGTGAATGTAAAGAAGTCTAGAGAGTGACACAGTATCATCAAGTTATCAAAAATGAGAGACAAAGAGAGAGGGACATTTGAAAGCAGCAAGAGAAACCCAACTCATCAAGGGCAAAAGAACTCCTGGCCGATTGTCACTGAAGTAAGTAGGGTGTTCTAGTCAAAGTGCTGGGATGAGAAAAAAAATACTGCCAAACCAAGAATACCACACCCAGCAAAGCTGCATTTTGAAAGGGAGAGAGAAAGCCTTTCTGAGATAAATGAAAGCTGAGTAAATTCATCACCACTACATATCTCTTACAATGAACACTACAAGAAATCCTCTAAGGAGAAACGAAAAGATGTTAAATAGCAACACGAAAGCATATATATATATATTTTAAGATATTTTTATGCTCACTGGAGAGACAGAGAGACAGAAAATGAGAAATCACTCCCCAGGGGGAATGGCCGCCATGCAATCCCTTCTGCTCCATTCCTTTCTTGGGAGTTCGGGCACACATGTACTTGAACCTGGCATGAGTTTTAAACTGCTGGGTCCTGAACTTGAATTGCGGTAGACTTTGTAGAAGTCCAGTGACATTACTATTATGTCATCTGCTCGTCCCCAGCAAAGTATAAAGCTTGGTATATAAACAATTACCACATTGTAACAGTAGTGTATTAATGATTTTTAATTCTGGTATACATGTTAAAAGACAAAAGTATTGGGACCAGCAGTTAGTGTAATGGCTATGTTGCTGGACTCCCATGTAGTCGACTGCGGTTTGCGTGCTGGACCGGTAGCTTAAAACTCACACCCGGCGCGTGTGCGTGCGTGCCCAAGATCCTGAGAATGGAGGAGAAGGGATTGCGGCATGGCCATTCCCCCTGGGGGGGTGATTTCTCGCTTTCTGTCTCTCTGTCTGTCTGGCGAGCACACACGCCCTATAGCAAAAACCTCTAAAAAAAAAAAAAAGAAAAAGAAAAGACAAAAGTATTAAAACATAGCTGTAATAATAAAAATCTATTAACGGACACAGAACATAAAAATGTGTAATTTGGGGACCAGGAGGTGGTGTAGTGGTTATGGAGGCTAGATTCCCACATGACCTACTACAGTTCAAGTCTCTGGACCTATTGGCTTGAAAAACACACCTAGCACGAGCATGCATGCCCAAGATCCTGAAGAGGAGAATGGAGAAGGTATTGCAGTGTGGCCAGCCACCCTGGAGGGTAATTTTTTACTTTCCTTCTCTGTCTCTCTCGTCTCCAGCAAGCTGACCACAGTGGAATGAAATGAGAAATTAATAGCAGAAGGGAAACAATACTTTTTTTTTTTTCATTAAGTTAGACACACACGTGCATGAGACAGGAATACAAAGCGACAAAGAGAGAGGAAGCATTTTATCCCAACAGGGGCTGTTCATGTCACAATCCTTTCTCTTCCAATTCTCTATTCCTATAGGATTCTGAATATGCACATGTGTACCTAGTGAACAACACACTCTTCAACAATAAATGGATCAAAAAATCAGAAAATATAAGACAAAAATAAAAACACAATATACCAGGCCAGCCTGGTGGCGTGGAAGTTAAGGCAGCTAAATCCTACATGGTCAGGTGTGTGAGCTCAGGTTGAGAAACACCTCCAATACTTGTGTGCATATGCCCAAAATCCCAGAAAGAGGGATAGATGTAGGAGAAAGGATTTCAGCATCATCATTCCCCATGGGGGAAAAATTGGGTCAGACTTACTTTGCTAGAGCTCATATACATTCACCAGATAGAGACAAAGGGAGAGGGAGAGGAGAAAACACCCCCATGAGTAATGGTCACATAGCAATCTCTTCTTCATTTCAGGATTTTCTGTATACACATACGTGAACCGTGCGTGTTCCTCTAGCTGCCTGGTCTGGGACTTGAACCATGTAATTTGTTAGGCCTTTACCACCTGGCCATGGAAATTAACTGCCTGCTTTTGTCAAGGTCATGCTTAGATTTGTAGACATACTGAGATAAAGCCGAGGCATTTGCTGAGCTTCATCATTCCCATGGATTAGGTCCAAGTGTTTTCCTAGGCCATTATTTCTTAGTTCTTTAGGAAAATCTGTTTTCCTCATAATTTACTTTAGAATAAGTATCATTTTCAAAGCTCAGAGATCAGGGTCAAATTCTGAATGATCTTTTAGTAAAGCAAACTGAGATATTAAGGATTAGGCTATTAAATTAATTGAACGTATTAGCCCATTTGGAACTGACATTTAATGTAGCAGAATGTCATTACTTTTGCCTTAAATCCAAAGGCCCTTTTAGTTCTGACCAGACCAAGTTCATAAAAAAAACTGGTTTAACTTAGTTTAAATGTTGATTGCCTCTCTGTACTCTAGGTATAGGGTATGCCAATGTTGTTTTCCAGCTTGCTTTAGTTTTATAATGTTTTCTTTGTTGATGATATGATAAAGACTCACATGTGCCTCTATGTACCCAGTCTCTCCAAATGAAAAGAGACATCTTTCTAAACTTAAGAGTCTTATTTAAAGATTTTTATTATGTGAAACACAAGCTTTATCTTTGCTATTAATAATAAGAATTTAAAATAACATTTCTATCAGTACCTTATGATGAAGATTATCTTTCAACTACAATTATAAAATGTACATTTTTGTGCATTTAACTACAAGCCTATTATGCCTCTTCTAACTTTTTTCTTTTTTTGAAGATTAAATAAATAATTATTCAAAAATTTGATAACTTCAGCATTCTAATAATTGTTATTAAAATAAAAATTGTTCTCTAACTTTAAAGAACAATTCAGGCATTAGTACCTCTTGTGGTGAAGTATCTTCATTTTCATTTCAATTTTCCATTTCTATAAAAATGAATTCAGCTATTTTGCTAAAAGTGCATGACTAGCACTTTATTCTTATGAAGCATTTTTGTATTTGTCAATGTGTAGCATTTTTTAAATTATAGATTAGTGTTTAATAATTTAATATGCTTCAATATATGTTTGAAGTCTAGGAAATAAAATTTTTCATATTAAACTTTTAAATCATCAAATAATGGATCAGTGAGACTCGCAATGCCACTAGCCCAAATAAACACAATGGCATTTAGAGAAAAAGAAGGATTATTTTTAGTTCCACATAAAGGGTCTCCAGAAAAGCTGCCATATGCCACACTGAAGTCCATGGGCCATTTCTTATTCTTAATAAAGGGTTGAGTGTAGAGGGGTAGGCCAACAGACTCAAGTCACCACCAGTCACTATTCCTTCTGTACCTTCCAGAAGTCCACAATCGAGCTGTGTGTTCAATTGTCCCCTACACATGCTGTTTTATTACTTTATGCAACATATGATTTATTTTCTGTGAACTTGTTCTCATGAAGCACAAAAAATTAACAAAAATAAATTCTAAACTTTACCCTGTATGCTGTTGTGTCACAAACTATGTGAGATAGAAAAATAAATTTTATAATCTTGAGACTTAATACGCATCCTACCATCCCAGGCTGCCCTTACTTAGACATAGGTTTGAATAAGTTATTAACTGTTCCTGGAGAGGAAGTGATGAATATAAATGCTGATGTGGTCAAAATTAATCATCTTCTTAAAGCCAAAAGTGTTTTTGTTTGTTTGTTTGAAATAAATCAGTGCCTGAAATCTTACTCTAATTTCAACCATCTAGGTCCAGATAAGAGTTTAGTTCAACGGTCATCTCTTAACCCTCACCACGTATGACACTAATGGTACATCATGCGAGTAACATATTTTGACTTACAAAAACAAACATATTTAGAAAACTTCAAATGAAATTAATCAGTTTTTAATATGTAATGAAATATTATAAGATATAAATCTGTTCCATAGTCCATGGAATTTCTGAGAAGGAAAGTCATAATTCTATGTGCATAATTCAGATTATTCCCTTTCTATGGTTAAAAAAAAATTACTGCCTGAAGCACTCTAAAATGATTTTATAGATGTTTATAATATTCACTAAGAATAAAATATTGATATTCTATTATAAGTAAAATCATGTTTTAACATGAGGTATGAATGTGCTCATAGTTATAGATTATTAATTATTAAAAGTTTTAATATAACACATGAAAAACTTAGTGAATTATTTTTCAATATTCCAAGTCATTTAAAAATCTGTAGTTCTATCATTAATAAGATTTGGTACTGAGCTCATTAAATTGCCTCTCTAAGTTTTGCTAATGCTCAAGGCATAGATTTAAAATAACCAATGTTGAATACAGAAGATGTGCACTAAATAAATGCATATCCTTTGTGGTGAATATCCTAAACGTAATGTAAAACTCAGTCTCCTCTTGGAAAGAGAGGAGCATTCTGGTCTTAGGATATAAAATCTCTATAAAATCTCTTTTCTACCTGACCACTAATGAAAAAGCACATGTAAAATGTAATCCCATGGATTGTGTGTTTGTGTGTTTGAAAACACAAACAGAACAACTCTTTTAAACATAAAAAATTAGAAATATTTTTCAGATAATTAAAGGCACAGTTACTGGTAATTATAAGGTATTGGCAAATTCACTGAAACACACAGTAACCAAGCCTATATGAAAAATTTTCCTTCATTTAGCAGCCACTTAAGTGCTGTTTTTGAAATTTTATATTTTAAATGATTGTTGTAAAATGATAGCTTCTATTCTCTATTAGAAAACACATGAAGATATCAGAGAAGATGAAAAACAGAAACCTGAATTCTCATCAGAAACAATGCGAGCAAGGAAAGAATGGGAAAATATATTGAAAAGTGTTAAGGGAAAAACAATTTCAGCCAAGAATACTGTACCCAGCAAGATTATCTTTCATGTGGGAAGAAAAAACAAGAACGTTCTCAAATAAACAAAACCTGAAAGAATTTACCAGCACCAGATCAGATCTCCAAGAAGTTCTCAAGGGAGTGCTATGTCAGGAAAATTAAATACAGACACACAGAAATAAGAGTTCAAAAACTAAGAAAATGGCCAACTTAATCATAGGGACAAGTTTGGAGTTGAATATTATATCCCAGAATTTAATTGGGAAAATCGAACCATAACAGAAGATAAAGTACATGAGACTAAATTGGTGAAGTATAATTTTATGGCTTTTGACTAAAACATTGCTGATTTTCTTGTAGACTTTGTTATCTGGTTGTAAGGATTTGTGTCCTGTCTTGAGATATAGATAGGTTCATGCACCTACCATGTGAACAGAATCCTAACCTGTTTCCTTGCTTTAAGTTTTAAGCAAAGTTCCTTAGCATTTCTTTGATTTAAGTTAAAACTGGTTTTCTTAATAGTACCAAGTGAACCTGCTATTGAAAGTAGTTAGATTATTTAAGAAATTGTGTGAGCAGTACAATGTGGGTGGGGTGAAGTAATGGAAGACAACTGTAGACACCAGAGATAGTGTGAGAAGAGGGTGGGAAAGGACAGAGGGTCCAAAATAGGGGTAAAAAAAATACTGGAAACTCGAAATGGAAAATTTTTGGCAATAACATGCATGATTATGCCACTATGCAGTATATTCTGGATGGGAAATCACATTTTGTATGCTGTGATGATGCTTAGGGAATGAATGTAAATTAAGTTAAAAAAAAAAAAAAAAAAGGAAAGGTTCAGGAAAAAAATAAAGCCTAAAACTGTTTTTCTTGAAATTAAAAAAAAAAAAAAGAATTAAAAATACCTATTCAATGCCTGCAATAAGATATATAGCCCCAGCTAGGTGTTACTTTATAGGATGTCCATTCTACTCACTGAAGCTTATGCCGAAAGTTGGACTTGTGTTCATGGAAATGTATATATCAGCTGTGTTTGCTATGAAAATATTTAGATTAATTAAGATCTTTAGTGACTCAACAAAATGTGGGGGGAAAAAAAGTATAGAAAGCAAACATAGACTCCAGAGACAGTATGAGAGGAGAGTGGGATATGGCAGAGGGTAAGAGATAGGGAATCAAGGATGGGGAAAAAAAGCAAAACATACAGGAAACAAGAAATGGAAAATTGTTTGTTGACGACAACACGTATGTGAATGTGCTTGATTGAGCCAATCAATATACAGTGTACTCTGGATGGAAAATCTCATTTTGTATGCTGTAATGATATACAATGAATGTATGTAAATAAATCATTTTAAATTAAAAAAAGAAAGAAAGAAAAGCAGATGCAAAGAGCTTTGTGGAGGTTACAGAACATGGTGCAGGGAAGGACTTGAGATCCCTGGTGTCCCTATCCCTATGATGACGTATGCAAATGAACAGGCATTCAAAGCACAAATAAGTGAGTGCTGTGTAAGGAAGAAAGCGATACTAAGCTATTATTTCATATTTTTAAATACACACAAACATACACGTCCTAGTATATTTACAGACTATCTTTGCTTGTCATGTGCTTTAACCTGAGTGGTGGGTGTTTCTGGTCAAATAAATCACTACCAGGATTTTGTACATGATTTTACATATGTTTAAATGGTTTTATGCATACACATAACATCAGAAATTAGCCTAATATACCACAGACTAGCTCTAAATCCACAGTGTGTATAGAATGCGATGATGTTTTAAAAAAATAAATTATTCTAATCTACTGCTTTGAATTTGTTGAAATAACCAAAAATAGCATATAGTAAGAGCCTTACCCTAACTTTGTTTACAAATGAGCTGTTAGAGTAATGCATTTCTAATTTTTAATTAAAAAGGAAGTGCTGTTACATCTGAAAGCCTATTCAACAAAGAAATGAGTTTATGATTAGGGGAAATGCAAGATTTTTCTGTTTAGAAATTTTTCTCTTAAACTAAGCTACTAAGTTTTGCTTTGCTTCTTTTACTTAACAAGGATAAGGGCCTTCTGCTCAGAACATGATTTATAGAGTTCTATGATAAACATATTATTCAAGGCCCTAGTTGAATTTAAAGTGATTTATTAGACTTGATGTAATACTAGGTTAATGAATCATGTCTAGGTATAGTCCTGGGGTCTTCAAAATTAAGGATAAATTTAACAGACCTCTAAAGTGAAGAGATAGATAACTCATCTAATCTTTAATGACAATTTATGTCCCTGCAATGCCTATAAGCTCCACATTAATGCCCACTTTTATTCTGTGAGCAGTACTGTCCAGCTTCTAGAAATCGATCAATAGCCTAACTTGAATGAATGATTGAATGTATGGAGAAATGAATTAATGCAGTCCGCCCACTGTTGCATCTGGAATTATAATACAGTATGCTATGATTATGCAAACATAGAAATATACAAGATACAAGACAAGACTCTCATGGAAGCTTGTTTCCTGAAATTTATGACTGCTTGCTTTCCACAGCTATGTAACCATCCGTTATTAATAATGGAAGGATGCTGTCTTCTGACAAACTTTATAAAATAAATTACGTGCTAATTATACTAGTTTTGTTCTGTTTATTAGCATATTCCCTATTTAACTAAGATTTTGGATTAATAATAGAAATGCAAAGCCATTTAAAATGTATTTAACTATAACTATTTAACATAATCTATTGTTGGCATAATTACTTATGGATTATTACAAAATCATATTGAACCGTAAAAGAATGGATGGCTAATCAAAAGGTAGTCAGGTAAAATACCATTTTTTCAACCAAAGTAGTTACAGTTACATGATATAAATTCTGTCAGTTTTTATACAAAGATAATAACCACCTTTTTTGAAAAACCACATTTGCAATTCACATTTTTGTTTCCCCAGTTTCTTTAGAGTAATATGTGGAGAACATGTGCACTAATATCCAGTAAGATGGCTTAGAATTTCATTATTTCTATTGTTTTAGAATGTAAAGAATTTGAATCAGCCTAGTGAATATTAAAGATTCCTACTGAGAGAAGGAATTTAAGCACAGCAAGCAACCCAAGCAAAATGGATAAACCCCTGCTGACATTCTTCAATCTGAGCCAGAATCCAAGGAGGATGTTAGTACCAAATCATCTAATTCACACTTCTAAATATGATGCCAGATATTCACTTAGCTTAGCCTTTGTGATGATTCTTTATTCCTGTGGGGGTTTTTGGAGGATGAATTAAACTTAAGTTTGTTGGTTACTAATTGTGTTGTCTTCATATTAAAATGATTTCTGAGTATATTATAAAATGATCATCACAGGGGCCAGTCAGTGCTGTGGTAGTTAAGTAGCTGGATCCCACATGGCCATTTGTCCAGTTCGAGTCCAGATCTGGCAGATTGAAAAACATTGCAGACATCTGTGCGTGCATGCCCAAAAACCCTAAGAGGAAGACAGAAAACAGAGATTATGGCATGGTCATCTCCCTGGGGTAGAGGAGGTTCTCTCTCTCTCTCTCTCTCTCTCTCTCTCTCTCTCTCTCTCTCTCTCTCTTTCTCTCCAGCAAGCTCACACACCTTGTAGCAAATATATTTTAAAAAGCGATTATAATCCAATATTAAAAACTATGCAAAACTAAATTAAAGTGTTAAACAGTGTTAGTTTAAAAAGTACATGAAGGAGATGCAAAAATTTAAATCTCCAAACACATTCCATAGATATTATTTTATGATACTGATTAGTTACATTCAGCTTGCATAATTAAATTGTATATGCATATATTAACTCACATGCTTAAAAAGGCAAAGTATAGTATGTCTTCAATCAGGTTCTAAAATGACATTAGAATAAACTCGTCCTTTGTCTCCTTACAATTTTTTATATCGGCTGGAAGACAGACCATCTATATAAAGTGCATATTTGAGGGTAATCTAGTACGATGGTAATAGATGAGAAAAATTCCTATCATCTAGTGATGTCATAACTGTTGTAAGATCATAGCATAATGTAGTACTCATGCGTTTGTTAACCTTTTATGACAAAACATCTGGCATTTATATTCATAATTTTGTTTATAATACTTCATATCATGATAAAAATGATTTTTCTAATGGATACAAAAAGCCTGTACTCTCCCAAACACTTTATGAATTTCAATTTGTTTAAGTTATCTAGTCATAGAAGTCAACTCTATCCGTAGAGCATGTTCACTGGGAGATCCCACTGGGAGAAGAATATCAGAGCTCATAAAGCAAGAAAGCCACAAGTACTATTCTGCTGATGACCTGGTTTTAGCAAGGGTTAAGACTAGGCTAAAGGGCCTGCAAATAACTTAAGTCTCCTACTATGACTTGTTCTACTACCTTAGCACAAAGACTGAAATGTACAGTGTGATGTCTGGTGAGTGAGATGGAAGATTGCAAGGTTATATGTGATAAATATGATTGATGTCCCATGTATCAACTGCAAGGCCAGCATTTAACAGTAGCATCAGCTATGATGGATACTTTCTAATTATACAGACATCTTCCAACCTCTCAGCTCTCTGCCTCAAGCTTTCCTTTGACACCCTTAAGAGTTTAAACAAAGCAAGTGCATCCTTAAAATGCAAGCAAGTTGATACTCCTTGGAGAAACCCTCATTAATAGGGAAAGTAGACAGTGGTTAAATGTTTCTGTCTCTAGTTCCCCAGAGAGACAACTCTGAGGTGTGTTTCATGTTATTCTTCAGAGATCTCCAGCAAGACTACCTCTTCTATGATGACTGTCACAAAATATAATGGCAGTGTTCCTCATCCTTACTTTCTGTTTACCTCTCTCCTCCCCCTATAGCAATCTGTACTCAAGGCCTTTCCTCTAGCTGTGTTTCAGGGGGACCCAACCTGTTGTAGTATGAGACCCTACCATCATATTAAAACTTGATTATTTGTTAATAAAGCATATCAAATGCAATGCGTTTTTATCTAAAAACTACAGTTTGTTATAACAAGATTACCATTTTATGCTTATTGTTAGAAAATACAATTTTTATCTTCTGAAGTATCCATGATGTATATATTCTTCTAGGAATTATGTATATCTGTTTCTACTTGGCTTATTTAATGGGCATATACTTTTCTGGTATCTAAATTTCTTTTACATGCAATAGAGTGTGAGTTTAGGAGGAAATTAATTTGTTGAGGCAAGATAGTGGCATTGTGGTTAAAGTGGCTGGATCCCACACAGATGACTCTATGGTTCAAGTTTCAGACACAGCATCTTTAAAACACACCGGACATATATGTGTGTGTGTGCCCAAAGTCTGGAAGGGAGAAGCGGAGGAGGGGATTGAGGTGACTATCCCCCATGAGGGTATGCTTTCTCATATTTCTTCTCTCTGTCTCTCTTTGGATTTATCTTTCTTGAGGGAACACAGGTGCCCTCCATCACACCGAAGAAGAAAAAAATGGATTTGTTGAAAATAGAATTACGTATCATCTTAATTTAGATTCTACAATATCTGACTTGAAGCTTTTATTATTTATTCTACTTCAGTACTAATTCCAAAAAGTCACATACACTTTCACTTGAAATGCTCTTATTCACAAGTAAATATATTTCATAACTATCAGTATCTGTAAATTTGGATGTAAGCCTAGGTGCACATTTGCCAAAAGTTGGGGTCTGACTAGCTGTATTCTAATAGACATGATTAGCTAAGGGGTTCCTTGGAGCTCCCTTTAGAATGGGTGAGAAGCCAGTCTGTATGATCTTTTAAATTTCTTTATTAAAAAAAAAAAAAATTAAAGAGACCAAGAGGACTTAATGCTTTTAAAGTTTACCTAAAGACAGAAAAATAATATAATTATATGCTTTTAATTATACTAAAAGTTCAGTTAAATAGACTAACATTAATATTATATGAGCTATTAAAATATTTTCCCAGGGCATTAGACTGTCTTTGTTTTTGTTTTAAATTTCATTTATGGATTCTTTTAAAAAAATTGATCAGAAGTAGATACACACAGAGAAAGACAGAGAGAGAGAGAGAGAACGAGAGAGAGAGGAAGTGGGAAAGCAAGTACCCAGGTCCAAGACTCAAAGCATGGTTGGCCATTGGCCATGTGGGAGTGCCCAGTGCTAAACCACCATGCCACCAGCTGGTCTTGTGTCTGATTGCTTTTATACTCAATTGAAGGAAAATTATCATTTTAAATATAAACATTTACTTAATTCTCTGTCTCTGCTTGTTTCATATAGTTTTATTTTGTCATCTTATTTCTCCTTTACCTTAGCTTTTCTTATTCTTTCTTTGCTTAGGGATATAAAAACAACAATAACATAAATGTCCCCCCAAAAAAACCCCACTAATGTGGAAAATAGATATGTATGTAAGAAGATATTTCAAAAATTTGGTGAAAAGGGTAGAATTAAAGTATAGTTTTATTTTGGGGCAAATTTTTTAAAAATCCATTTATAGGTTTGTTTTTTGTTTTGTTTTGTTTTTTTTTTTTACAGAATACATTGTTTCCATGAACATTTTGGAAACTCCTTATGCTTGTTTATATATGTGGGGTGTGTGTGCACATGTATGTGTATGATTAATATGTATAATAAATGAAAATTTTCCAAATATATAGAATTAATTATTTTTGAAAATACATATTAACTATCCTGAACAACCAAAGTTTTATAACATCAAAGAAAAAATGTGCAATACTGCTTCGATGAGCTCTGTGAGAGAGGCTTTGAAATGTAGCTTTCATCACTTTTTTTGTCTCTCTGTGTTTTGCATGGATTTCAGAAAACTGCTAAAAGTCTCACTGGGCAGTATTCCAGAAAATAAAAGCTTGGAGGCAGAAGCAACACTCGGCAAAGGGAACAAGGTGAGCCATATGGACCTGGGTCAGAAGAGCAAGGCACAGTGGCCCTAACCTAACACAGGCGGGAGGGCAGGCAGGAACCACTGCTGGCTCTGGCCAAGCTGAATCTGCAGAGATCCTGGTTCACACCTACCCCTAACTTCTAGAGCTCCACTCTGGCCAATTCCAGAAAAACAAGATTTAGAACGTAGATCACACACAATTACCTGACACCATGTGCACTACAAGGAACCTTCCCCAAATCATGAGAAAGTAGATGTTCTTATCTACCTTATCATTTAGAGACCACCAGGTTGCATGGAGAGGAGCTGTAAACACTGGTGTGGCCAGAACTCTGAGAGAAGGAGCATTTTTTATCTACAAAGTCTGAATGTCATTTAAAGCGTTAACATCTAATTACAAGTCACAAACTACACAAAAAGAAACCACATTCCAGTTTTGTTGGTACTTTCTCAAGCAGTGATCAGTTGTAAACAAAAGAAAGTATCTCCACATATCTATCTGTTATCACATTGCTTAACAGAGATACCCAGGACTGGGTGATTTGTAATACATAGACATGTATTTGCCAATGATTCTGGTGGTTGGAAAGTCCAGGACACAAGCCTGACAACTTGCTGGCTTCTGTGCTAAGTCACAATGGCTGAGAGAAGCAGATCTTTCACGGTCATGTACAGAGAGAGACAGAGACAGAGAGACAAACAGGAAGAAAAGACAGATATTTCTGCTTTGTTCCTGCCACACTCCCAGGCAATTGTAAGGCCCCACTCAAGAGTTGCTTCTTTATCCCTCAGTCCACTAATTCACATGCCAATTTCATTTGGCAAAGTGCTCTCAGATGTCGAAGCAAATCTTTCGCATAAACTTCTCACCACCTCCCAATGTCATTATATAGGGACCAAATTACAGTATGTAAGCTCTCATGGGACAAACCATTATTTAAACCATAGTTCTATATTTTCTTTTTCTTTTTTTTTTTTTTTTAGAGTTTTTGTGTGTGTGTGTGTGTGTGTGTGTTAGGGCTCGTGCAATCACTAGATAGAGAAAAACAGAGAAAGTGAGAGGGAAAGTGAAAAATCACCTCCAAAGAAGGGATGGCCACACTGCAGTCCTTTCTCCTCCATTCTCCTCCCGAGATCTTGGGCATGCACACGCCTGTGCCCTGCATGATTTTCAAGCCACTGGATCCGGTACACTAACTGCGGTCAGCTATGTGGAAGTCCAGCAAGGTAACCCCTACAACATCTGCTGGTCCCAGCTCTCCAGCTTCTTACCCTTCAGAATGTATGTAAGTATATTTTATGTTAATACTATATACAGATATACCATACTTAACCATATCTCTTTTTTTTTTAGAAAATATGTATTTTAATATTTATCTTCTCTTTGCATTTATAACATAATTCACTTCAACAATCACAGAAACCTTTCTTCCAATGCCACAAACTGTTACAAATACCATATTTTTCTAATGGTGGCAGGATTAATTTGGATACTAAAGGTGGACCATTATGACAAATGTATTTCAACTAGTATAGTCTCAAGTATAGGGAGTTAATTACATGAATACAGGAAGTGACTACCTGCTACATTAAGTATACTGTTATATATTAGCTATATTTCACGCATCTTATACATATACATATATATGTGTGTGTGTGCATGTGTCTGTATGTAAATATAAATATGCATGCTTTTGCATGTAGTGTAGTAGTGGTATAGTTGTGCCCACTGTTTTGGGGTATGGAGTAACATGTTGTAATACTCTATCGAAATACATCATTCCTTTCGACACCCATCTTAGACCTCTCTAAATTTAATGAGATAGTACATCTGTAAACCCATGTATATAGTTATTTCTTTTATTCTTTGTATTGTCTAAATAGGTATTTCAAATATCTTCTATTTATCTTCATCTATTTTGTGCACACATGTTAACATATTTTTGTTTTTATTGTCACTTTTCAAAAAATTTAAGACTTAATCAGACTCACAAGAAAACAGAACATTCAAAATTACTTGCTGGGGCCAGCAGGTGGCATTGTGGTTAAGGTGCTGGACTCACATGGTCAACTGCAGTTTGAGTCCCAGACCTGGTGACCTGAAACTCATGCTGGGTGCAAGTGCGTGCATGCTCAAAATCCTGAAAGGAGAATGGTAGGAAGAGAAGGGATTGCGATATAGCCATCCCCCAACCAGGGCATGATTTCTCACTTTCTGTTTCTCTGTCTCTACAGCAAGAGCATACACCCTATATCCAAAAATCTCCCAAAGAACAAAATAGAAAGAAAAAAACATGCCTGATGAATTAATAAACCATTTAATAGACTTAAGAAAATCTTATCTTTGGTTTCTGTTTTTGAATGAAGATGAATTTGATTTGGAATTAAAATATCCTCTTATTGCAGAATGTGAAACCATCTGAAGTTCTGGAATGATGTACGCAGACAGTAATAGCTGTAATGATCTTATCAAAAAGAACTTTTTCCTATTCGTTTGACATTCCCCAGAGATAATGCGTTTCAAGCACAGATATTTACTTGTTCTTATATATGCTATGACACATAAAATTAAGAAACTTAAATTCATATATCATCTCTCTGTCTTTTCTATCTTTGTAATAAATAATCAACCACTGTGCAAAATAACTTAGAAAGTGAAAAAATAATAAAATGTAGTCCTGTTATTTAAAATGATCATAATTCCTTTTTAAGAAGAACACTCATACTTTATTTACAAAGCAAAGGTATATACCTATAAAAAAGGGTCAAAAATTAAGTAAGATACTATAAAATAATGCATTATTGGAGTCGCAAGATTTCAAATAAAAGTTGGTAAAATTAAACTTTAAGGGACATAAGTAAATAAGTCATCTATAATTTGGTTTGTTCTCTGATCTTGTTTTTTCTTTATAAATAACTGAAACATATAAATAATTTGTACATACTTACCTCCTTATTTTATCACGTTACTCTTTCTCATTGCTAAGTGATATTTCTACAAATGTAATTTTTTTGGAGGGGTGGGTAGGGGAAACAGAGAGGGACAGAAAGACAGAAAGTAAGAAATCAAACCCGAGGGGGAACGGCAACACTGAAATCCCTTCTCCTCCAATCTCCTCTTGGGATTTTGGAAATGCATACACACTTGTCCAGCATAACTTTTAAGCTGCCTGGCCCAGGACTAAAATCATAGTTGACTAAGTGGGATCCAGCAAGGTAGCCATTATGCCATCTGCTGGTCCCGGTATTTATTATATCTTTAGAAACTTACACTCTTTAGCTGCTTTACAGTTTGTGCTCTTTTGACTTACGTGCTGTTGGGATCTATTAATAAAATTTAAATGAATAAAGCAACTGAGAATAAAAAGGTCAACTGGGTTTCTATAGGTAACCTTTCTGATTACATAGGAAAAACTACTCATGATTGTGACCCATAGTATAAGGATATACCGTGATTGAATATAAATAAACATAATATAAGAATAAAAAAGAAAATCTATTATTTTCTGTTAAAATATATTTAAACGATATTTGAACAAATAATCCTTTTTCTATCTTTATCATTTTTTAATAAAATATTCTGATTAAAGAAGTGTTAAGGTTGACTCCTATGATATAATTACCTTAATTATTTAAACTTCAGCATAAAATTTCAGAAGACAAATTCTACCTCATTCAAACTCAATGAATAAAATCATAAAATTGTGGGCCAGGAGGAAATAAACATATAACTTTTCATTTCTGAGAAATAGAAGATGTCATAATCATTTCAATTAGCTGTGAAATTCTATCTATATGTGTCTCAAAAAACTGTGTGAGTCTTTGGTTTATATGTTGATTAACAGTTGGAATATTTTTTAAAGTAATTAGAAAAAAAATAAATACAGCGCCAAATACGTCTTTAACTAAATCAAAGCAATAAAAAAGGTTTTAGTTTTAGAATCTTTCTCCTTTCCTTCATAGGCTAACACTCTAGAATTTTAACCATGTGTTTTAGGGTAAGAAATATTCTTTAATCTTATTCTGTAATTTATTGACTTTTCAACCTTGCTTGTATTTTCCAATTTCTTCAACTATAAATTACATATATTAATCTCCCTCCTGAAAATAACTGTAGCCTCACTTTTCATAACAGTAAATACATCATTCTGGTCATTGGCAAATTTTCCTTTATATTTATGATTATTTGAATATGTCTAATAATATTTCATTTGGTTTTATTATGCAATTACTGGGTGCACTTTTTCCAATGCACAAAATAAGATATTAATTTTATATATCACATTTTCTAGAGTAGTTTGAATTCTGTGGCCTTATGATTTGCTTAGGAGGTCTGTAGTCCCTTCACTTACAAGGACAGGAAATTATTCAAAATGATTTTGTTTAGGACAATAATGCAGCAAAAACTTGTTCATTTACATATTAAGGTAAGATCTATGCTGACTCATGGTATTATAGGAAAGCTGAAATTTACTTACCCAATTTTTTAAAGAAATTATGACATTTAAAGGCAACTGGCAGCATAGTGAGGACATAACATAATATTTAAAGAGTTGAGAGTTTTATTAACCTTAATTAAGTTAGTGCTAAATATTTTAATGATTGATGATATCAATTTATATATAAAGTTATTATCCCTATTAAATGTGACTGTCACAGTTAGAATATGTAAAAAATTTTTTGAAACACAAGTTTATGAATAATATTTACAGAAATATAGGTACTCAGCTCACGTAGAATTATTATTAGCTTTTGCCACCGGTGGATGGTGTTGTGATAGAGAATGCTGGACCCCCATATGGCCAACCACGGTTCAAGTACCGGAGCTGGTGGCTTGCTTTCTCCCTTTCTCTCTCTCTCACTCTTGCTCTCACTCTTACTCTCTCGTGCTATCCCTCTCTGGTCAAATTAAAATAAATAAATAAATAAAGTTAAATAAAATAATTCTTTATAAAAAAGTATTATTTGGGTTTATTTATCATACTCAATTCTACAAATAATGTATGAAAATTTCAAAACTCTAAGTTAAAATTACAATATTATTTTAAAGTTGATACTGGAGCCAGCAGGTGATATATAGTGGCTAAAAGGCTGAACTTCCACATGGCCGATGGCAGTTCCAATCTTGGACCTTGCCACCTGAAAATTACTCCAAGGGACCAGCAAAAGGCATAATGGTTACATTGCTGGATTCCCACACAGTCACCTGTAGTTCAAATCCCGGATCTGACAGCTTAAAACTCATGCTGGGTGTGTAGACATGTGTGCCCAAAATCCCAATTTGATTACGGATGAGAAAGGATTGCAGGGCGGCCATTCACCCTGGGGTGATGATTTCTTGCCTTCTGCCTATGTGTCTCTCTCTGTGTCTCTGGCAAATGCATGTACCCTATAGCAAAAATCTCTTTAAAAAAGAAAGAAAGAAAGAAAGAAAGAAAGAAAGAAAGAAAGAAAGAAAGAAAGAGAAAATCACACTGAGCATGTATGCATGCTTGCCCAAAATACTAAGAGAGGTATAGAAAAGAAGGGACTACAGCATGGCCATCCTTCCTGAAAGGTGATCTCTATCTGTCTCTCTGGGAAGTACATGTTACCTATGAAGCAGGAAAATAAAATATAACATTAGTGAGGACTTGGATAAATCAGAAGTCATGTACTGTGTATATATTGAAGAAATTAATTGTTCTCATAATGCATTTCACATATCCAAATGGATCACACTTGCTCTAGCACTGAAAAATATGGTAAACAATCACTTTTTCATTAACACAAGGGTATTCCTTACACAAAGATTTTAAATTAAATTGTTATCATCATTAGTATTAAATCTGTCCACTTCCCATTTCAGGGAAAATTGACATTGGGTGATGAACACATAAAATGGAAAATTTTATAAAAATTCTGATGAAGTTTTAAGAACCTTTAAGAACTTTAACAAACATCAAGAGAGGTAAACTATCAAGTATGTTTACTAATTACTTTTTATTATAATTTTCATATTCATATTGATCATATTTTCTTGACAGATATAGGTATTATATATATTTTTTATTTAGTTATACAGATATTAAATACATAGATTTAAAGTATATAGTTCAACAAAATTTTTGCATGAACAATCCAAGCTGCCATTATCCAAGTAAAAATAAACTTTCTAGCATAGCAGAAAGCTCAACAATGTCCCTTTGCTGTCAATTAAGCACTAGAAAGAATGATTTTTTGGTTTTCTAGCAAAAAGTTTGTCTTTCCTGGGTCTTGTCATTTTCAGAAAGGACTAATATTCCTACATTAGAATATTTCTCTTGTGTGTGGGCTTCTTCCAGTAATTATTATATTTCTAAAATTAAACCAGATAAATACTATAGCTTTAATTTGTGTGTTTGTTTTTCTGTACTCTTGTTATGGTTATTTTGAAATAGATTCAACTGGTCTATTACTCATAGACATTTAAATTATCTCCAACTTGGGCCATTAGAAATAAAGGCACTTTGAATAGTCTTCTGCATAACTTTCTGTGAATGTATGTATATCCAAAACACATACAAACTCCTAATCATCAGAATTTCAAAACCTGAATTTATTTGAATATTGGGCTATTGCAGATATAATTAGTAAAGGTAGTATGAGGCCATTCTGAAGAGGACCCCTAATACTAAAAGACTGTTGTATTTACACGAAAACAGGTAATGTTGTCTCCTTTTAGAAACGCTTTTCAACATAACACTGTAAGTCTTGGGACCAGCAGTTAGAGAAATGGCTATGTCACTGGACTCCCACGTAGTCGACCGCAGTTCGAGTCCCGAATCCGGTGGCTTAAACGCACGCCGGGTGCGTGTGCGTGTGCGCCCAAGATCCTGAGAGGAGAATGGAGTAGAAGGGATTGTGGTGTGGCCATCTCCCCTGGGAGTGATTTCTTGCTTTCTGTCTCTCTGTCTCTGTCTGTCTTTCTGTTGAGTACACGCACCCTATAGCAAAAAAAATGAAAAAAAAAAAAAACAAAAAACATAGTACTGTAAGTCTTAATACAATAAAACAAGAAAATGCAATAGAAGGTATCCACATATGTAAGAAAGAAATCCTTACATGTACTTAATGTATATAGCATATAAAGATATAAAGTACTTGTACATATATGTACATATGTGTATCTATAATATTATCAAAACATATATTTTTGCCTGCAAATATTTATGGATATGTATGAATACACAGGTCTGGATACACAAACATATTTTGTTATTCTACCAAGTAAAAGAGTCTAAAAGTCATGAGAGCTTAGTATTGATATGCACACTGATTGCCCAGATCTTATTTTCTAATACAATAAAAATTTCCTACAATTTCTTCTTAATCTCTTACAATACAAAGCACCAGAGCTCCTTGAAGAAATGGCTCTTTCTAACGCTGTGGTAGAGAACAAAACATGCAAGAGCAGTCTGAGACCAAAACATTAGCAAAAAAGACTATTCAAAAAAATCAAATACCTCTTCCAAACCCCAAAAACCACATTGTCAAGAAGGGATGTAAAAAACCAATAAACCCATCTCACAGATAAAGCCATACATAGACTAAAAGTGATGGGCTGGAAAAAGAAATTCCATGCAAATAGAAACCATAAAAGAGCAGGAGTCACTATAGTGATTTTGGACAAAATAAGCTTTAAGACAAAAACCGTAACAATAGACAAAGAAGGGCATTATGTTGTAGTAAAAGAGCTAATTCTCCAAGAAGATATAACACTTATAAATGTCTAAGCCCCCAACTCAGGAGCACCCACATATGTAAAAGAAAGACTATTAGATCTAAAAGGAGAGGTAGACTGTCACACAATAATTGTTGGAGATTTCAACACCCCATTATCTCCTTTAGACAGATCAATGAGACAAAAAAAAATAAATAAGCAAAGAGATTCTGGACCTAATTAATACCATAAATCAGATGGACTTGAAAGACATCTATGGAACTTTCCACCCAAAAAACACAAAATACACATTTTTCTCAGGCCTGCTCAGTACTTTCATGAAGATTGACCACATAATAGGGCAAAAAAAAACATCCTTTACAGATTCAAAGGCATTGAAACTATATCCACCATATTCTTCAACCATGATGGAATTAAGCTTGATATTAATCTCAGGAAAAACTCTTGAAAAGACACAAATACATGGAAACTAAATAACCTACTTCTGAATGACTTCATGACTACTGAAGAGATTAAGACTGAAATCAAAATATTCATAGAAACAAATGGTAATGAGTACCCAAGTTTTCATAATTTATGGGACACTGAAAAAGCAGTCATAAGAGGGAAGTTCATAATAATTAGTGCGCATGATAAAAAGATGGAAAGGTGACAAAAGGACAACCTAACATCGTGCCTCAGAGAAATGGAAAAACAACTGAAAAGTCAAAAAAATGCCAGGAGAAAAGAAATAATAAAGATTTGACCAGAAATAAATGAAATAGAAAATAAGCGAAAGCAAAAGCTGGTTCTTCCAAGAGATAAACATGATTGACCTCTAAATAAAAAAAAGAAAAAAAAAGGACATTACTGAAGTCATCCTGTGCAAGAAGAAAGAAAGGAATCAAATAAATTCACATCAAATTCACAATGAATCAGGCAACATTACAACAGACATAATAGAAATACTAAACATAAAAAAAAATAAATCATTAGAGGATACTATGAGTGACTGTATGCCAGCAAAGAAGAAAACCTAGATGAGATGGACAAATTCCTGGACACATATAATCTATCAAGATTGACTCAGGAGGACATAGAAAGCCTGAATAGACCTGTAACAAGCAATGAAATTGAATCAGTAATAAATAAAAACCCAACAAAAAAAAAAAAGTCCAGGATTGGTTGGGTTCACTGCTGAATTTTACAAAACCTTTAAGGAAAAGGTAACCCCAATTCTACTCACACTGTTTCTAGAGATGCAAAGGGAAGGAACCCTTCCAAATTCATTCTATGAAGCCTCCATTACCCTCATACCCAAAATGGATAAGAATACAAAAAAAAAAGGGAAACTACAGACCTATATCTCTGATGAATAGAGATGGAAAAATTCTCAGCAAGATACTTGCTAACCGTACTCAACAGCATGTAAAAAAGGTTATTTATCACAACCAGGTAGGCTTAATTCCAGGGATGTAAGGGTGGTTCAACATACGCAAAACCATAAATGTAATACACCATGTTAACAGAAAGAAAGATAAAAACCATATGATCATTTCAGTTGATGCAGAAAAAGCATTTGACAAAATACATTCCTTTATGATTAAGACTCCCAGGAAAACTGGCATAGAAGGATCATTTCTCAGCATAACAAAAGCCATCTATGAAAAACGTAGAGTTAATATTATACTGAATGGGAAAAAGCTGAATGCTTTTCCACTAAAAACTAGTACAAGACAAGGCTGCCCACTTTCTCTGCTCCTATTCAATATAGTACTGGAAGTCCTAGCCAACATAATCAGACAAGAGAAGGAAATAAAAGGCATTCCAATAGGGAAAAAAGAGCAGAAATGATCTGTTTGCAGATGACATGATTATATACATAGAAGATCCAATAATATCCACAAAAAAACTGCTCAAAGTAATAAATGAAAACAGTAAAGTGGCTGTATACAAAACTAACTTACAAAAATCTATAGCATTTTTATTTACAAACAGCAAGCAGATAGAGACAGAACTGAAGAAAGTAATCCCATTTACCATAGCCACAAGATGTATAAGATATCTAGGAATAAAATTAACCAAGGAAGTCAAAGACTTCTATAAGGAAAACTATGAAAACCTTAAAAAGGAAATCAAAAAAGGCACAAAAAAGTTGAAGGACATTCCATGGTCCTGAATTGGCAGAATTAATATAATCAAAATGGCAAACCTATCTAAATTAATCTACATATTTAATGTAATCCCTATAAAATTACAAGCGACATTCTTCACAGATCTAGAAAAGACAATCATAGAATTTGTCTGGACTCATTAAAAAACTCATATTGCCTTGGGACCAGCAGCTGGCATAATGGCTATGTCGCTGGACTCCCATGTAGTCGACTGTGGTTCGAGTCCTTTAACCGGTGACTTAAACTCAGTGTGCCTGTGTGCCCAAGGTACTGAGAGGAGAATGGAGGAGAAGGGATTTCGGCCTGACCATCCCCCTTGGGGGGTGATTTCTCTCTTTCTATCTCTCTGCTCTGTCTGTTTTTCTGGAGAGTGTACGTGTCCTGAAGCAGAAACCTCTAAATAAAAAAAAAGAAAAAAAAAGCACATTGCTGAAGTCATCCTGTGCAAGAAGAGCAGAGCAGGTTGCATCTCACTCTCTGACCCCAAAATATATAAAAAGCTGTGATAATCAAAACAGCAGGGTATCAAAACAGCATGGTATTGGCACAAAAACAGACCTAAGGACCAATGGAACAGAGTAGAGACCCCAGAAATAAACCCCAAAACATACAGCTAATTGATAGTTGACAAGAATACCAGTCAATCCAGTAGGTAAAGGAAAAATCTCTTCAGCAAATGGTGCTGGAAAAACTGGGTATCCACTTGTACAAAGATGAATCTGAACCCTTATCTGTCACTATTATCAAAAATAAACTCAAAGTGGATCAAAGATATAAACCTGTGACCACAAACTATAAAACTAATGATGGAAAACCCTGCAGAATCTCTGGAAGATGTTGGGGTAGGCAAAGAGTTCTTAAGCAAGACCCCCAAAGCACAGGCAATAATCCCCAAAATAGACAGGTGGGATTACATCAGATTAAGAAGTTTCTGCACAGCAAAGGACATTGTAATTACTGTGATTGAAAACCTCAGAATGGGAGAGAGTTTTTGTTAACTGTGCCTCAGATAGGGGACTGATAACCAGAATACACAGGGAACTCAAGGAACTTTCACGAAAAAAGATGATCAACCCAATTAAAAGATGGGAGAATGAGGTGAATAAACAACTCTCTAACAAAGACATATGAACAGCCAAAAAAAACACGTGAAAAAATGTTCAATACTGAGTGTCCACACTCTATGAAAGACACTGAACGTTTGGAGGATATAAAAGCATTGAAAATTATTATGGACACTAGAGACAAGGTGTAAGGAGAGTGTGGGAGGGGAAGAATGTAGGAAAGGAAATTTAGGGAAAAAAATAGAGAGGTAAGAACTTTGTGGGACACAGATATGGTTTATTACCTGCTGATGAGGATGTGTATAGTACTCTCAATTGGACTGGACTGAGGTAGACATCATGCTGGGTAAAGTCTCTACAATCTAAATGATGTATAACAATTGAATGTATAAATATTAATAATAATAAAGAAAAAGAAAAAAAAACAATAGAGCCAGGCACAGGACCCCCCAGTGGGTAAATCTGGAGCAATTAAAACAACAAAATTTAAGAAGTGGAATAGCTTCCTTGTAACTTTGTTATTATATTGAAAAACAAAAACAAAAGCAAAAACAAAACAAAAAACCTAGATCCATTCCTCAAAGTTTTGCTCACTCATCAAGACTGATAATGCCAAATATGCACCAAGAGGACACATTGAGGTTCAGTATCGACCACATTACGCGACTTTCAGCAAAGAGCAATGCAGGCTTTTCAGAGAGGGATGAGAAACTGGCTTATGGATGTGTGGTAGTTAATGAATAGGACTGAATTTAGAGTTTCAGTGCATGAGCTTAAACTTGACTGAATTCCCCCTGGTAAAAAAGAAGGCAGCATGCAAGATGCCTTATCAACTTGTCTAGATATGGGTCAGAAGTGCAAGGAAGAGTAGGTGCTAGAAATCTCTTAGTAGTCAAACATCAAAAATGGCATCAGGGGACCAGCAGTTAGTGTAATGGCTATGTCACTGAACTCCCATGTAGTCAACCGTGGTTCGAGTCCCAGACTCAGTGGATTAAATTCATGCTGGGAGCGTGTGCGTGTGTGCCCAAGATCCTAAGAAGAGAACAGAGGAGAAGGGATTGCAGTATGGCCATTCCCCCTGGGGTGGGGGTGGGGTCGATTTCTTATTTTCTGTCTCTCTGTCTCTCTCTGTCTCTCTGGCGAGCGCATGCACCCTGTAGCAAAAACCTCTCCAAAAAAATGGCATCAGAATTTTTATCACAAATTCAGAGTATAAAATGAATATCTTTGAGTCCATGCTGATTTACATATATGGATAATTAATAAATAAATAGGGATGAATAGATAAATCTCTCATTGGAAGGATTCCAAATAAATTATACAATTATTCTATTTTCAGAGATGGAGCAGAATTCTCCACTACCTAAACTAAGACTGTGAATGGTGACTGCTATAGTCTGAATGTTTGACTCCCCTCTAAATTCATCTGTTGAAATTTAAATCCCCAAATTGATGGTATTGGGAGGTGGGGGGCCTGATAATACTGGGGAATTCCTCATGAACGGGATTGAGGCCCTTAACAAGAGACCCTAGAGAGTCCCTCTCCCTTCCTCTATGTGAAATGACACTGAGAAGGTAACCATTTATAGGCAACTGGGCCATGACAGATGTCAAACCTGCTGGTGCCTGATGGTGAATTTTCCAGCATCCAGACGTGATAAATAAATTTCTGTTTTGTGTAATCCAGCAGTTTATGATATTTTTGTATGTCAGTTTGAACCAACTAGATAGTGACTTTTTCCTAAGGTACACAGTGTGAGAAGGGAGGAAAAAATAAAGAGTAATTTAATAATAGAAAAACTTAACAAAGTTACCTCCAGTCAGGTGGTCAAGGTTAACATCACCAGGGATGAATCAGGTTGCGAGTGTGTGCCCCCGATAGATGGGAGGAGAGTGGCGCTGCATCTGCGTGGTCTTTCTCCCCAAAACCCATAACCTCTGTATGATTATAAGAAAACATCAAACAAATCCCAGCTGAGAGGCAGTTTACAAAATACTTGTCCACTACTCCTCAAAATTGTCAAGGTCATCAAAAACAACTAAGGTCTGAGCAAACGTTACAGTTGAGACTAAGAAGGCATGATGAATAAATTTAATGTGGTATCCTGGAGACAATCCTGTAACAGAAAAATGATGCTAGGCTAATAACTACATCAGTGTGAATAAAGTACAGATATTTCTATCCATTCAATCTCTGCATATCATTATAGCTTGCAAAATAAATTTTCCCAGCATGAAAACACTGTATATTACTCTTTTGAAAGAAATTATCATACACATTATTAGATGATGTGTATGATAATTTTCCATTTCTATGTCCCTTAAATATTTTGCTTCTTTCTTTTTCCCCTTGATTCCCTTCCTCTTATCCTCCCCCATTCCTCACTCTCTTTCCACAGTGGCTGTGCTAATTTATATTCCCATGAAGAATATAGGAGAGTTTCCCTTTTACCATAACCTCACCAGCTCTTATATTTTTTTTTTAACTTTTTAAATCATAGCCATTCTGACTAGGATTAGGTAGTATTTCATTTTGGTTTTGATTTATATTTCCCTTATGATAAAAGATGTTGAGAATTTTTTTTTTTGTTTATACTTTTTGGTTGGTTGTATGTTTTCTTTAGAGAGTTGTCTGTTCAGCTCATTTGCCCATCTTTTAATCAGGTTGATAATATTTTGGGGAGTAAACTCTTGATTTCCCTCTATTATCTGGTTATCTATACCTTATCTGAGGCATAGTTTATAAATATATGCCTGTTCACTCTAATTATTGTTTATTTGACTAAGCAGGAACTTTTTAACCTGATGTAATCCCACTCATTTTGAGGATTATTGCCTGTGCTTTAGGGTTCTCATTTAAGAAGTATTTGCCTTCTCTGATGTCTCCAAGATCTTCTCTACATTATCTACCAATAGTTTTATAGTTTGAAACCTTAGGTTTAGAGCTTTGACCCATTTGTAATTGACTTCTGTTAATAGGTGATCTAGTTTCATCTTTCTGCAGGCAAATACCGAGATTTTTCAGCACCATTTACTAAAGAGATTTTATTTAGTCCACTGGATTAATTGGTACTCTTCGTCAAAAATCAGTTAGTTGTATATTTTGGGATTTATTTCTAGGGTCTCTCTTATTTTCCATTTGTCCACATACCTGTTTTTGTTCCAGTGCCATGCTGTTTTGATTATTATTTCTTTGTAATGTATTTTAGTGTCAGGAATTGAGATGCCTCCTACTCCACCCTTCTTGAGAAGTATTGCTTTGACAATATGGTGTTTCTTATGAATCTAGATGAATTCCATGATCGTTTTTTTTTTTTACTAAATCTGTGAAGACTATCTCTGATAATTTGATTGGGATAGCATTAAATTTTAGAGTAATTTGGGTAGCATTGACATTTTTATTATATTAATTCTTTCAATTCAGGAACATGGAATGTCTTTCCACTTTTTTGAGTCACTTTCTATTTCATTTTTTAGCTCATTTATTGCAAAAATATTAAATACTTTTCCTCTGAAGACTGAAGTTGAAAAAAAAAAAAAAACTTGTACCATTGATAATTCCACTCAATATTTTCAGGCAAAAATTAAATTGATAAAGTCATAAAGGATGAAAAAGAAAACATAAAGTTATAAGCATTTACAGATAGTCAAAAATAATAAGTGCATATCAAGGTTGGTCATCACAAGGTCAATATTCAAACATTAATTCTGTTTTCATATGCTAGCAACAAATATTGTAAGTTGAAAAATAAAACTCTACCCTACCCAATAACCACTAAAACAGCAAATAACTAGTAATAAGCTTAAAAATAAACACGAGAACTCTACACTGAGAAGACCAAAATCTTTTAAAGTAATTTATGTTTGTCAATTAAAAGACTCAAAATTGTGCAGATATTAATCTCCACATGTGGTATTCGAATCCATATTAATCAAATCCCAGCACATTTAATTTGTAGTAGTGTGCATTTATGAAAATTCAGTCCATCCTAAAATTTGTATGAAGGCAAAGGATGAAGAATATCAGAGGCAGATCTTCACAACTAGGGAATTGTGGTAATGATGAGCTGAAGATGATGACAAATCTCACCCCAGAAAACATTAGACAAATCTCAGGAACAATTTAAAAGCTCTGGAAATAGACCAAAAGGAAATAACAAGCATTTATAAATTAAACGTGCAGAAATCTGGGTAAGAACATTTGATATCCATTACATTGGCGCTACTAAAATGATCATTCTGCCCCATCCTATGCCCGGTTCAGTTGACATAGATGTGCTACCAGGGCAAACTAGCTGTGAATACCGGCAACTTTACAGCTAAGGGGGTCTAAATAGAATTGAATTGGAGCACAAAAAAAAAAGAAAAAAAAAAAAAAAAAAAAAAAAACTATGCCCAGTGGTTTTGTCAGTGAAAACAGCTACCTTGATAGGAAACACACAGAGGAAACCCACATCTCCACAAGCCTAAGTTAACAGGGAGATCCTAGAAATTAGAGTTTAGTTAATTGCTCCACGTTTTCTTGGCTGACCTGGAGGCTGCATACATGTGAGGGAGGATTTTCAAGTCGAGTGTAAAATAAAAACTAGGGCAAACTTAAAAAAAAAAAAATCTTGAATTTTTTTTTCTTAACTATACACAGATTAATAAGTAGGTAGTTGGAATAGTTTTGGTTCGAGGTGTTTGAGAACACTCTCTGACCATTCATTGTCTGACCACTAAGCCATTCAGGCGTGGAGATAACTTCCAGGAAGCCAAGCTAAATAGAACAGTAAAAATAAAATAACGTGGAGGTGTCACCATTGTGGTGCAGCCGTAGCACAAGTGCCTTGCCAGGCTGGAAGTCATATGGAAGGCCACAGGTTCAGTTACTTAAGTCAGCTGGAAAACACATCAAGCGTGAGCAGAGGTACCTAAGCTCCTAAGGACCTGGAAGGCTGTAGAAAGCATTTGATGATGCTTTCGTCAGGATGCTTCTCTCTCTCTTTTTCTCTCTCATATGCATACATGCACTATCACAAACCCAAAAGTCACAGATTCATCACAGTTGCTCATTATGACAAAGACATATTCGATGTACTAAGGTGACTTAACCAAATCGAAACAATAACAAATAACATGAATCTCAGCAGGGAAAATAAGAAATCAGTGTCGAAGGAATATGTTATCTAAAATATCCCTCCTTCAGAGTCATAACTACAATATGCAAATGAATAGGAAAATGTAACAACTTATTAAAAACAACAACAACAACAAAAAAACGGTAGAAACTATTTAAAAATGGCTACAGATTTTGGAATTAGCAAACATGTCAAAACAAATACTATAAATATTATTCAAATAATTGATCGGAAAGGCAGGCCTACTTTAGAAGAAATTAATTTAAAGAAAATATAACAATGAATTAACAGGTATTTCAGTAAATCAATGGAAATCATAAAAGAGAACCAAATTCAATTTATAGAGCTGAAATCTACAAATATTTAAATAAAAATATTCACTAGATGTGCAGTGCAACACATTGGAAATGTCAGAAAGAGATCAATGAACTTATTGATATGTTAATAGGTAGAGTCAAATATTAAGAACAAAGAGGAGGAACCACCACATGACATAATGGTTACATAGGACTTCCATTTAGTTGACTGAGGTTAAAGTTCTGGACCCAGTGGCTTAAAATTCACTCCAGGGATAAGTGCATACATGTCCAAAATCATGAGAGGAGAATGGAGAAGAAGGAACTACGACATGGCCATCCTTCGGGGATGGGGGGAAAGTGGTGGTAGGTGATTTCTTGCTTTCTGTCTCTGTCTCTCCAGTTAGTGCATGCACCCTATAGCAAAACTCTCTAAAAGAACAACAACAACAAAAATAAGTATTAAAAAAAAATAGAACCTCAGATATTTCTAGGACATTAATAAAATAGATGTGACTTGCTTGTAATGAAACTCCAAGAGCCAGAGAAGAGAAAGAGCTTTTTTTTTTAATTTGAGAAAATATTGGCTGAGAAATACTTGCACTTTGTTCCTGTTTTCTCAATACTTGGGTCCATAGGAGAGAAATGAATATAATAAGTAGCAAAATTAAAACCAATTTGAATGACAAAGCTAAGCAGATTTTATAAAACCTCATACCACAATGAAAAGAACAAGAGTGAGGTGTTTAAAATAAACAAAACTTAAATAAGAAAAACACAAAGGATTTCAAAGTTACATTTTAAGTAGTCATATAAATTAATGATACTGAAAACAACAGATGCCTACAGTTCTGTCTTGTTTAATAACCTACAGCAATGGGAATAATAATTATACACCAAATTTTTTGTATGGAAATTAAAAGACAGCATATTGGTAAGAACTTAAAGGAGCCATAGAAATATATTAATCACGAATGATACATTTTTTTAAAAAGAATCTCACCTTTTTTGGCCGAGTAGCATCATGGCTTTTGGCAAGTATAAGTCCTTTACATAAGGTGATGAAAAGGGATCCAAGAAGAAAGTGGCTGATCCACTTTCTAAAACAGATTGGTATGATGTGAAAGCACCTGCTATGTTGAACATAAGAAAAATTTGGAAAAAAAAAAAAACAAAACAAAACTAATCACCAAGACTCAAAGAACTATAATTTCATCTGACGGGCTTAAGGATCATGTGTTTGAAATGAGTCTTGCAGATCTGCAGAATAATGAAGTGGCATTTAGGAAGTTCAAACTAATTATTGAGGATGTTCAGGGCAAAAATTGCCTGACTAACTTCCATGGCATGGATCTCACCCGTGACAAAATGTGTTCATTCCATGGTCAAAAAATGGCAGACCATGACTGAAGCTCACGTTGATGTCAAGACTACCGCTGTTTTTCTGCTTCATCTCTTCTGTATTGGGTATACTAAAACCTGAACAGTTAGATATGGAAGACCTCTTATGATCAGCATCAAGAGGACTGCAAAATCCAGAAGGAGATGATGGAATTCATGACCTGGGATGTGCAGACAAATGGCTTGAAATAAACTGATTTTAGACATTAGAAGAGACATAGAAAAGGCTTGCCAATTGGAAACAGTAGATGGTGAAATGACTATGTTGCTGGACTCCCACATAGTCAATCATGGTTCGAGTCCCAGACTGGGCAGCTTAAAACACACTGGGCACTTGTGTGTGCATGCCCAAAATCCCAAGAGGAGAATGGAAGGGAAAAGACTGTGCATGGCCATCCACTCTGGGGGTGATTTCTCTCTTTCTGTCTCTGTCTCTCTGGTGAGCACACATGCTTTATAGCAAAAATTTCTCTAAAAAATAAAAGAAAAGAAAAGTCTTACCAATCTATCTATCCTCTCCAAGACCTTTTAATCAGAAAAGTAAAAATTGGGAAAGCTTATGAAGCTTCATGGTGAAGGTAGTAGCTCTGGGAAAGCTAATGGGGATGAGATGGGCACTAAAGTTGAATAAGCTGATGGATACAAACCACTGGCCTAAAAATCTGTTTAAAGTTCAGACTTTAAATAGTGACAAATAAAAAGTCCTATTTGTGAAAAAAAAAAAGAACCTCACACATAATCTTGATAATTTTCTAAAAGAACAATGTGTATTATCATGATCAGAATATCAGAATTACAAAATGGTTTTAAAATGGTGATCAAGGTATGTGCTTATCTATTTCAACAAAGCACAGTGTGGTTTGGTAACAGACAAGGAAATGAGGATTAATTATATAAAAGATTTAAGTTATATTTGGAAATATTTAAAACACAAATTCCAGCACCTCAAGCTCCAGAAGGACTAGTCCAGTATGTAATTACACACTTAATAAATGTATTTGTCTATAGATAAGTGTAAGTTAAATAAATGTGACAAAAGACAAAATTGAGAAAAGTATTGAAACTAGATCAACTTCATGTTACAGTCCCTTGGAATTTTAGGTGAATTTTTAAAAACATAAATTTACAAATTACAACCCACAGTATTACCTGAGTAAATTGCTAAAAGTGTAATGCATTTACTCCTTTGTGAATCTATATATTATGCTGTAAAAATGTACAATAAGTAAATGTAAATAAATATTTAAAAAACCTTAAACAAGTATATGAAGTAAAAAAATACATACACTCGCATTCCTCTCTCTCTCTCTCTCTCTACACACACACACACACACATGCACATATTCATCAGGAAAGTGATGACATATTTTCTACATTTTTCTATGCAAAAATGTGTCGTGACTTTCTGACAACAACACTGTATATGTATATACGTATGTGTGTGTGTGTGTGTGTGTGTGTGTGTGTATATATATATATATATATATATATATATATATATATATATATATATAAAGTTTTTGGCCACAGGGTGCTTGAGCTCATCAGAGAGAGAGAGAGAGAGAGAGAAACTGAGAAATCAGCCTCCAGGGGAGATGGCCAATCCTTTCTCCTCCATTCTCCTCTTGGGATTTTGGGCACATATGTAACCATGCCCAATGTGATTTTCAAGCCACCAGGTCTGACACTTAAACAGTGGTCAGCCAGGTGGAAATCCAGCACCTTAATCACTATACCATTGACTCCACTTTTTAAAATATATTTTTAAATTTTTCTCTTTTTACTCTAAGTGAAGTTTTAACCATAAAACTTCAGTTTAGTCCATCAGAGAGAGAAAGAGAGAGAGAGAGAGAGAGAGGAGAGAGAGAGAGAGAGAGAGAGAGAGAGAGGCAGGCATTACCCCAATGGGATCTTCACATAGTAATCCACCTGTTTCAGCCAGTCTTGGATAATGGGCCCATTCATACCTGGCATTTTCAGAGAGGTCTCTGGATGCAAATCAGGAATCTGCACAAGGAGGTCAGCCTTGTAGAGCATGTATTACCATTGTGCCTCTGTTCAACCCCTAATAATTTACTTTAGTTAATAAAAATATATTTGCTCTATAAATACTAAAAAGATGCATTTATGACATAAGAATGGACTAAACCATATATAATTTACAAATAAATATATAAGACATATTTTCAGAATTTCTTTATTAATACAGTGCACATAATTTCACCCTTCAGAAACAGCACTAGATTATTACCATCAAGTACATTGACACATTGTATTACATCCTTTAGTCTTTTTTTTTTCCCCTTGTTTTTTTTTTTTTTTTTTTTTTTTTTTTTTGACAGATTTTTGGTATATGGTGCTTGAGCTTACCAGAGAGACAGCAAGGGAGAAATCACCCCCTGGAGGGATGGCCATGCCGCAATCCCTTCTCCTCCATTCTCCTCTGAGAATCTTGGGAACCCAAGCACACACATCAGGCATGAGTTTTAAGCTCTGGGTCTCAAACTCATCTACATGGGAATCCAGTGACCTAGCCATTATTCCATCTGCTGGTTTCAGTCTTTTTATTTTTAATTGCCAGAGAGTGTGTGCACTTACTGGAGAGAGATAGAGAGACGGAGGAAGCATCTCCTAAAGAAGTGTAGGCATATCACCAACCTCTATTCCTCCATTCTGTCAGGAAATTATTTTGGTTTTTCTTTTGCTATAGGGTACGTGTGCTTCTGGAGACTGATACAAACTGACAGAAAATGATAAAGCACCCTCCAGGAGGGACGGCCACAGTGCAATCCTTTCTTCTCCATTCTCCTCTCAGGCTTTTGGATACACATGCACACGTACATAGTGTGTTTTTCAAGCCACCATGTACAGGATTCCAACCACTCCATTGGCCATGTGAGATCCAGTCGCTTTAATCTCCAAGCCATTTGCTGGCACATCTGTCAGGATTTCATGCACACAAATACATACACACACACACACACATACACACACATTGTGCATTTTTCAAGCTGTGAGAGCTAGGTCAAACTGTCATATGGGATCCAGGTTCCTTTATAACTAGGCTCCAGGGTAGGCAGTCCTCTCTTTAAGTCTTTGTGTAAAGATTCCCATTATTAGGAGAAAGCTTGACAGCATGCCCATTACTACAATGAATAATTGGCATGGAATCGAGTTGCCTGCTATCAGGAAGAAAGGAAAGAAATCCAGTAGGGAAAAAATAGTTATTAGAAGATATCATTTACAAGAACAATAAGTTATTTGTCATCGTGTGCCAATTAGTATTATACGGAAAGGACTAAAATCGATACAAATGCTAGTAGAAAAATATAAATGACCTATTTTGACCAAATACAGTATAACTCAATAAGAGAAAAAAGTAAGCAGGGGTATATGATTAATAGAGAGGGTAGATCCATTTATTGGCATTGCCAATGACATCAAAAAGTATATATAAATTGAAAGGGCCACAAAATCATATTCAATTTAACTATTGCTTTTTGAGTTAGTTTTTATGCACTAGGCACTCGGCTAGGTAAAGAGAATATCCTGCCAGTTTGGTATCACAACAGTCATTCAGTGCTCAAGTGAAGCCAGGTGTGTTTGCAAGAAACAGGTTGGGTCTACATGCAAGGCAAGCATCCATAACCCTGGCTCAGTGGGGAGGCTGGAGGGCTGGGGGGATCATGGTAAATTCTACTAAGGGGGCTTGTCTTTCTATTTCTCTCTGCCTCTAACTCTCATAAAAGTTATGAATTAAGAAGCAAAAAGTAAAAATTCTTAAAGTCCATTGAGAGAGGAAAACACCCTATGAATAATTAACAAGAAATATGATAACTATTTCAGGAAAACTGCATAAGACTAAGTAAAATTGTATGTCGGGTTGAAGTCATTCAATTATTAATTCAACTCAATATATTAATTTTTCTCAAAGTGAAACATTTTTAGGGATAAATTAATTATCAAAATTAAAAATACATGATCTGAATTAGGGATAAGAAAAAAAAGCAGTAAAATTAACACACGCATATATAATCTCTCTCTCTTTTTTCTTTTTAACTGCCTGGGTGTACGTGTGCTTGTCAGATAGGGAGAGAGGAAGCATGCCCCAATGGGGTACAGTCATCTGGCAATCATTATCCTCCATTCCTCCCTCTGGCCAGGATTTGAGGCATGCATGCATGCATGCCTGGAATGTTTTTAAAGCCACTGGGGTCAGGATTTGAAAAGTGGTTGGCCACATGGGATCCAGCTCTTAATGCACAGTGTTTAACCACTGTGCTAGGGCCCAAAACTTATATAATATATACAACAAATTTGGTGACAGCAAGTTGGGTGAGGAAAATCACAATGATTAAGTTTATCTAGAGAGTTTATCTAGAAGTTTGAAAAGAAAAGATAATAATCAAATTATAAAAAGTATTAAAAAGAAAATATACTTTATACCAATTAATATAAATATTTAAAACTGTATAGAAAGTTTTGCATTCAAGAAAGAAAATAAGAATAAACTAAAAAAAGGAATTTACCTGAAAACATATACCTAGAAAACTGCCTATTAAAAAGGCACTGAGTTTGGGACCAGCAGTTGGGTAATGGCTATGTTGCTGGACTCCCATGTAGTCTACCGCAGTTGGCGTCCTGGACCCGGTGGCTTAAAACTCACGCCGGGCGCGAGTGTGTATGCATGCCCAAGATCCCGAGAGGAGAATGGAGGAGAAGGGATTGCGGTGTGGCCATCCCCCCTGGGGGGTGATTTCTTGCTTTCTGTCTCTCTTTGTCTGGCGAGCACACGCACCCTATAGCAAAAACCTCTCCCCCCCCCCCAAAAAAAAGGCACTGAGTTCAACACCCCTTGAATATTTAATATTGAAGTTTTTTTCATGATGTAGAAAAGGTATCTTAATCTTTTTAAGATTTCAGAAAAGATAAAGTGTCTTAATCTTTTTTTGCTTAGATAATTTTCTCATGACAAAACGAAACAAAGATTTGTTTTACAATTCATGAACACAAAGTAAAATAAAAAAAAATTTAGTCCCTGCAAAATTGAAAAAATCAAGACAACTTTCTTTTCAAAGAAATTTGAAAAAAAATTGTGTAAAATATTTAAATTGAGAAGAAATCTAAATTAAATAATTACAAAGACAATTTTATACAATTTAGGAAATAATTTTTAGTAGAAATAATTCTAACTGGTAACTTTGGACAAATTACTATCTTTCAGTCTCAGTTGCCTCATCTATATATAAGGGATAACTATATTATTTTGCTTTGTTAATAACATGAGGATTCATGTAATTAATACCTAGAAGGCATTACAATAGTGTCTAACATCTGGCAACTTTTAAAAAATCAGCAATGATTATTATTATTACTTTGCTAGAGTGTGCATGTGCTTACCAGAGAGAGACAGAGAAGCAGAAAGAAAGAAAAAGAAGAAAATACCCATCCATAAGAATGATCACGCCACAATCCTTCTCCATCTCTCCCTTTTCAGAATTTTGGGCATGCACACACATGCGCCCGGCGTGAGTTTAAGCCACCAGATCTGGGACTCCAACCGTGGTCGACTACGTGGGAGTCCAACGACATAGCCATTACGCTAACTGCTGGTCCCAACATGGAATTATTTTCTGAAGAAATTTTGCATTTCTTTTTGTCCCAGAAAGCATACCACATTGGCAGGCAGAATAATGGTTATGTCTAAGAGAGCCCACAATTAAAATGATGAAGTGATCTGCTCAACATCTTACTGAGTTAGAGTCAAAAAAAGAATGTGGCCCTCTGAAACCTAGTCCAATGTTGAGGTCACTTTGGTGTGATGACTGTTTCTATGGGAGTTAGGGGGAAAGTTATTTCCTCCTTCATGTTTTCAGGAGCTCTGAGTAAAGGTGTTTAGGTGTGTGTGTATATGTGTATATATATATATATATATATATATATACACATATACACACACACCACTCAAGGATATGAAGAAATATGAGATTGAGAGAAAGGATTATGAGAAATATTTTCACTAATATGAATTGTCTTCTGTCAAATTCATGTAGGTATCTGAGAAAGTAGGATAAGGAACAATGGATTTATTTAATGAAAAATCCTTCTAAGATTTGCTTGTATTTTGAGATGAAATATTACAGCTGACTTCATCACTGAGAACAGATTTTACAATTTTAAAGAAGTCTAATTAGTTTCCACTTGTTTTAGATGAATCAGACCACATCAAGGAAAGTTAGGTGTTTGTTTAAAATTCATGTAATAACCCCACAAGAGATGCCAGACATGCTCAGAACCTTCCAAATGTTCTGACACCAGGCAAAACCCTCTGTAAAAAAACTCCAGCATTGATAAGTAGCCACATCTGGACAATAATTATTTCTATTTGTGATTTTACCTTATTGAATGCAGGACAATAGGCAGGACTATGTACCCTAAAATATTTACTAAAAATCATGTTAATTTTCCCTATTTCAGATAGTAGTTACACATATTTAATGCTGGATATTACAAGTATACATGACAAACAACACACACTAACTTTTTCATTTATAATGCAATACAATTCTCAATCCACTCCATTCTCTCTCATTGTTCTTTATTTTATGTTTGTGTATAGGGAAGGATGATCATTTTCAGTGCTCCCATTTCAACTGTTTATTTACAAAGATAAATTGTACAGAACTCTGTCTGATAGAAAAATTCCATGTCTACTTTTTGCTATCATTTTTGATGATTTTTAAATATCTTTTTCTTTGTACTACAACATTGCTTTTCATGAAACTATAACATCCACAAACTGTTTGAACAGGAAATTATGGCTTTCAGATGATTAGTTCTGAAACAATATTATATTTCTTTTTTTTACTGAGTTAGCTATAGTCCAAAATACTAACAAATTAAACTTATTATTGTTATTATTGTCTTAGCTTATTAGTTCATTTTCTTCAAGATATATGATATGGTCTCTGGTCTTTTATGTAATGTTTGTTTTGAAATGAGAATATTTTGCAGTTTTATGTGGTTCACAGTTGTATTTACTTCTACTATAAAATGTCTTCAATCAATTCCAATGTAAACTTTAATTTTTTCCTCTCTTTAAGCAGCTTATTTTTATTAACTCCTAATATTTTACCCACTGGCCATTATTCTTCCTTAAAATGTGTGTTCTGGTTTACTTGCTAGGGTAAACAATTTAAAACTAAAATGATCTTACACTCTTTCTTTAAAATACTTCAGCTATGACCCACTGATTCTCTACATAATTTAAAATCTTCCAAATTATGTGCAACTCTGGAGCCACACCTCTGTTTACCTGGCTTTGCCACAGAAGTAACAAACACCCACAGCATCTTTGTGGGTTTTGCCCTCTACCCTGTCCTCAGTAACTTTCCAAGCTACTTTTCACAGTATTTCCAAATATAGCAGACATTATTTTCTCAGGAAACACTATTAATTATCTATCAAGGCTGAACAGACCAAACTCAAAGTTTACTGGGCTAAGACAACCAGTAGTTCTCATTGGAAGACAATGATTGTACTGGCAATGAGAGCTGGGGTAAGTACTTTTTTCTGATTGCACTCATGAAGCAGTATTGTCTGATGCCTGGAGACTTGAACTTGATGATCCAAGATATTCACTTTTATGCTTAGAACTGGCAATGGCTGTTGGCTTGGGAACCTCAGTTCTCCACTACGAGTGGAGAACAACATCTAGTGGGCTGGATTGAACTTCAAGCCTGGACTTTGGTGGTATAACCCCTTACTTCTTTCATGCTCTACTGATCAACACAAGTCAGAAGATAAGTCCAGAATTGAATGAGAAAATGTCTCTATCATTGAAAAGAGGAGTAGACAAAGTTACTATGCAAGAGTGTTGTTATCCAACTTAAGTTGGTGTGCTATGTAATATAAAGCAAATAGTAAAGGTACTGGTGTTTAGAAGAGAGAAAGGTTTTTATTCAAACCAGGAGGTACCAACTGTGAAATGAAAGACAAAGGCAAGTCTCAAATCCATCTTGTTGATGCCTTAAAACAGATTTTTAAACTGAAATACGGGAAGGGAAGGAAAAGGGTAGAGGAAACACAGTCTTCATTCTTCTTTTTTTCTAATCATTTATTTATTTTTACAATCTCCCACAAACATTTACTTTACATATCAAAAAAATTTTTTGCTCAAATTTTTGCTGCAGACCCTGTGGCACGAATAGGCAATCAGGCACTTTTTGTTTCTACTGGTTTCTATAAGACATTAGCTGTGTCTTTTCAAGCTGCTAACATGGATGGGGAAAATTGTTACTGACTAGAGCCTAAAGGAAAACAAAGAAAGAAAAGACAAAAACAAAAAAAGCATAATTTCAGTTTAATGCTGATCCACTAAGAACAGAAAGTATTAGCAGGCTAAACTAAGGTAATTCCAAGTTTTCATTATAATATTGGGTCAGGTACAGGAGCATAGAACTAGCTTCACCAATAGTCCACCACACTATTGCTTACTCAATCAATGTCATTAGAACTTATTTTATTGTTTTTAAGTTACTGAGATTTTCTTTTAATAGTTGAAATTTACACTGTTTTTGAAATTTTTCACTGTATCTACATACATTTTTCTCTATTTGGGGATTCTAATGACAAAGTTTTATAAGAAAAAGTGCTTATGTATTATACATAACATACACAAATACAAAAAAAATATGTTTTTCCACCTGATTTTCTCCAGAGAAATAATTTTTACATCAGGCATATAACATTGATCACAACCTGTGGTAACTCTTAATTTGTTTACTCAAAATGTAGATATAAAAACAGATAGCATGATAAACAAATGCATTTTAATAAATATATGCATTATAAAGTTATCATGTGATATCCTTTCATGTTCATGAGTAATTAATATATTGAATTATTAATAAAATTTGGACTCAACATACTGGGAAAACAATAATCATTTTCTCTCTTCTTTCTTCACCCTTTCTTCTCTCTTCTTTCTTTCCTTCTGTCTTTCCTCTTTTTTCTGCTCTGTAATATGACTTGATAAGTTACCCAATCTCTCTCTCTCTCAACCTCTCTCTTTTTTTTTTTTTTAATGTTTTTGTCATAGGGTATGTGTGCTCGCTGGAGAGTGACAGAGAGAGACAGAAAGACAAACTGAGAAATCACCCACCTGGGGGAGGGGGAAGGCCATGCCACAATCACTTATCTCTCATTATTCTCTTGAGATTTTAGGCATGCATGCACATACACCCAGCATGATTCTCAAGCTTCTGAGTCCAGGACTTGTACTGTGGTTGATCATGTGGGAGTCCATTGCCCACTACACCACCTGCTAGCCCCCATTCAATTTCCTGAAACTCATTTGATTTATTGATTGAATCCAAACAGACCTTTCATCCATCTTATAAGTCTAGACTAGGTTAATGTATAAGAAAATGCTTTACAGAATCCTCAAATAAATAAAAGAAATATATATTAAATGTTTCATAGATGTAGTTATAATAAAAGGAAATTTGGGGAAAAAATAGATAAGACTTGTGGGACAAGATATGGTTTATTATCTGTTGATGATGACTTGTAGTATTCTCACTGGGCTGACCTGAGGTATATATCATGCTGGGTATAGTCTCTTTACAATCTAAATGATGCATAGCAATTAAATGGATAAATAATAATAAAAATAATAAATTGAAAAAATATTGCATATTATGAATGGCCCCATGAGCTAGTGGTTATGGAAGCTAGATCCCATGACTCACCACATGATTCAAGTCCTGGACATGTGTGCATGCATGACCCAAATTCTGAAGTCAGGGCTCTGGAGAAGAAAGGATTGTTAGGTGACCATGCCACTTTGAGGGATGCTTTTTTCCTTCTTTCTCTCTCTCTCTCTCTCTCTCTCTGCCAAACACGTATGTTTCTGGCAATTTTTCTTTTAATTACACTTTTTTTTTTTTTTTGGAGAGGTTTTTGCTATAGGGCGCATGTGCTCACCAGACAGACAGAGAGAGACAGAGAGACAGAAAGCGAGAAATCACCCCCCAGGAGGGATGGCCACACCGCAATCCTTTCTCCTCCGTTCTCCTCTCGGGATCTTGGGCACGTACACACACGTGCCCAGCGTAAGTTTTAAGCCGTCAGGTCCAGGACGCGAACCGCGGTCGACTACATGGAAGTCCAACGACATAGCCATTACGCTAACTGCTGGTCCGTTAATTGCATTTTAAATATCTACCTAAGTTGAAATGTATGCAATTTTATTTAACAAATGTTTAACTAGAATGTGAAAGGCATTGAAGTAAATTTAGAAGACACAGACAACAATGTTTCTGCTTACCAATGATTTCCAACTTACTGAACAACTACTGTTTTTCTCTTTTGTTTTTGCCTTTTAAAATAACACTCTATTACATTTCAAAATGAAAACATTTGGGGTACTCAGTGAGTCAAAGCACATTATAACTGTGTAAAGCACATCTGGCAACAAAAACCATTAAAATCGTATAGAGCTACTGAATCAAACTGCGATAATAGGTCTGCATGTGATTGCCTATTGCATGTTATTTATGGACTCTTCTGTTAAGAAGATGCACATTTCTGAGTTGTTTTACTAAAGATTCTATTTGGGAAAGGGTATTACATGCTAAGTGGACATAACCTGATAAACACCAAATGAAAATTTATACTCCCAGTTATCAGCCTTTCAACTAAATAAATCTGAAGCTGAGAAGGTGGAAGCGATGGAACTAGCTTCTGCTTTTATGCATCACACAACCTAAAGGAATGAGTGACTCACTGGTGTTATTTATTAACTCAGAGAATGAGGACTTTTTAAATATCGTACTTTACATAAATGATGATTAATTTTGTTTTTACATTAAAAAAAAAATGTCGAGTGTGTGCGCTCACCAGAAAGAGAGACAGAGAGACAGAGAAAGTGAGAAAATATCCTGATGGGGCATAGTTACATTGCAATCTCTTTCTTCACTTTTCCCATCCTTGAAGATTTTGCACACATAGGTGCCTGCTGTGTTTCTCAAGACAGCAGGTCTGGGATTCAAACCACTTATATGACCATGTTGGATGTAACCACCTTAACCACCACGCCACTTACTGGTCCTATTTTTAAATTTTAAGTTATATTTTATTGCTTTTTTCAATGACCAGGTGATTTCTTTCAACTCCTTTTATGGAGACTATAATTACATCATACTAATTTATTATCTTCTATTCCTTTTTTGTCTTTTATTCTACTCATTTTCATTCATTACTTGATTTCCCCCTCATATGCCATTATTGTTTCTTTTTTTGGAGAGTTTTTTTTTTTTTTTTTTTTTTTTTTGCTATAGGGCACATGCGCTCACCAGACAGACAGAGTGAGACATAGAGACAGAAAGCGAGAAATCACCCCCCACGGGGGATGGTCACGCCGCAATCCCTTCTCTTCCATTATCCTCTGGGGATCTTGGGCACGCACGCACACGCGCCCGGCTTGAGTTTTAAGCCACCGGGTCCAGGACGCAAACCACGGTCGACTACGTGGGAGTCCAGCAACATAGCCATTACGCTAACTGCTGGTTCCCCCATTATCGTTTCTTAAAAAGCTTTATTTTCTTCAAGTTTATAGCATTAGAATTTATTTCACTCCTCATATAGTTGTTATCTTACCTATATTATGCGATTTTTAAGTTAAATTTAGTATTGGAATGCATGTGTACTCACAGATCTAATAATGCTTTGCTCAATAATAATAACTCACTAAATTATATATATATATATATATATATATATATATGTGTATATACACACACACACACACACATATATATATATACATACACACACACACACACACACACACACACACACACATATATATATATATATATATATATATATAGTTTGCCTATATTGTACCTTCTCTTTGCTAGCAATTGGTATTCTTTTTTTTTTTTTGGAGAGGTTTTCGCTATAGGGCGCGTGCGCTAGCCAGACAGACAGAGACAGAGAGATAGGAAGTGAGAAATCACCCCCCAGACAGAGACAGAGAGATAGGAAGTGAGAAATCACCCCCCAAGGGGGATGGTCACGCCGCAATCCCTTCTCCTCCATTCTCCTCTCAGGATTTTGGGCACGCATGCACACGTGCCCGGCGTGAGTTTTAAGCCACCGGGTCCGGGACGTGAACCGCGGTCGACTACGTGGGAGTCCAGCAACATAGCCATTACACTAACTGCTGGTTCCCGCAATTGGTATTCTTAATGTATATCAAAATGATAATAATATCTCACATGGGTGCATCTCTGCCTTGGCAAATTTTTCAAAGTCAATAATAATCTATTCATGTGTCACTTTAAAATGGGATATGTTCTGTGAAATGCATGTTTAGTGATTTTATAATTGTGAAAACAACACAGAATGCACTTACACAAACCTAAATGGCTTAGCTTGCCACACAACTAGTATAGTCTCCTACTCCTAGGCTACAAACTTATACTATAATAAATACTGCAGGTGATTATAACACAGTGGTGATTATGTGTGTATTCAAATATATCTGAAGATAGAAAAGGTAGAGAAAAAATATGGTATGAAAGATACAAACTGCTATGGCACACTTATATAAATACCATACTGTGAATGGAATTTGTGGGACAGGAAGTTCCTCTGGATGAATCTACCGGTGAGTGGTGAGTGAATGTGATTGACCCAGGATGTTGTTATACACTGGTAGTGACTTTAAGACACTGTACACTTCGCTATACCAAAATGTATATAAAATGTTTTCCTCCATTATAAATTAACTTACTGTGACCTCTTCATAATCTTTGAAGTTTGTAAGTTTTCAAACTCTTTGACTCTTTTGTAATTATACTTCATTTAAAACACAAACACATTGTATACCTATACAAAAATATTTCCTTTATATCCCCATTCTGTAAGTTTTGTCTATAATAAATATTTTTTTAACTTTTGTTAAAAACTAAGACACACTGGAGAACATAAAAGTATTAAAAATTGTAATGGACACTAGAAATAAAATGGAAAGAGAGTACAAGTCAGGAAGAGAATAGGAGATTTGGGGGGAAATGGAGAGGTAAGACACTGTGAGACACGGATAAGGTTTATTATCGCTTGACAAGCATGTGTATGGTGGTCTCAGCTGGGCTGGACTGAGGTGTTTACCATGCTGGGTAAAGTCTCTTCACAATCTAAATGAGGTATAGCAATTAAATGTATGAATAATAATAAAAAATTTAAAGAAAACTATGACACAAACACAACATTAGCATCAGCCTACACAGAGCCAGGATCGTCATGACCGTCTTCCACCTCTACATCTCTCCCACTGGAATGGCATAATGAGCAAGACACCAGATTAAATCAATCACAAAAGAAAACCATGTAGTTATAAGATAGCATATATGAGATGGTATGAAGTTACCGTGGGCATGACATGACATACTGTTTTACAGAGATTTTTTTCTTATAAGTAGAAGGCCAGTGAGCATACACACTCTAGGCCCAAAAGCTAAAAATCAAACAAACAAAAATTTTAAAAAGGAATACACTTTGAAATAACAATGAAATTTATAATGTAGTAAATACATAAACCAGTAATGTAATCGATCATTTTCATGATCAGTTATTGCACATTATTACCATTACCAAATATGAAGTGGTGTTTGTAATTGTATGGGCTACTCTTTTTCATGACTGCCAGTGCAGAAGGTTTCCTTAAAGCAACATCCCCACAAACACGTGAGAAATGTGTTGTGCTATGATTATACAATGGCTGTGATGCTTTCTGCTATTTTCAGAGTGTCTTAGTTTCTTCTTTTATAGTGCTTTAGTTTTTTTCTTTTAGAATTATTTTATTGAAATTTACTTATTTATTTATTTACTTACTTACTTATTTTAATTTCACCAGACAGGGACAGAGAGAGAGAGAAAGTAAGCAAGAGAGCTAGCCACCAGGTCTGGGACTTAAGCCATGGTTGGTCATGTGGAAGTCCAGTGCCCTTAACCACCATGCCACCTGTGAGCCCTAGTGCTTTAAACAAAAACTTCGAAAATTAAAGTAATTTTAAATATAGAACAAACTTATAGAATAAGGATATAATGAAAATATTTTTGCATAATTCTACAATGTGTGTTTTAAGTTAAATGTAGTTTTCAGAAGAAAATGGTGAACAGACATGAAAATGTACATAAACAAGCATAATAGTTTATAGAACATTGCACTGCAAAAGAGTAAGAAATTTTAATAATTTAAAATATACTTCCAAAAAATAACTAATAGACATATTATTGGATATGCACAACTTCACATAATGTTTAATGCCAAAGAAGGAGAATAGGTCTAATGCTTGATTTGAACATTATACACTATATGCCTGCTTTGAAAAGCCATAATATGCTCCACAAAGATGTACAATGACTATGCATACAACAGAAATTACAACAAAAATAAGATATAGTAAATTGGAGAAAAGAAACATATTTTGTATTAGCATTAATTCTTGGCTATTAGTTCAACAGGCAAAACCAGAGAGATGTTGCAGAACACCACATGCATTCAGTAGGGACCATAAAATGTCCAGATAGTGTAAACCTACACTAGCCTTAAAGTAATGACAACTATAAACTTTTATTAGCAATCTTTTTTTTTTTTTTTGAAAGGTTTCTGATATAGGGTGCATGCACTCACCAGAAAGACAGAGAGAGACAGAAAGACAGAAAACAAGAAATCACTCCTCAGGGGGGGATGGCCACACAACAAACTCTTCTCCTGCATTCTCCTCTTGTGATCTGGGCATGCACACACATGCGCCCAGCATGAGTTTAAACCCCTGGGTCTGAGATCCGAACTGTGGTCAACTACATGTGAGTCCAGCAACACAGCCATTACTACAACTGCTGATGCCATCTTAAGTCCAAGTCTTAACATGATAAAGCAATCTGTCAATTAATTGACTTTCAGACATTAAAAAAATTCAACTTTTAGAGAGGAAGACAACCAGGTCAGCAGGTGGCCTGGTGGTTAAAACACTAGATCCTACATGACTGACTCTGTGGTTGAGCCCTGGACCTGGTGGCTTAAAAAATCATGCCAGGCACAAGTGTTTGCATGCCCCAAATCCTGAATGGAGAGTGGAGGAGAAGGAATTGTGGTGTGGCCATCTTCCCTGGGAAGAAATTTCTCACTTTCCCTCTCTCTCTCTGTCTTCCTCTCTCTGACAAGCACATGCCCCTATGGCAAAATAAATAAATAAATAAATAAATAAATAAATAAATAAATATAAAAATAAAAAAGAAGACAATGAAATCCAGACACGTAATATCTGTAATACAAAACATAAAAAATTTCCAGACACATGAAGGTGCAGAATACTAAACATAAAACCAAGAGATAAGTACTAAATAGAAAGAGACTTGGCAAAGGCACAGATGTTGGGATTATGAAACGAAAATAAAAAGTAGCTATTCTAAATTTATTAATAATGTAAAGGAAGACTAACATAATGAGTAAATAAATGGTGACTTTCACAGGATAAAATTAAATTATGAAGGAGAACCACCTAGGAATCTGGTAACTATTGTAATGTTTGCATGAACTCAATAATAGAATGGACCCTGCAGAACAGAGAGGCAGGTGGTAGGACTGGAAAACAAAACAAAACACAACAAAACAAAACAAAAACAAAGTTTTAGTAACTTGTGGGATAGTATTATGAAGTCTGACATCTGTAAGATAGATCCAAAAGTAGAAGATAAAAAGGGGGGGGGGAATTGCATAAGGAGAGGACATTGCCTGAAAATGTTGTAAAGAGAAATGCCTTAAGACATCTTGAGGCAGCTAATTTGAATGAATATTCTCTACCATATAAAAAATAGGCCTGGCAGGTGGTATGGTGGGTAAGGGCACAGCCACTGACAATTTTAAAACCCAGGACCTCCCCATGTGTCCTCAGCATCTCAGAACACTGTGTTAGCACTCTGCCACCATACTGGCTTTTTATTGGAATTTGATAGCTTTTTAAACTCACCTCTTAAAGTCACAGACCACACAGTGAATGTTTCATCCTGTTCTTGAGTTTAAGGAACAGCAACACTAGACATCCACTAATCATAGTAGTTAAAAAAAGAGATCAAGAGTCCAACAGATGGCATAGCAGTTACATTGCTGGAATCCCACAGGGGTGACCACAGTTGAAGTCCCAGAACTGGTGGCTTGACATTCACACCTGACATGTGTCTGTGTGCCCAAGATCCCAGGAAGAGAAGGGATGGCGGTGTGGCCATTCTCCTGGTGGGGTGATTTCTCACTTTCCCTCTTACTGTGTCTGTCTCTCTCTGTCTCTCTTTCTCTCCAGTGAGTGCATGTGCCCTATTGCAAAAATCTCTAAAAACAGAGAGAGAGAGAGAGAGAGAGAGAGAGAGAGAGAGAGAGAGATTAAGCACTTCAGGTATGTTGTCTCATTGAGTGACAAAATAAATACCCAAAGAAGGGATAATGGTCTCCAAATTATCTTATATTCTGGATATAAAAGTATTCAATATGCATATTAGAGAATATTATTAAGGAAATTTTAGCACTATGATAGTTGCTAACATGTACTGAGCTCTGATAATACTAGGAATTGTACTGCAAATATAAATGTGAATTGCTTCTTTTTTTTTAGAAATTTTTACTATAGGGTGCATGCACTTGCTGGAGACACAGAGAGAGACAGAAAGTGAGAAATCACCCCACCTGGGTGGAATGGCCACACTGCAATCTGTGCTCCTCCATTTTCCTTTTGGGACTTTGGACACAAATGCACAAGCGTCCAGTCTCATGGAAGTCCAGTGCCTTAGCCACTGTGCAACCTGCCAGCCCCATGGATTACTGCTTCTAATTCTATGACAGTCCCTCAAAGTAGGCATAACTGAGTTAAAAGCTGACCAAAGCCTGTCTAAGTAGTAAGAGTCAGGGTTTGAATCTTTATTATTATTATTAAGTTATTTATTATTATCTATTAATTATTGTAGTTATTTATATATAATAGTAAATATAACAATTTATACATAATTAATTATAATTATTAATTAATAATTATATTTAATTGATCAAGTATTTTTTTGAGAGGTTTTTGCTGTAGGGCACGTGCACTCACCAGGAACACAGAGAAAGAGGCAGAAAGTGAGAAATCACCCCCCAGAGAGGATGGCCATACCGCAATCCCTTCTCCTCCATTCTCCTCTCCGAATCTTGGACATGCATGCACATGCACCCGGCGTGAGTTTAAGCCACAGAGTCCAGGACTTGAACTGCTGTTGACTATATGAGAATCCAATGACATAGCCATTAAGTCAACTACTGGTCTCTAATTGAACAATTTATTACTAATTAGTTATTGTTATCATTAAGTTTGATGTAGGCCATGTGCTCAGGATATAGCGATGAGGCGTGAAGATGAGAAAGCAAGCCAACAGGTCTGGAACTTGAACCATGGTTGGCCATGTGGGAGTCTAGCATCTTCATCATGCCACCTGCTGGTCCCAGTGTTTGAATCTTAACCTAAACTAAGAGCTATGAGCATCAAATGCTGTATCTCATTGTCTCTCCATCTGGTTACTGCATCAGTAAACAATTTAACACAACTTCCTTCATTTTTCATTTCACCTGGATTTTAGCTATCTGATTCTTTCTCTTTGTATAATGTTGTTCATGTCTTTATATTCCATCATGTCTGAACTCAATATCATTTGCCTTTACCCATTACTTGTTTATATAAAATTTCTTTTATATAGTCTGTTTCTATTCATAATCTCATTCCACATGTCACTTTTTAATTTTATTATATTTTATTTATAAGCAATTCTGACCAGTTTTCAAAACAATAGAATTGAATTTCACTACATTCCTTTGGAATGACATTTTTTTTGAGAGGTTTTTGCTATAGGGCGCATGTGCTCGCCAGACAGACAGAGAGAGACAGAGAGACAGAAAGTGAGAAATCACCCCCCAGGGGGGATGGCCACGCCGCAATCCCTTCTCCTCCATTCTCCTCTGGGGATCTTGGGCACGCACGCACACGTGCCTGGTGTGAGTTTAAGCTGCCGGGTCTGAGACTCGAACCGACGTGGGAGTCCAGCGACATACCCATTATGCTAACTGCTGGTCCTTCCGAATAAAATCTGTACATATTAAATTCTGACTTTAAAAAATCACTAAACAAGCAGGTGAAAAGAAAATGAAATTAAAATTTATAAACTTTTATCATAACAATTATAAATTACGTATTCTTGAGCATAGCTGTATCTTTTTTGTACATCATCACAAGTCGAAAAATGAAACTAAAACATGTCTTAATTCCAGAATTCTTAACTATTTTTCCTTCCTCTTCCTTGATGTCTTTACTCTTCTATTTGGTGTACTTTTTCTATTAGTGCTAAAACTAAAACCAAACAGAGTTTCAAATTAAAAGGTAGATTTCTAAGCATGTATATGGAGTTGGTTTGCTTTTGCTTTTGGTTCACGCAAATAGAAAAAGCTTCTATTGCAAAATTCAAAGCTTCTTGAGTAGTTAATACATTTTTTTCTTCCTTTTTAATCTGTCATGATGGACGTCTTCTTGAATCAACTTGAGATGTTAGCTACAATGAAAGCCTTTTTATTTTCTGGAAAAATAAAATTGGAAATGGCCATCTGTTCAACCTTCTGTTATCAGAGCTGTCCGCTAATAGTGTGTCTGTAGCATATTTTCAGAACTGCAGGGGGAATAGGTGACTAATAGAAAAATGTGTTTGCTAATGTAATTGTTAACCACTTAGAAATACTAAAGGGATAAAACTAAAAGGGAGTGAGTCTTAATTAGATAAAGTTTTACTTTAAACAACTTTCAGAGTAGCTCATTTCCTAAACTTCAAATGAATATTTTTAAAAGGGAAAGTTTATTTTTCTACCTATGAGATACTTTCTATTATCATTTCATTTTAAGAAAGAGAAGTATCTTAAGATTCATAAAATCTTTTAATAACTTACACTCTTCAGGAGTACAAGGAGGTGTTGAAAAATGTTAAGAAAATGTATGTAACTTAAAAAAACTCTACACAGACTACAAAAAAGGTTTGCACCAAAATAAACTCACACTACCATTTTATTTTAAATTTAGAAAAATCCCCTCATATAGCCAAGGTTACAAAAAATATGTGCTGCAAACTTTTTTTCCCTAATCTGTTAAATATTGTCCTGTATTTCTGGTGTATGTAAGAAAAATAGAATTTAAAATAAGAAAAAGTAAATTTTTCTCTCTGATAAGTAAACAAATACTCACAGGATTTAAGTGAAAAAAATGTAGAGTTCTTTTGATGTTAAATAAACTATACCATTTTAAAAAGCATTGATTGTCCTCTTGGCAATAAACAAAAATGATTAAAATAATTGACTAAAAGGAAAATTTTAATGTATTCATTTTTATGATAGTCTTACAAAATGAAATTATTTCCCAATTTGCTACTGAATACATATCAGAAGCTTCTATCTGCTACAGTATTTTAAAATATCAATATAACTCATTTTTCTAAAGATCAGTGATCTCTTTTAAAAGGCTATGAACATTTATGAGAGTGTGCAAAACATTTTAATAGTAGACTGGTCAAAAGCTGCAAGTAGGTGTTTTATGTTTAAGATTTATTCTATGATGTGCTTATATGCTTGGAGTAATTCCTAAATCATAATCATGATTATCTTTTCTCTATTCAGGTTAAAAACTGACCTTTCAGTATAACGAGTTTTATGCTATGCCATTTTTATCTTCAGTATAACCACATGATGAAGAGTCTGTTAAGCAAATTAGATATCAGAATATACAGTGTCACAGAGAGAGGAAGCAAAGAGAACCCAGACCCTCTGATCCTCAAACACACTGTGACTGTTCAGAAGTGGTTTCCCAACACTATACCATTTTAAAAAGCATTGAAAAGTGCCTTTTTTCATGAATTAATCCTGGGAGCACGCCACTCACACATACTCCTACCTTTAAAATACCATAAGAGTTTAGAAATGGGTACTGCCACGCTCTACTGTTTTGCTTTGCAAATTGGAAAATATGAGCACTCAGGTAAATAAATTATAGGATGGAAGTATCAGAAAGGGTTTTCATTTATCACGGTAATAACTCATATCGACAGTGCCACAGGCATATTTGTTTTATATATGATTCAAACTCAGATTCCATATATATATATATATAAATTCCATATATATATATATATATATATATATATATATATATAAATTCCATATATATATATATATATATATATATATATATATATATAAATCCTAATATAAATCCTATTCACAATAATTCTTCTAGGGTAAGAAGACCCTCCCTTCCCCTTGTCTGTTTGTCCAATCCACTTTCTAACACTCAAGACTACTTGTCAGTGATGGTATTCATGTTTATCTTATATTGTTGTTACTTCACTCTTTTTCTTTGGAATTTATCACCTACAAAAAGAATTTGGGAAAGGGAAAAAGCATAAGAATTCCATCTTAAACTAGAAACTTGCTATAATTAAAAACAAAAAAAGAAAAACCTCTTTGCATGTTTTTTCTTTAGTCTTAGGTGATGCGTGTCTGAATAAGGGTGGACATTTTAGATTTTAGAAAAAGAAGATTGCTTTTCAATGCCATGCAGTTTTTAATGGTGACTTGCAGCTGCTTTTTACCTAATTAGACATCACCTCCTGCCTAAAGATGTGACAAATCACACTCCAAGGACTAAAATTTTATAAATTATTTCATTCTGGGAGCACACCACACTCACATGTCATTTTTACTTTCAAAAGACCATATGCCCAACATTAAAAATAAAATAAAATAAAATAAGGCTTGCTTTTTTTTTAAGGTGGTTTTTACATTAGTTCACATGTACTTGCTGGAGAGAGACAGAGACAGTGAGAAGAGCATTAGGAATCACCCCCCTGGGGCGATGGCCACGCCACAATCCCTTTCCCTCTATCCTCCTCCTGGGATCTTGGGCGCTCACACACACATGCCCAGTGTGATTTTTCAACCCACCGGCTCCAGGACTCAAATTGCACTCAGTCATGGGAGTTCAGCGACATAACTGCTATTCCATTTGCTGGCCACTATTTAAAGAAAGAAAGAAAAAAATCCCTTTTTTTGTTTTTATTGCCAGAGAGGTCACTTGCTTACCAGAGAGATAGACAGAGACAAAACAGAACATTTTCCAACGGAGTGTGGTAACACTATAATCCTTTTTGGTCCGTTTAATCATTCCATCAGGACTTGGGGCCTCCATGCACAGGTACTTTGGCGTGCTTTTCTAGTTGCTGCTGCTGAGATTCAAACCATGGTCAGTCATGTGGGATCTGGCTCTCCTAGCCACTAAACTAAAGGGCTGATTAAAGGCTTGCTTTTTTTTTTTTTTAATATTTGCCCAAGAACAAGTACTGAGCAAGACACAGAGAGAGGGATGGAGAGTGACTGACCAGGAAGGTAATAAAGCAACCCACTTGGGGCATGGTCACCCTCTTATCTCCTCCATTTCTCCCTCCTTCAGGGATTTGGGCATGCATGCACATGTGCCTAGCATATTTTACCAGTTGCTGGGTCTGGGACTCAAACTTCATGGTCGGTCATGTTGGATCCAGTCACCTCTACCACCAGGTCATGGGCTAGGTCAAGGGTAGCATTTTGAAGTCACTCTTTTATTTTTTATGTTTAGTGGTATGCCATTCAGTATAAATGTGGCATGAGATAATTTATACATACACAAATTATATGCCTCAATAATTTCATTACAATAGGCACAGTATTAGTTTCTGTGGAAACAAAATAATTAAAAATCCTAATTCACAATGTAAAGAGCTCATGTTAATGAGAGGAATACAAATAAATTAAGAACAAAATACTAGACATCATATTAGTAGTGTCAGCCAAGACAGTAAAAACGAAAACAAAAAGAAAATAAAAAGGAGGAAAAGCTTGAGAGTTATTAGAAATTTATCAAATAACTGTGTTTGAAGCCATTTTATATAGAATAATTTACCTAAAAAAATGGCCAAAAGTCATGGAACAATTTATTCTTTAGAAAATAAACTGAAGTCTTACTATTAATAATAAGCAATTCAAATTATTAGCACACTTTTTATGGTATTTCTACTTAAGTAGGTTCTGATGTCCACGTCTTAACCAGGTGAACACATGCTTAAAAAAAATAAATTAGGAAAACTAATTTGCAAGGTAATTAAAGAAGAGAATGAGGATTGAAATAGAAATATGTGTGTATAAACCCAGTAAACTGGTTATTCCAGTAAACTGAAAGAGTAAAAGTTGTTAAAAATGGTAGGTCAATCTGTAAAGAATGGAAAGTTGGAGGGGAGAAAATTAGATTCAAGCAAAGTTTTTATGGATAACCCTCAAATACACACTCTAATTTTCATTTTGTCTAATTTGATGCTTCATTAATAATAATTTTCATAACTATTTTAGCAGGTATAGGGTATGACATCACCTGGATTTGAACTTATTTCCCTTATCAACATAAAAATTTAAAAATCTGCATAATTTTCAGGGTCAAAGATAATGTGAGCTAAATATTGGATTGTCAGAAAAGTCAAGATGCATTTTTGCATGGAAAGACAGAAAAATAATTTTCTGACAACCCCATCTAAAGTATCTAACAAAAATAAGACTCCCATTCTGTAAAATAATCCTGCCCTCTTTATGTATTGCTAAGTTTCATAGAATGTAGGCTCTGAAACTTCCTATTTTCTATAAACTTTTCAAATTTGTAAAGGTGAAAACTTTATCACCAAGGTCATTCTTGGGTTCTCCTTCTAGTCATAAAATATGTCTTGATTTTCTTTTATATTTTTTCTAGCTTCCATTATAAAAAATTTTGTTCTTGGTTCTTTCAATGATGATTCAAGAACTTGATATAAAGACAAGGACTAAGAACATGAGAACGAGAATTGCCATACACAATATAAAATTCAGTCTATCTTATTGGATCATGGAAGAAATAAAGAAAGACAATATGGAGTCTAGCAGGTGGTGTAATAGTGATGTCACTGAAGTCCCACATAGTCCATCATGGTTTGAGTCCTGGACCTGGAAGCGTGAAAGTCATGCCAGGCACGTGTGTGTGCATGGCCAAAATTCTGAAAGAAGAATGGAGGAGAGGGGATCCCAACTGTATTTTGATTATATAATTTATTCTTCATGCTCTAGGCCTAATTTTCTGTTATATTTTCATTATCTTTGGTAGAAGGTTATGCTATAGATACGATTTTTTTTAATGAAAATAAGTGTTCATAGATAAAAAAAAATTCCTAAAAGCATTGTATTAGCTAAATTTTCTAAGTCTGGGTAATCTTTTGTTTTCATTCTTATCAAGCATTTTTTTCTCTCTTTTGAATAATTATTTAATTTATTATTTTTTAATTTGACTAGAGAGAGACAGAAACAGAGAGAGAGAGAGACAGACAGTGAAAAAGCAAGCCGCCAGGTCTTAAATCAAACTGCAGTTGCTCATGTGTGAGTCCAAAGCCTTATCCACTAAGCCACTTGCCAGCCCCACATCAAAATATTTTCTATTTCTCCTTATAATCTTCTCTGAAACACTTTTTATATTGGAGGTATTTTTAATTGTCATATGCTTTTATACTTTCTCAATTTTATTTCTGCTATTTATTCTAATTTAATTTCAGTATGGTTAAAGAACATACTTTGTATGATTTCCATCCTTTTACATTGTTGAAGTTGTGCTTTTTTTTTTAAGAGATTTTAGCTATAAGGTTCATGCCTTTGCCAGAGAAAGAGGGAGACTCAAAGAGACAGAAAGCAAGAAATCACACCTGAGATG